>JACXIV010000014.1:82707-96283 GCA_014737475.1 Bombus confusus
ATTTTATAAAGTGATACAAGATCTAGTTTAAAATTGATCGAAATGAAGAAAAGATTCGTTCGCTGAACGAGCTTAAAAGAAGGTTAAGAATCAAAGTATCCAGGGTGGCGTCCAAAATTATTTCTGTTTAAGAATAGTAACGTGAAAACAACGTTATTCTTTTTATCTTTGGTCGAGAAAATTTGTCTCATATATGCATACATATACGTAATAAGCGAGAGATAATACAGTTTACGTTAATTCGTTAACATAAAATACAATTCTATTCGTGACAATTCTATTACTTACTATATAGATCACTGGGAAATAATATTATACATATAGTTGATTAGTTATATGCGTGTATATAGATCCTATATCTACGTGTATATATATATATATATATCGTATATATGTATCGTTCGTAGTTGAATTAATAAAGCAGTTGTTTGGAAATTTCGTGAAAATTTTTACCGTACGATCGAGGATCGTCGAACTAATTGATAGCTTGAAAGTTTTGATAAATTGTCTGCGTTCGTGTCATGTGGTGGCTATAATTAGGATGCTCGAACTTGTGCGTGCCACGAGACCGATGTAAAAGAGGCTTGGCCTCGTCAACCAATCGGCATCGCTCGTGATCGACACACCTCTGTTCCGACCAATCGCCAACAAAGGTTCGAAGAACAGGAAATTTTCGCTTCTTCGTGAGTTCGTTCGCGTTCGTTCCAGAATTACTACTATGACATCATACGCATAATGAAATGGAATTTCGTTGCTGTTACTACGTATTTGTCATCGTTATTGGAAATAACAATGATTTTTTAAATATATGGAACGTACTTGCTTTAAAACTACGCTGGCGTATCGCCTACACGAACAAACATATATAATTACAAATAAAGGCACTGTTACACTACCGCGTGAAATATGCTTACGAAACAATTTCATTCGCATCGCTGTTGATGGTGTCGTTTTCTTCAAACGATGCCTTAGTGAATTCGATCGAATCAAATAAAAGATAAGTCAGTCAGCTTCGCATCGTAATCGAAATATTTAACGAATCAAGGTGAGAGCAGCAGTCAAGCTCGAAAGAAATTTTTCAAAGCTTGGAATAAACTAAACTCGTACATTAGGCACGAATATAAAATACAGTTTTCTCGTTCTGTTGCTTCTTACGCCTACAACGGTGCTTTTGTTATTTTATCGAGACTTTGCTTCTCGGATTGGTCAACTCAAAATCTTAGCTATATTCCGAATTATTATTAGTTGGTTCGGTAATCGGTTAAAGATGGATTAAAAAAAAAAAACGATGAAACTGAACCGTGCTATGGAATATGCTCCCGTATATGTATAGTGGAGACAAGACTTGTCTGTAACGCAGTTCTTAATATGCATATTCATGAGAAATAATAAATCGCGTGAGATACATATGTATCTCTATCAGCTACGTGACAGATATTCTCCCATTTGTGTCAATTAAACATTTCCTTTCAACTTACCCTTTCTTCCAAACAGTTGCTTTGCACGTTAATACATATCGTACATATAAAGTAATCTCCGTGTTTAACATAAAAATAATGGGCGAAAATAAAAGTGAAAGTGAAATTAAGGGCAAACGCTATTTTAACAATAACATATGTAGATGATGTACATATAGTACAGCCAAGTACGATAATAATAATAATGTTAATAATAACAATAACAACAACAACAGCAATAACAACAACAACAACAACAACAACAACAACAACAACAAAAACAACAATAATAATATGTATATGTATTTCCTGCTGCTAACACCTTCCGAGTATAATGGATTGTACGAATTAATATGGAATTAAAGTGGAGATTATATCCGTGTTTCGTTTGATTTGAGAGACACTGGCTGGTAGAGCTCTCTCGAACACGTGTGCGTACCATGTATAATAGTGTGTTTAGCGTGGTTGTGTGCCATGGATAGAAGCGGTATAAAAATGCGTGGCAGGGGTACCGACCCACAGAGTAGTTTTTGACACGTGCTTGGAAACACCGGAGACCTATATAAGTATATATACATCCACGTTTATAGATATTTTGCATAAAACGGTCGAATTGCGGTGCTTTAATTTGATTATCGGTACGGTTCTGATTAACTCGTCAGTGAATCGATCAGAATTTTTCGATGACTCTGAAAACAGTTGGATTCGCTTACATTGGGAAAGCGGTAAGATGCAAATAGGTCTTCGGTTTGGTAGATGGTAAACCACAATCAGTATTTTTCATGACCTTTTTCGTCTCTATAAACAAACGTTAGTCGCTATAAACTTTGTCTATATACCTAATATTTTTAATGTTTAAGCTTCTCTTTCCAATCTCAGCTTTGTTTCATGTAATTATTAGATCCAGTTAGAAAACAACTAAATAGAACATAATAAATACTTGATACCGCGATCTTCGTTAAGATCTGTTAATTTAAATTACGATCCGGAGTAACTACCTTTTGGTGGCAATTTTCTTTTTTACTAACTTTAAATATATTCACGATACTATAGATGTTCGTCTATTTGATAGATTTGATTTGCGATTGGCTCTAATAAATAATTGTCCTTATTGCAGGGTCTAAATGGACGACTAGCATTTGCTATTGCGGCTGCTGCACTTGGATCATCGTTTCAACATGGGTACAACACTGGTGTCGTTAATGCACCTCAGCAGGTATTTCATAAGACACATTGTCAGCATTTTTCTTGTACACACCGTCGATATGTGCCTACTTTACGATCATATTTATTCGCACAATTATTAAACAAAATTGTTATTTATTTAGAACAATCGGTTGTTGTTATAATCAGCTAATAGTCGATGCTTGCGTTCCAACAATAATTTGTCGTTTCCGTCTAATAAAGTCGCTGGATTTATGTTATACACTTTCAACGTTTTTTATTCTTAATGTTACCGTTATATATACATACAAACATCATACGAGTTGTTAGAATCAATAATGAGGCGTTTTATGTTGCATGCATAATACCTTTTTTCCCAGTTATCGTAGGTTTTTGTATGTATCTACATGTAATTTTTACGTGTTTAATTCATTTTTGCAAGCGCCACTATTGCTCAACGTCGAATAGATGAAACAGTTGAAGTTGCGATTGTTTGATATTATAATTGCAAATTAAATTTTCGAATGTGAAATGTAAGTGAGTAAGTGGATAAAGTATAAGTTAGAAATGAAAGCGAATGATAAAGAGATACGTGATGGTATCGTTGATGTGTTACAGCTCATCGAAAACTGGATCAGTGACCTGAAGATGAATCGTACTGGACAAGTAACGAAACAATCGGAAGTAACGATGATATGGGCAATAGCGGTGTCGATATTCTGCGTAGGCGGAATGATCGGTGGCTCTCTGGTGGGTTCGATAGCCGATCGTTTTGGTAGAAAGGGTGGTTTATTACTGAACAATATCCTGGTCCTGCTCACAGTAATCTTCGAGGGCTGTGCCAAAGCAGCGAAAAGTTATGAAATGATAATTATCGGAAGATTTCTGATCGGTATCAATGCAGGATTAAACGCTGGTTTAGCGCCCATGTATCTATCTGAAATATCACCTATTCATCTACGAGGAGCCGTTGGGACAGTTTATCAACTAGTTATCACTATGTCTATTCTGGTATCACAAATTCTTGGCTTAGAGCAAATTTTGGGCACTGACGACCAATGGCCGCTTCTTTTATGTCTGACAATCGTTCCTGCAATTTTCCAAGTGGTTACGCTTCCACTGTGTCCTGAAAGTCCAAAATATCTGTTGCTCAGTAAAGGAAAAGACATGGAGGCTCAAAGAGGTATACATTTCCGCAGTATTCGATGTTTATTACTTTTCTAATGCTGTATATCGTCCGCAAAGTAAAAAGCTGTGTCGCTTGTTTTGCGTACATTGTTTTCATTGAACAGAATTCTATTGCATTATTGGAGCGAGACGTTTATCGATAACGAAACGGCTGTTTGCTGTTGCAGCTTTGGCCTGGTTGCGTGGCACGATCGAAGTTCACGATGAGATGGAGGAAATGAGGACGGAATACGAATCAGTGAAACTTGTACCAAAGGTTACATTGAAAGAATTATTTGTAAATCCATCTCTTAGAATTCCATTGATGATCGCAATCATGGTTATGTTCGCTCAACAATTGTCCGGAATAAATGCTGTCATGTTCTTCTCGACCAAGATCTTCACGATGGCGCAGCTGGACAAGACTGCAGCACAAAATGCAACGATGGCAGTCGGAGCAATGAACGTTGTTATGACTTTTGTTTCTTTAATACTTGTTGAAAAAGCTGGAAGAAAAACGTTGCTATTAGCCGGATTCAGCGGAATGTTTATCGATACAGCGTTACTCGCGATTTGTCTTGCTTTCGCAGTAAGTATATTACCGTGAATAAATTTAATATCGCGCTATTGCTGTAAAGGAGAAACCAACGGATGCGATGGACCAACGGATCCATTTTACAATGTATAACGAACGTACTTTATCTCTTTTTTTTGGTTTTCAGGATACATCTCGTGCAGCAGCTTATTCCTCGATTGTGCTGGTAATGACATTCGTAATCCTATTTGCAACGGGACCAGGTAGCATCCCTTGGTTCTTGGTATCCGAGTTGTTTAATCAGTCTGCGAGGCCTGCGGCGACGTCCGTTGCTATCGCGGTCAATTGGACGGCCAACTTCATCGTCAGTATCGGATTCTTACCGCTACAAGAGGCATTAGGTGCCTACGTGTTCATTATTTTCGCCGCACTACAAGCATTCTTCGTTTTCTTCATTTACAAAAAAGTACCCGAGACAAAGAACAAAACGATGGAGGAGATTAGTAGCATGTTTCGACAAATATCGTACCAGTAAGAACTTCCATATTGTCATTGCGCTTAAGAAATTAATTAGAAACCTGTTCTTAAAGAAAGGTTTTCACAGAAGTATGAATCGAACGTAGATGCAAATTTCTTTCTTTTTTAAGAGCCCGTGACTTGACTACAATGAATGCATCTGTTTTTAACATGCTATTCACGTTTTCGCACGAATCGAAGGCGTTACATTTTTTAGCGAATCATTACTACGAAAAATTGTATTTTTACTTTATGACGAATTCGAAGAATATTAAGAAGCTGTACTTGCTTTTGAATGAGTATTCTAAACGCTGTCAAGTCGCGCATATTTTTTAAGAAGTTTGACTTTGAATTAAACTTAAACTTAGTTCCTATTATTACCGGCACAATAAACTTATAGTGACACACGAAAACAGTATCAAATTACACATAGTAAAACACAATGTTAAAAACTACCGAATTGTACATCTTAACAAATTTGTTCGTTTCTTTTTATATCTTATTATACACAAACCTCGAATGAAATTAATAATACATATTACGTGGTCAAGATACTATAGTTTTAAAGAATTAAACGAAGCTCAACCTCAGAGAGACGAATATTTTATTTCTAATATATATTTTCATATCGAAGATCAAAAACGTGGAAAAATTAGCGATTTAAGAGACGCATAAATGGAAAACATATGTATTTTAACTCGCAGTTCCTTAAGAATAGTTGAGAGAATTTGACGACAATTTTCGCTTTTGCGCATACTATTCGCACTAGATGTTGTTCTTCAAAAAGAGTGAAGAAACGATATTATTTAATTATACTGATACTAAATATTATTACTCTAGTCACAAAGATATGATATTTTTGCATTGAAATTACATTTGGGAAATCTTGCTAAAATCAGTATACATTTTGCATGGTTGGAAATTATTTTTTTTTTTTTTTTTTTTTAATAGAGATTTACACGATATAAACATTTCAATGTTTTTAAAATCCTCGATAGAAATTTGTTTTACATGAAACGTTTCGAAGGTATTTATAAATGTTAGTAAAATGTGTGTATATCTGATATCAGACAAATATAGCGTAAAATTGTTGGAACTCGTGAGGTTCATTCTCGACAAAAATTTTACTATTGTAAAACGTACGCTTTTAAATTTTTTACAGTTTTCTTGGTTGCATGTATACATTTATACAGACTTTTACAAATTCTATCACATCATGCCGCAAGAAATAGAAATTTTATCCAAATGAGAAAAATGAAAAGTACCGTTACACTTGTACATAGAGATATACGTAGGATATTACCGTATAGCGTACAGAAGAGAATCGTATTTATATATGCATGTAACTAGTGAATGTTCAAATCTGTATACCGTTGTTGTTATATTTATTAGGTATTTAATTAATGTAATATAAACGATAACAAACAATCATGTTAAAATATCGTAACGTATAGTTTAGAAAAGTTAGTTTCGCTGTAAATCATGAACCGACAGTATAATGTTTTGTTTGCCGCGTACATTCTTAGATCCAAATAATACTCACGCATAGTTGTATCATTGATGCTAAACTTATCAGGAAACTCATGTTTTCACGGTGTGCCGGTGTATCTTTCCAACAAACAGATTTATTAACCAATAGTGGTTCTTCATTTTTTAAATGCTGTAACATGCAGAAATTGTGTAGGTGAAACTAAAAACATTGCAATACATATATAACTCTAAATTATACTAGACCAGACCTACATGCATATATCTAAATCCAAGGCATTAATTAATTAGATAAATAATACTTTCGAAAAATAATACAACGTACAAAGGTCTTTTATATTTACATAGTTTAAATTATATTTACGATGTTGTTATGCAACACATAGGTTCCAGTCTATATCTTATATGGTATTAATTACAATTCAGTAATCAAGGTAGCGAAATAATAATTGAAATAATTGTAAAACGGACTAAAAGTTATTTGGTATCAATTCAGTTATTAAATCAGTTCCTAATCACGAGGCACACCAATATCTTAAGCTACAATTAATTGAAAATAGACATAATAATAACGCATACAAGCAGTAGATAATTATTTTTGTTTACTAAATTTACCCGGAAACTATTTTGTTTAACTTACAATGATCGATCTAACTATTTGTCTGTCAGAGGCTTAAGTATATAATAGGAGACCTATTTTATTATTTATAATATAAAAAATTAAGGATTCTGTTATAATATCTGTAAATTCTTAAGGAGTTTAATAAATATTCATAAATGTCAGATAAGCAATAAAAAGAACAAATAAAGATAAATATAAAAGTTTAAACGCTCAGAACGCGTTATTTTTCCCTTATCTGACGTATATGAATTATGATTTTAATATAATTAAAAATAAATTTACAACAGGCAATAAATTATTTATGTATAACGTTAAAAATCAAAACTTCTATATTCAAACTTTTACACGTACATATGTTTAGCGTTCTAAAAGCACTGAATTACGTGAACAATAAGTACAACCCAACATACAAATATTTGTATAATTAAATCTCGAATTTTTTTATTCATCAATTATATCATGTAAGTTCTTTGTGGTACAATTATAGCATTTAGTGTTAGAATCTTTTTTTTATACCTGAGACATGTATTCATTATTTTTATTTTTTCTTTTTTTTTTTTTTTGTCTTGTTAAGGGATTGATGCAACATACATATCTATAAGATGTAACGTATATTGTTACTATTATTTAGGCATATATTAGAAATCCATTATCTACAATATCATAACGATTGTTTAAATCATCCTTGCATCATATCAACCTCAGATTTTATTATAAAACATCATAACGATATGTATCACATTATAGACTGTAACTTTCGATGCCAATATACAAATCACCGTAATAAAAACTATGTAATATTATTGAGTATGGAGTGCAAATTAATCAATTTAATTGAATCTGAATATGTATATCGATCACTCGTAAACGATCGAATTCGTGGATCTACAGAAATAATTTGTTTGCTGAAAATTTTTTAAACGAAATTTCTCTTTTGCTAAATTTATCGATTATAAAGTTATCGTTCATATGTGCAACTTTCTATACCGGTTATGCATGCAACATTATGTATATACGTATACATAATACAAAAATAAATAGTTTTCAATGACGCATCTCTACGATATCGAAAGTTTTCTAAAATTATCGCGTAATTGGCAAAGCTAATGCCAAGTAATTTGATAGAAAATGACATTGTCACTGAATATATTTATTACGATAATTTTTATATCTTGCCAGGTTTACAAATTCATTAAAAGTGCCTGTTTGTACTAATAAACGGACAAATAAAAAACGACGCATATAGAAAAGTAATTTAGCATTAAAATCTTGAATGAGAAATAATAATCGGCAATGACTACGGCTTTTCTAAAATTGTTAAATTAAATTAGGAGTAGAAAGTGCGATGTCCCGTATGCGTGTATGTCAATTGTGATAAAGCAAATGAAAAGAACTAAATGCGATGCAAGTTTATAAATTAAATGAAATTTCAATAATTGAAATTGTATACGTAGAATAATTTATGTAAAACTTCCGTTCTAATCATATCGCTAAAATGTGAAAACCATCGTACGGTGTAAGCAAGTACATTGTACATATTATTCAAATACGTATACAGTACTGCGAAAAAAAAACACAACGGGAAATATAATGATAGAACGCATGCGCTTGTTTTCTTTATCGCGAGTATAAGTGGCATGTACATATATCGTAGAGGTATATCCGTGTGTACATGAGAATAAAGAGCGAAAGGAGAAGATTGCATCGGGTGTGCTTACGTTCAATGAGATTCGTCGATGTCGAATGTGGTGGATGCTGGATGATCGATGGGAAAAGCAAATGAAACGACAGGGCTTGTGGTTGGTACCGCGAGATGTCGTGAGTTTAGGATACTACGAAGTAGAGAAACACCGCGCGCCGCTCGCATCGTTCGTCAGAGTAAACACACAAGTACGATTTTGGACGACAGGCATCTCGTGCGCTGCCACTGGCAGATAATTGGAGAGGAGGTTGTGTTGAAAGAGGAAAACATTGGAAAATAATATCTGTTGTAAGGAAGTGTTTGTAAAGTGGATGGCGGTAAGAGATCGGTGAAGGGTGATGATATGTGACGGGGATAGAGATTGGCGGTGAGGGCATCGTCGGTGAAGGTACATATTGTCAAGACGCTTAATGTGCGCGGTGCGGGCGCGTGGTACGCTCGAGGCGGCCACAAATGAAGAAGTGGGAAGCGACGGCGAGGGTGGTAGAGAGGGAAGATGTCGAGTGGCTCGGCCTCGAAACTCGTGAACGGTGAGAATAAGAAGGAGAACGTTCACGGGTACGAGTACGGGAATAGGAAAGAAAACGAGAGCGGCGCTGCTGGCAGCACTGCCTTTTCCATAGTTGCTTTAGCTGGTGATACTAGTAACACTACTACTACTGCTACTGCGACTACTACTTCTACTACTACTTCTTCTTTTACTACTACTACTACTACTACGACCACCACCACTACTACTACCACCACCACCACCACCACCACCACCACCACCACTACTGCTGCTGCTGCTGCTGCTGCTGCTGCTGCTGCTGCTGCTGCTGCTGCTATTACTACTACTACTACTACTACTACTACTACTACTACCACCACCACTACTACTACTACTAATAATAATAATAATAATAATAATAATAATACTGCTATTACTACAACAACAACTACTACTACGACTTGTACTACTACTACTACTACTACTACTATTATTACTGTTGCTGCCGGTGGTGTTGTCAGTGCTGGTGCTGGTGCTGGTGCTGGTGCTGGTGTCGGTGCTGGTGCTGGTACTGGTACTACTGATTCTAGTGCTACTAGTGAGAGCGGTAGTGGTAGTGGTGGTAGTGGTTGTTCCACCAGCAGTGATAACGGTGACAGTGGTAGTAATAGTGGTGTCTGTGTTACCGGCTTGACCGCCGAGGGCGTCGTCGGCGTGGAGTTTTGTGACGTGAATTCCGATCTGAAGATACCGGAGAATCAGGAAGCGATACGTAATGAAAAAGATGTGAACACGAGAACGGAATACAGTGAAATCGAATTTGAAGAGACGTACACAGGAAGGTGTATCGGGACGCCAATCGTCAATCTCACCACCACTACCACTACCACCACTACTACCACCACCATCACCATCATTGAGCACGACGATCGAGCGACTGCGGCCGTTCCTGCTCCTTGCTACGAAGAAGACGAGGAAGAAGATAACGAGGAGGACGACGACAACATGGTCGCGGCGATGAACGAACACTTGTCTACCACGTCGGCGACCAGCGGCGTTCGAAGTAACACGGTCTCGACTACCAGCACCACCGTTAACTCTGTCGTTAACCAGAACAATAGTTGCACCCGTAATGAATTCGAAAACGTCGACGAGGATGGTAAACCTGCCGCTGGAATACTCAGTTTTCCCTGTGATTTCGATCACATGTACGCCAGCATGACAGATAGCGGAGCTCCGGCAGTAGCCACTGCCACCTCCGCTCTTGGTGTCAGTCCTCTTCGAGGTAACGAACCACGACAGAACGATCTCGCAGAAGTGAAACATCTTAAGGAACTCTTGCTTCTTCATCTTGATTTGATTCAACAACAGTCGGAACAAATCGTGACGAAGGATAAGCTCTTAGCAGCTCTACGACAGGAAAATGAAACGGTACCTTCCTTTCCTTTGCTTTTAATCTTCTCGTCTCGATGTTCGTGTTAATTTACAATTATTTCGTTTCCTCTGGGATTCTCTCTTTTTTGTCATTTCTTTTACTACTAATTTACTATTACCACGCGAGCTGCATGTTTCTGACGATAAGATGCATTCCAAAGTACCCGCGTTTATGTCCGTGTGTCAATATCTTTGCCCTTCCCATTCTTTCAACTCTGCTTTCCCGGTTCTTATTCCTCTTTCTTTCATTGGTCACTCGAACGTGAAGGTCAGACGTAACGTTACCGCATGATGGCGCTGTTTTGTATAGAACCGTAACTTCGAAACAACAAGCACGTTATACATATGTAACTCCTGTTCGTTTCTCGCGCGCAATCTGCCTTTCCGGTGACGATACTCTCACTATGGAAAATAAAAGATCTTTAAATAAACGGATTTTCTGAAAGAATCGACCAATTTTCGCGACACTATTGTCGATAATATCACTCTCGCCAATACTTTGTGTTATCTATACGTATATATGATTAATTGTGAGAATGATCATGCCTGGGATTCGGAAGGAAATCAAAACTCCGCCGACCTATCGTTTGTTGACAGTAAATAAAGTTGCTTAAACGGATACTGCGTAATTTCTGTGATTATTCAATTGTAAATGTTTGTGTTTCTGAATGAGAAAATGGAAAAAATAATTCATTCTAATCTTGCTACATGAATTTTTGTATTTAGTTGTGTTTACATTTTCCGAGCAATGTATGGAATATATTCGTCGTGTTTATTATTATTTAAGTAGTAAATCTCGATTTTATATTTGTATTTAATGATTAATCGATTAAGTGTTTAAATTTATATTTGTACAATTTCAATATATCAGAATTACGCGTTAAGCGAAGATACGCGTTATTTTGACAGAACTTAATTATAAATGTGTGTCTGTGTTCTAGCTTAAGCTGCGGTTGGAGCGTATGGACAGGCGTGTAAATTTGCAAAAGCTCAGATCAGAAAACAATGAAAATTCCATCGCGTCGGAGCACATAGGAGCGTGCTCCTCTCCAACTATTAATTCTGTGAATGTGCCATCGACTAGCGAACTTCACAGGAATATTCAATCTGAGAATAGTAATTCTCAATACAATGAAAGCTTTAAGATACGTTTAAATACCAGTGGTGGTATTACCACTGTCAAGCAGGAACCAAATGATAATCAAAGTAAGCATGATACAAAAATAGAAACTGGTAATGATATTAGATTAGAGTGGGAAGAGAAGAAAAAAAGAAGAACTGACTCGACGTCGCTAACCAGCGGAAGCAAAAGGAAGAGAGGTGTTTCGTGTTCGTCTACGATTAGCAACGATACATCCTCTACGGTACAAGATAAACCATTAAATCAAGAAAACAACAGGAAAGGTGATAGGAAAGGGAAGCCATTAACAAAAAAGGAATATTTCCTTACTACAGAGGAACATTATTATACAGCTGTTGGAGATCCCAATTATACGTTAAATTTAAAGGAACCTAATTTAGTAGAAAGTAGTACCTCATTAGAAGTTCCAAATTGGAGGGTAAAGATATATACAAGCTGTTATACGATGGAAGGAACTGAAAATTTAGATGATGAAATTTTTAACAAAAGACATTTAAAGTTAGAAAATGATGAAAGGAGAAGAAAAAGATGGGACGTACAAAGGATAAGGTTTGTGATTGATTGTGTTACCAAAGTAATAGAAAGTATCGTTAATCTATTTTATTTCCTTCAAACTGTTTTATAATGTTTCACTGTTTTAATCAAACTGATACAACCTGTTGATTATTAAGTAAATTTTAATAGTCGGATGAACTTCCTTTTTTAGAGAACAGAGACATATTGAAAAATTGAAACAAAGACAAGAAAGGCAGAATCATCAAGCAACGTGTTACAATACGAATCATACCGGGCCTTGTCCATCTGCTGTTGAAGAAGAAGCTGTATCGTCGTTATGGCCTGATATAGAACAAATACAAAGTCTTCAAGTGGATCCTCAGTTACCTGTTACTGCATTTGGTACTCCTATTCCTAGTTTCACCCCAAGGTAAATTAATAATGTATTAATAACTATGTCCTACACTCGTACTGATTCATATTCGTTATACCATTTGTTTTATAATTACAGTGAATTTTCTTTACCTTGGTCAAATATGTCACGATCGAACAGTCGTCGTCCAAAACGATCAACAGGTAGAAGAAAATCTACTAGAAGATAAACGTTTTACGACAGTGGACAGGATTATTTTTGTCTTATCATTTTTAATCTTTGTTATAGATATGCTCCCTCATATACATTTGTTTTTTTTTCTTTTTTCTAAAATCATATCTTTTTTATTACATGAAATAGGAGCACCAAAGATATTTTTATTACCTTTTTTTAAAACAAAATTCAGGAAAGATGACTATACTTGACAGGAGTACCTATAATACAATGCTTTTTATTTCTTACTTACATATTCGCGTTTATTAAAGCTTGATCGAAAGATATTGATCTTATAGCTTGTTTAAATCTATAAGAATCATTTTATTTGTACGACTGTAATTTGATATTGTCACAATTTTGTAGAAACATTATTCATTTATTCAATTTTAATTAATATTTATTAAATATACTTATAAAATCTTATTTGGAATTGTACAAACTACAACAACGGACATAAATAATCAGATTAAGTGTATTTTCTTGCAATTAACTGGATAAAATGTAAATTTAATTAAACATGCAGAAGATCAAATGCGTCAAAGATATACATACATCCGAGATAAACTATTACGAAATTAATATTATGTACAAGTAATGCAATCTACTTGAAATTATTCGTAGCCCCTTTTCTTTAATTTTGACTGTAAAAGTAATTGGTGTCGACGAATATGTTCCATAATTAATATCAAAGATTCAGTAAAATTACAAATTATTTATGTAAATTTTTTTCTTTCTCTTTCCCTCTTTTTTTTTTTTTTTTTTTTTTTTTTTTTTTT
>JACXIV010000014.1:96318-524470 GCA_014737475.1 Bombus confusus
AAATTTTTTCAGTAAAATGCATTAATTTATTATGCATGTACTTTAATTGTATTATTCTACTTTTTTAATTCATGACAAGTAATGGGGTACTCTATTCAACCGTCCATAAGAGATGTCAGCATTTCGTAAATTGAAATGCTCGACGTTAAAATACGGTGAACATAGTGATTATAACTTGTAAATAAAAAGAAACATCTTTCCAATTATACATAAGCTTTTGTTTACTATTTTATTTATAGTAGTGCGCACTACTGATGAGTAGACATCAAACGATTATATTTTGTTTACAGTAAACAGAATAAGCACGAGTAGCGTCTTTTAGGTATGTTAAGACATAGCATAGAATTATTTACGTTGTTCTCGTTAATTCGATTTTATGCATTGGAAACTTTTTCAAGTATACCAAAGACGTGAAATGATGTTATATACTTTTCTGTTTTAAAACTAATAATTTCATAAAACATACATGCGTGTATATCACATTTTGATACACAAAATTTCATAACATTTACAAATATTATAATTACTACTTGAAACAACATAAATTTTTGTGCTATTAACATTATTTGAACTGTTTAAAATATAATTTTGAAGACATAATTGAATGTTAAGCATAAAACACCTTTTGTTAAGATGTAACAATTATATAAATTGTTTCGGAATTTCGTGATATTGTTGTGACTTTCGAATTAACGAGATTGTGACAGCCTACGTAATTGTCATGTGTATAGTATGTATATACGTTTACTTTATTTTGTGTGTGTGCGCGCATATGTCCGGTATACCGTATGCGCGCAACTATAAAGAAATGTATATGATTTTAACTGGATCGATGTATATATAGGGTGGCTCATTTATTTTGATCATGCGAGACATTTCCGTCGTTTTTAATGACAAAGAGAACTATAGAAAAAAAGGTTGTTTAGTTCAGCGTAACAATTTTTTAAGATCACAGTTTTCAATGCTTGCGTCTTTTTAACGAATTAAAAACATATAATAGGGAATGCTTTTCAATGATAAAAGAATCGTTATGAGTTAACTTAGTCTATATTTTTTTATCACTTTATTGCTTTCGGTGCATAACAAGCACAACTTGAAAAACACCTAAAGTTTTATAAACTGTGGTCTTAAAAGCTTTATTGCGATGATAAAAATTTCTTCTTTGAACTAGACAACTTTTTACATTTTTTATTTTTGTATAATATTAAGGTATCAAAATAAATGAATCATATATATAAGGGAATGAATGATTGTATGCGTGTTGTACAAAATATATTTATTATATTGTGTACTATATATAAATATTATATATTATAGTACACGTATTATTGCTCTACATACAGGTCGTTCCGTAAGTAATGGATCATTTTTTAAGATTATACATAATAGTATTAGCAATATAATTTCAGTCGAATATTTCGGCTATCATAGAGGTACAAGAGCATTTATATTCTAAATGTATTTCATATATTAGTACGCGAATCTGTTTGTTTCTAAACAAAATGCAAAGATATTAAAATAAATAATCTATAAGATAATAAGAGTAAGGGGGGCAGAGAGAGAGAGAGAGAGAGAGAGAGAGAGAGAGAGAGAGAGAGAGAGAGAGAGAGAGAGAGAGAGAGAGAGAGAGAGAGAGAGAGAGCTAAAGAGGAGAAAAAGGTACGGTCCATTAGCAACTTATGAAATGACCTGTATATAATAAAAATTATAATTTAGAAATAAGAAATGTCAAATAAATAAAATTATTTCGTACAAAAACGTATTCCGATAAATGTTAGAAATTAATTGTCCTGTAAATAAATCGAAGTTTTTAATAAATATTAGGTGACGCGTTGTGATGTAAAATTTTGCATACAGAGTAAGTTAGTTTTATTACGACACAATATCGATTTATAATTTTTCAATTGAATATAGTCAAATTTCTTTTGAAACCTCTTGAAAACTCTTTTTGGGAGGAGAATTAGAAACACTTTCTGTGTACAATAGATGGACCCGATTCGTCATATTCTTGCTTAGAAATCCACATTTGTTGGAAGGTGCTTAAACTGGCTAAGATCGAGCCACCGATCCAGACCGAGTATTTCCTTTCTGGAGGTGCGATTATCTTGATCTTCATTGTAGACGGAGCCAGTGCCGTTATTTCCTTTTGCATCCTGTCCGCGATACCTGGATACATAGTGGTTCCGCCCGATAAGACCGAATTGGCGTATAAATCCTTACGAATATCGACGTCACATTTCATGATTGAATTGTAGGTGGTTTCATGTATTCCGCATGATTCCATGCCGAGGAAGCTTGGCTGAAACATTGCTTCCGGACACCGAAAACGTTCATTTCCAATAGTGATTACCTAACAACAGCATCAATTAGTTCGTTAATTTAAATATTTCACTTTTATACTCTTAGTTGTTCAATAACCATAGATCGTTAAAAAATTAAATATTATATATAAATCAGAATTACCTGACCATCTGGTAATTCGTAGCTTTTTTCGAGGGCACTTGAGCCAGCGGCCGTAGCCATCTCCTGTTGAAAGTCCAAAGCAACGTAACACAATTTTTCTTTAATATCTCGAACAATTTCACGCTCCGCGGTCGTAGTAAAAGAATATCCTCTTTCCGTTAGAATCTTCATGAGATAATCTGTTAAATCGCGGCCGGCCAAATCCATACGTAAAATTGCATGCGGTAACGCATATCCTGAATCAAATAGAATTCTTCATTCGTAACAGCAATTATAATTAATATATACAAGATTCTTCTACTTTTCGGTCTTATAACCATTTGGAAGGATATTGTCATAAATTTTTATTAAAACTAAAACCAACACTACATTTGCGTACATTACCATACGTGATATGTTCGTGAAAAATGTTCATTCTGTATTCATATACAATAAAATGAATGTCCTCCTCTCCTCAAGTATCTTATACAAGTTGCGTAAATTAGATAAATTTTAGTTTTTAGATAAATTTTAGCTTTTAGACAAATTTTACAAATAAATGAATTAAACGAATTATATTTTTCATTAATAGTTCATACGTAAAGGTAAAATCATAACGTAGAATCGTATAATTTTTGCAGGAAACAGTTTCTTTTAGATTAACGTTACCTGCACACAAATATTACACATACAAAGATATCTCGGATCAAATCAAATGAACCGTTTTGCTTTTGTAATATTCATTACAGGATGAAATATAAACGAAATAATATAATTTGCAGAGCTAATCATTCTATCGAACAAAATGATAAATATACATGTATATGTATAACACGTACCCTCGTAAATCGGTACTGTGTGTGAAACTCCATCTCCGCTATCGAGAACAATGCCTGTAGTGCGCCCTGAAGCGTAAAGCGATAAAACAGCTTGTATAGCGACATACATTGCTGGAGAATTAAAAGTTTCAAACATAATTTGTGTCATCTTTTCTCGGTTAGCTTTAGGATTCAAAGGAGCTTCGGTCAAAAGAACAGGATGTTCTTCCGGAGCGATTCTTAGTTCGTTATAGAATGTATGATGCCATATTTTTTCCATATCGTCCCAATTTGTTACAATGCCGTGCTCGATTGGATATTTAACAGTTAAAACACCCCTTTTACTTTGTGCTTCATCTCCCACATAACTGTCCTTCTGTCCCATACCAACCATGATTCCCTATATATAATTTTTTATTGTTTTCAGAACAAATAAATAATATGATAAGTATCCATTCTTTCTTATAAACTCTGAAACAGCTTGATTTTACAAATTTAAATGCATTGAATTTTAAGAATACGATAATTTTGAAAGTTTCGTGGTATCCCAATATTAAGTTAGAACAAATATTATCTTATACTGATATAAATGTACATGATAGTATGTATAAATAAATTTAGCTAACGATTTATAATAGGTCATATTTAAGATATTGTTAGTTTTACCTGATATCTAGGTCTTCCGACAATGGAAGGGAATACAGCACGTGGAGCATCATCTCCTGCAAATCCTGCTTTGCACATCCCTGATCCATTATCTACTACTAAGGCTGCTACATCGTCGTCACACATTTTAAACTAAAAGTATTTATGTCGCTCTTCTGATTTTTCTAGGTATAAAAGGAAATATTAATGTCGGTTGCCAAAAACAGTAAATAGCTTATTTGTTTGACTAGATTTTGCACTACCTCGACAGTGCATTGACTCTTCTAATATTGTTTCTGCCGAAGAATGGAGCTGCTTTATATTAATGCCCCCTCTTTTACTACCTCTATGCATTCATGCCTGTATATTAAACAGTTTCTTGCACGTCAATGAACTAGTGTACATTTCAGCTAACATAATGTGAGCTAATACAATTTAAGCTAATATAAAGCAATTTTTGGTTCTAACGTTTTTATAATTTCCAACAAATAGATCTAGTATGAATAGAGAGACTAGATATCAGTAGGGAGAATATTTGTTAAATGCCAGTTTATTATTTTCTACGTTTGTTATATTTACTTAATAGAAATTGTTAGCCAAAAAAGAGTTTAACTTCTTTAGTTTCTTAAGAATTTCTAAGACCTACATGACAATATTAATCCTATACTTAACAAAACTGCCGAAATGAATATTTTCAATGAAAAAGTTTAATTAGCTTTTAGCATATGTATACTAATGAAGAGATTATCGTTCAATTTTCATAGAGTTTATATATAAAGTAGAGCATAAAAGGTATTATCTTGTCTCTTTGGCAATATTAAATACTTCTTAACCAAATACAATTTGGATTGTAATAATCCATAATCCATAATCCATAATCCATAATCCATTTATATTTATGAACAAGCAAACCCTACTTATCAATGAAAGTGAAAACCAACTTTTAAGTTCATTAAATACAAAAACGAACTGACAGAATATACAAAATGATATAAAGCTTATATAGTAGAAAAATATGTTATTTTTATTGTTATAAATATGTATATCCAGTTTATTTCAAATCCTAACTTTGTGGAAACATCTCTTATACATAGATGTACAAATGTGAGTAATTTTAATATTAATTTTAATAAACAAAATATGTATGTTACAAATCATTTGCCTTTTATAATATGATGTATTATTTGCATATTTAAAATACATACATATATTTCTTTTTCATTAATTTAGCGAATGCTCTAGTTTAAAATGCAGTTCGTTTACGATTAAACAGTTATATACATAGCATCTGTTAAAGAAAATCTCATGCAATTACTAGGAATTTTCGTTTAATTCGTCCTCAAATAAATATTCATAATTGTATTTAAAAAAATTTGTGCGTATGTGTTCTACAAATGTTTATTTTTGTTTTAGCTTTATTTCAATTTAGTTAATTATTTACAGAGAATAGAAATTTCAGTTTACTAAGTCTTCCAGAATTAACGCATTTTAGAGATTCACTGTTCCATAGAATGACCACTATACAGAATCTCGTTATAATCGGTGTATTACATTCCTTAATTAACTGTTCGACTAATGTTTATAATTAGGCCGTGAAATTAAGTATCTAGTTTGATTTTAATTTGCTGTGTATCCTATTTTCAATCGTGTTTTAGGGTGGAAAAATAATAAAGAATGTAGTACCAAATTTATTGCAAATTATAGAATATAGGTATAGATATTTTTAGCTACATTTTACATAGAGTGTTACTTTTCCATCATTTTTCGTATCCTTTTAAGAATTAAGTTCTTTTTTACATTGACTAGTCTTTAATTTCTGTATTTACAGATGAATGTACAAACATTAGCCATAAAAATATAATTAACACATATATTTTTAATTTATGAATTTTATTTATCCCAAAGACCAATTTCTTTCATTCTTGTTTGGAAATATTTCTCTAAAGCATTAGCACATCGATAGTATTCGGTATCAGGACTATTATACAAGCGACAGTTAGTGAAAATTCGTGTCATGTCTGCAATAAATAATCTTCTCGTAACATAATATCTAGCTTTCAATCGATCAGTCATAGTTTTGAGATCTGAAAAGTAAAATTTTTCATTCTTTCCCCATTTTGTACGATTTATTATGTTTTGAATTTTTGTACTCAATTCTTGTACTCACCCATTGGATATTTAATATGATCGTAATAATCTGGCACTTCGTTCTTATCCACAGGCTTTAAAAATGGCCATGCTGTACTATGATTTTTTACGCTATTTAAAACATTTTTTAACGCATTATACAAAGAATCGGTGATATCCAAGCATGCTTCCATTGGTTCTGGCCCTTGAGTTCCTTTAGCTACTCCTCTTGTTCTTGTCTGAGTATAACTTTTCCAACCAGTTTCACGAATACCAGGTATAGATTCAACTGGAATTCCCCTAACACCTTCTTTGAAACATGTTAAACCAGGGTGAACTTTTTGTATCTCTTGTTGCCTTTGATGAATTAACTTTTTAATAATTTCTTTCTGTTTTCTTATCACGGCTGTAAATTCAGTGTATACAATTTTCGCATTCAATTCACAATGCATTAATGTTGCTCCTTCATAATCCTTAATATATCCTTGATACATTGACCGAGGTAATTTTATATCTTTACTAAAGCCTTGTTTTTTGAAGTATCCGATTGCAAATTCATCGGCGAATGTAAGGAAATGTAATATATTATTTTTTATATGATAGTCTTTAAGCATATTCATTAAGTGTGTACCATAGCCTTTAACTTGCTCTTGGCTTGTAACAGCACAAAATACTATTTCTGTAAAGCCCTGAGTAGGAAACATTCGAAAACAGATACCACCAATTGGTCGACCATCTTTTATTAGAGCCAATGTTTTATGCTTCCTATAAATAAAGAAAATATTGTAATTGTGAAAAATATATCTATTTTATTATCCAGGTTACTTACGGATCAAAAACCAATTGAGATATATATTCTTTTGGCATTCTAGGTAATTGATGGCTAAATACGTTATGTAATCCAATTAACCAAAGCATTGTTTGTTTAGAAACTGGCTGTGTTAAACTGTTCCCAACCACGTGAAATTCTATAATCTTCCTGCTTTCCTCGATCTTAGCAGTTTCATCTCGCGGAACATTTGGAGGAAATACTGCGTCAGGTCCGCACATGTAATTAGGATCGTTAATAGTCGCTATAATTTCAGCCACTGTTTCTTCTGATAAATCTTCAAAAATTTCTTCATTCTTTCTTCTTTTTACGTCTGAGCGGCCTTCGGAATGTGATCTTTTTTCATGAATTTTCTTCATGCCAGGACTTATGTTAATTGTTGTATAGTTATCTTTATCATTTGGTGGAACTGTGACTTTTTCAAATTCACCGGTTCTTCTTCCTTGACTTGCTTTTGATTCCAATGCAGATTGTAAATAAGTAGGAGGTACTTGTTTAAAATCAGGATCCCAGATTGGAGAATTATCTGAATAAATCTCTGCTTCTAACATTGATAGGAATCTTAAATTGAATAAATACATTACACATTGCATATACGTTATATATCTGATCGATTAATGAAATAACAGAAATAAAATAAAAACTTTTAAATACAAAAATTTTTACATACTTCGGAAAATGTGTTAAGACTATTACTCTTTTCTCTGGTGCTAACTTATCTCGTTCACTGTGACATTTATCTAGCAATTGCCTGGAAACTGGTTTAAAAACAGCTTGGACAAACGTTCGTCCAAAAACTAGAGACGTATCGTAATGAGGTAGTGAATCACAAAATGCTGGTATATGACAAAATACAAGCCAACGAGTATGATTAATTTTATATGCAGGAGCTTCTTCTGCACTGATTGTGCCTCTTCTAGCACTGAGTGGATCAAAGTTCCAATGGTTCAAACAATGCAGAAACATCTTTGCCATATCGCACATAGCTTGCATGTCTCTTTGCGGCAAGTGACCATACTTATAAGCAACAAAATTCATTACTGCTTTTGCTATACTAGGTCGTTCAAAAGGTGGTTGTCCTAAAGGACCTTCTATCATAGGTTTAGTCATAGATTGTATACATTTTCTTAAAAGCTTGTATAAGTAGAAATAAACTTTCTTTGTGTCAGGATCTTCTTCTTTCTGTAAACCTAGAAAAATATTGTCAGCGTCTATAACCATACATAATAATTTATTGATTTCTTCTTCTGATTGATTAGTCAAATGTGAAACATGATTTTCTAAAACATGTTTGCAACTTTTACAAGGGTCAAAAAAATTTATAATTGGTTGTTGTGTATCATTTTTAGAAGATTTAGTTAGTAATTGAGAATTCTTCCATCCAATGCATTTGCAATCTTCAACTTTACACGCGCTATATGTTGCAATTTTTAATATTTTTTTCATTTGTGGTAAATTTAACATCTGTTGTTTCCTTTGTTGTATTCTTTGTAAATTATTTTGTCGGCTACTCTGTTCCTGTGGTCTGACAGTATTTGATTCTCTACTATTTCCTGCATGTTGTGATGTACTAGTTACACATTGACCAGTCTCCTCTAGCGACTGTAAAGTTGAGTTACGATTTCCTTCTTCAGTTGTCATACTTTTCCTAAATAAAAGGGTAAAAGGAAATAATTTTTGGCTTTATATGAAATAAGAAAGTGATTAGCTTTTGAAATGAAAATATGTAAGTAAGGGATGCATCGTAAACTTACACCGCATCAATGACCCTGTAAACGTATAAATTGTTAATACATTTAGATTGTTAATAGTAAACGATACTACTATATCTTTTATATAATTAAATGTTATACAACTAGAGAAGAGATACATAAAACAGACATAACACTTATATTTGTATGTAATATACGAGGCTCGATGCTTATTTACAACATTATAATGACCATAAAGGTTAGGAAGTAAAGTGAAATTAAATTGAACATAGTGCCATCTATTTCACAAATAGAAATTAATCCTCTCTTTCATTCAACATCCAAGAAGGTTCTAAAGCTCTCTTTTTGTAAGTACGACGATCAATCTTTATCTTATATTAGATGATATATATGATACAAACTACATTATTTCTGTTATAAAATATTCGAAATATTTTCTAAATGTTATTTCAATTAATTGTTCAAATGTACAATTCCAATGAAAATTTGATAGCGTGTTTTGATTACATGATTCATGCTTGATAAGTCACGAGTAAGTACTTACATACTTACTTAAAAGGGTCTTCGTACCTTTTCAGTTTTGTATTGCAGTATCAATCGTATCTTTTCTTATTTTCTGCATAACAGATATTTAAGATATTTATATTTTAAAATTTGAAAAAAGGCATACAACGGTGCATACTACGAAAATTTGGTAATGCGATAAAAGATTTCTAAAAAGATTACGTTAATCATATTTTAGGTTTAATTGTACATCAGCTCAGCGTAATATTGGAAGAGACTTATAAATATAATTGTGCTCTTGTTAGTATAACAAATTACAGCGAAGAAAGTAAAGTTACAAGAATTATGGCTACTTGGGATGGTTCTTATTCAGGACCAGATGACCAAAATTATTGCCAGATGTATTCTGATCAAAGCGTACCTGGGCCTGCAACAGGAAACTGGACGTTATTTTCTGATAATATAAATAACGATTATTTACAACCTAATCGTGAGTTCTATGTACAAAATGAATCTATGTTTGAACAAAATAGTCCAAATGCTTACTATCATTCGAACACGAATATTATGCCAAGTTTGTTGACTACAACCAATAGTTATCATGGGCATGTAACAAACCCAGTAGGAAATACACAGATATTAAATAGCGAGGAATACTTTCCAACTGTTGTCAAATCTCAACAAGACTATGTATCTGATGACTCTTGGACATATGATAACAATTTAATAAAGAACAGATATAAATATGACTCTACGAAGAGAATTAAGGAATCTTCAGACAGCATAATCAATCAATCAAAATTACATGTCATGGCTGAAGAGTTTGTGCCAAATAACAGAGGATATGGTGATAAAAGTAAAAATAAAGAGTTAGAGAATACAAAATCTACTAATGATGCAAATTATTGTGTAAAGGATAATAGCAAGATGTCAGATAAATACTTCTTTTGTAACGAGAGCAGGCATGAAAGGAAATACAGTAACAAAAAATGTTCTAATTATAAACACAAAGAAAGACAGCAAGATCAGTGTTGCAGAAAAAATGCAGATACAAATTCCTATCAACAGCATGTCAAAATTTCTCATAAACTTCAAGGTAATAAATACTTTACTAATAAGTATTATGCAGGGAAATCGCAAGTAAATTCAAAAGGTATAAATGAAAATGCATTGGATCAATGTTCAATGACTAATAGTGCTATTTGTAATAGTAAAAAAGATCCTGTAATAAATTTGAATAAAGGAGAATCATCTTTAAGTGTGAATGTATGTTCAAATAAAAATAAAAATTTGTCGAATGAGGTTAATGATAAAAGAACTATCATTGGTGATAATAATGTACAAGGTGACAGCATACAGCAGCCCAAAAATCTGATAAAGGAGTTTACTTATTATAATTCTGGCTTCAAACAGACCTACAATAATCATAGAAATGTAAGGAAATATCAGTATAATGATAGATATAACAGGGAAGAAAATTTTTATAAAGAAAAGCGACATCACTATCCAGGATATGGTAGAGAAAATTATAATAAAGAAGATAAATTTAAAATAAGAAATGAAATGTGCAGTAATGGTGAATGTAATGAATATAAAGAATGTTTTAACGAGGGAACTGGATTAGAAGCAAAAGAAATAAAAGAGAAAAGGCACAGCTATCAAGGATATAATGGATTTAAAGAACATCATAAGGAAGATAAACTAGAAATCTTTAAAGAGAAAGATAAAGGTAAATATTACGTATCTGAAAATAAAGAGAAAGGAAATGAACATAGGAGAAATAAAAGGGAAATTAGCGAAAGAAATAATATTCAGAAACGAGGACAAAATAGAAAATCACTAGTTGGTACGTATGTAAGTTCGTATATCCTATGTTATCTTGTATTTTTAAAGTGATAATAATACAATTCTATAATTTTATTATGCAGATGATGATGCAAGTCAAAGAGAAAGACTAGCAGAACAATTGAATAGAGGACAATTAGAATGTTTAGTATGCTGTGAATATATTAAACAGAATGATTATATTTGGTCATGTTCTAACTGCTACCATGTGTTGCATCTGAAATGTATTAAAAAATGGGCAAAGTCGTCACAATCTGGTAAATACAATTAGAGTTATAAGCTGGATAATTTTTTTATTAAAAGCTATTATTAAATTATATACTAATAATTCTTATATACTATATATTATACTACAATAATTCTTTATATATTATTTGTATAGAAAATGGCTGGAGATGTCCAGCATGTCAAAATGTTAACTTAGTAATTCCTGAAGATTACTTTTGCTTTTGCGGCAAAACAAGAGTACCTGAATGGAATCGTAGAGATGTTGCACATTCTTGTGGTGAAGTTTGTGCTAGAACATTATCCAAAAATAGTTGTCCACATAAGTGCACTCTTCTATGCCATCCTGGATCTTGTCCACAATGTACAGCAATGGTAACGAAATATTGTGGCTGCGGTAAAACTCAGCAAATAGTACAGTGTAGTACTCAGAAATTATTGCTGTGTGAGTCTACATGCGATAAAAATTTAAGTTGTGGCAGGCATAAATGTCAAAGTAAATGCCATCATGGAGAATGTGCAAATTGTGAAGAAACATTAACGCAAAGTATGCAATTTCAATATGATATAATGTAAATTGAAGTATTAAATTTCATTCTGATGGCATATTTATTTTCAGAGTGTTACTGTGGCAAAAGTACAAAAGAGATAACTTGTCAGAGTAATATTTCGTTTACGTATTCTTGTGAAACTATTTGCGGTAAATTATTAGAATGTGGTAATCACACTTGTACTAAATTATGTCATGCGGGTGCTTGCGAACCCTGTTCTTTAACTCCTGACAAAATTACAACTTGCTGCTGTGGACAAACACCGTTAATAGATAAGAGACAAACTTGCTTAGATTCAATCCCAGTCTGTGACAAAATATGTTTGAAAAATTTGAAATGCGGGCAACCTAGTGAGTATTTCATCTCAAATTGGAGATGCATGGGATTTTTGATAAAATACAGTAAAAATTTATGATATAATACATTGTCTGCAGATAATCCTCATAAGTGTAAAGTGAAGTGTCATGCAGGAGATTGTCCTGTTTGCGACTTAATTACCAATGTTAGGTGCCGCTGTGGAAACATGGATAGGGAAATAGCTTGTAAAGATTTGATATCAAAAGCTGATGATGCACAGTGTGAAAAGAGGTGTACAAAAAAAAGGTCTTGCGGCAAGCACAAATGTAACCAACTGTGTTGTATAGAGACGGAACATATTTGTCCATTAATGTGTTCTAAAACTTTAAGCTGTGGAAGGCATAGATGTGAACAAAGTTGTCATAAAGGTATTGAATTATGTTAATGATAATATTAATATTAATTTTGGGATTAAATCGTAAAAATGAAGTAAAAAATCATAAAAATTATATTGTACAATAAAGAGCAAAAGAAACTAAGATTTATACTAAAAAAAGAAAAAGAGTTAACGAAATTAATAGATTAATATGAAACATTATGTTAATATAGGAAGGTGTCAACCTTGTTGGCGAAGTAGTTTTGATGAATTATACTGTGAATGCGGGGCTTCTGTGATATATCCTCCTGTTCCTTGCGGGACAAGAAGACCTGCATGTGACAGACCTTGCTCTCGACAGCACTCTTGTGGCCACGAAATATTACATAATTGCCATAGTGAATTAAACTGTCCACCCTGTACTGTTCTTACTCAAAGATGGTGTCATGGCAAACATGAGTTACGAAAAGCTGTACCGTGCTATGTTAACGAAATTTCATGCGGCTTGTCATGTAACAGGCCCATATCCTGCGGTCGACATAAATGCATTACTATTTGTCATTCTGGGCCATGTGAAAAACCAGGACAACAATGTTCTCAGCCTTGTACTGTTCAAAGGGAACTGTGCGGACACATCTGTGCTGCTCCATGTCACGAGGGTAAATGTCCAGATACACCCTGCAAGGAGATGGTTAAGGTAATTAATTAAATATGTCTTCAAAATGACATTCAAGGCTTGATGATACATAAGTTCTCTGTATAAGTATTAAGTTTAAAGTTTGTATTAATATATTGGCTTTCTAAATTATTAATAAAAATCTCTTTATACATAGGTGACGTGTCAGTGTGGGCACAGGACTAAGTCGCGTGTCTGCGCCGAAAATTCTAAAGAATATCAGAGAATAGCAAGTAACATATTAGCTAGTAAAATGGCTGATATGCAATTAGGTCATTCTATTAATTTGGAAGAAGTATTTGGTCAAGGAGCAAAGAAGCAGAATCAGTTAAAAACTTTAGAATGCAATTCTGAATGTAAAATAATAGAACGAAATAGAAGATTGGCGTTGGGTTTGCAAATTGCAAATCCAGATTTAAGTGGAAAATTAATGCCTAGATACAGTGATTTTATGAAACAGTGGGCTAAAAAGGATCCTCATTTTTGTCAGATGGTTCACGACAAATTAACCGAGTTGGTTCAATTAGCAAAAACCTCTAAACAAAAATCACGCAGTTACTCCTTTGATAGTATGAACAAAGATAAACGTCATTTTATTCACGAGTCTTGTGAACATTTTGGTTGTGAAAGCCAGGCATATGATCAGGAGCCAAAAAGAAATGTTGTTGCGACTGCTGTAAAAGATAAGGTAATGCACATTTTATGTTTAACTAGCAGAATTAAACTCATAATTTAACTTTCTGATATTATGTTGAAATTTATTACAGTGTTGGTTACCTAGCTATAGTTTATTAGAGATTGTACAACGGGAAAATGGTCAGAGAAAAGTTCCAGGTCCAATGTTAAATACTGCAAAAGCTGATGGGTCCGTGAAGTAAGTAAAATTAAGTAAATTCAGCATTTCCAAAATCTGCCGCGTATTTTTAATAAATTAACAATGGATTTGTGTATTAATTTCAAATTATCCATTTGTTTTCTTTAGGACAATATTATCACTGCCTGCGAAAAAGATTCAAAAGCCAGAAACAACATTAAGCATAAAAACATCAGAACCAGAAATAGATTATTTTGATTATAAAGGTTAAGATTACTATCTCCGTATTACGTAAAGTGTAAGTAATATAAGTGATGCAACTAATATCCTAATTAGAAAAAATGCTGTTAAATATAATGGATTAACTAAACATTTTAATAATATTTATTCTTTGTAACACACACACGTACCAAAATATATGTATACATGTATGTAGAGTGACCCAGATAAATGGGATCACCTAAACATTTGCCTTATTTATTACTGTTGTATGAAAAAACTTTTCAGTACAATTCAAGGGAAACATGCAACGGTGAAAACAGCCCTTTTTTCATGGTCATTTTTCTTACAAAATTACAACTGGTGGTCATCGATACTTCTTTTTTTTTTTTTTTAAATAGGGCTGTATATATTTATTTTTCGATATCCTTATAGAGCCTCAAAAAGACAAATTCAATGATCTTAATAGCCACCTTAATACCGTTCCCGTCACTTATCCTTCAAACACTTGCGTTTGAAGTGTACATAAGTGATATTTAATTATATCGAATCGTTAGGTGGTAAAATGAAAAAATGCAAAATTTCCGACTCCAGAGTAGGATTTTGTAACTTTTAAGTTTAACTTATTAGTGCCGCAAGTCATAACTGTTATGAGATAAATTTTTAAAGTTAATATATGGTATAAGAGTTAATGTTTTCAATTAAGAAATTTTGGTTACGAACGATCATTATAAATGATTAAAGTTTTCTTTGTTGCTGGTAATCATTATCGATGACGAGAAATTTATTTTGATTATGAATAACCCGTAAATAGTTCATCAAGTAGCCGTCATTTATAAGCAGAGGACGTTAAAATCGGTATCGTGTCGAATTTCTTAGTCGGTATGGCAGTCACGTTGGGCCACGAAGGTCCATAAAGCGATTTGTCTAGTCGTATATCTCGTCTGTGACGTTGCCCCCGGTCCGTAGGACACAGCTTTTTACATTGCACGAGAGGTCTATCTCATCTTTAGTCGATGATGTTGTTATTGATAATCTCGATAATATAGTTCCCTTCGTCGTTTGATAAAGTAGGTAATTTCTTTGACTTGAAGTTGGCGCAGTGTAAATCCGAAGCCGAAGATCACAATTCTGGCCAATAGGGCCCATATATATGAAAATCGAGCGCTCCTATTGGCGCAATATATTGCGGAGTCAAATCGAGCGTGCCTATTGGCGCAGAATATTGTCAAAATCAAATCGAGCGTGCCTATTGACGCAGAATATTGTCAAAGTCAAATCGAGCGTGCCTATTGGTGCGAAATATTGGAAAATCGTAGTTTCGCGGAGAAACGTACTGTGGGGTGACATTATACTCTTGACGCTCGTGGAGCGAAAATTCGTCCCGTCGAGCGTTACCCTGTAATTATTAGTGCTTTCATTTCAAGTTTACCAACATTTCTACACTTCTATCAGCTTCATTCAAATAGTACGTTCGTATTTAATCGCTTATTGATTATAATCTTAGTAAAATTAAGTAGTATAACGAAATTTTCTTTTACTTTCATCGTTGACTGCGTATTTGACAGGTTACAGTCATCGCTAGCTCATATTACCGGTATTTGAGAGAGAATTTGGATTCTATTATTACTTTCATTACTTTAAATTATTGGTTTATTATACATCTATTCTTGACTGTATTTCTGATGGTTAAAATTATCTATAATTCGCATTACCGACCTTTCAGGGAGACTTTGGATTTTATCGTTGCTTTATCTTGCTATAATTTCTTCCGTTATTGTAAATTATTGATTTTGTCATACATTTATTTGAAATTGTCGGCTTTCTTTTGTGCAGATTTTTGGCTAGTCACGTGACTAAAAGGATAGAGAGGTTCATCGTATCACAGACGCCACAGGCGATTAATAATCGATCAATGATGATCGATATTTGCTACGTAATTGCTATACAACTTACGATTGGTATACAACGACATTATTTTACAAATAGTTGCATAATTTGATGAAAATATTAAGATGAAAGAGAAACGCTTAAGGAAATAACATTTTAAAATGTAGTCTGTAGAGTCGGTATTTGCTGCGTAATGACATTTTTTATATTTTCTAATATTATGCCTTGTATTTCGTATTTTAATTATTATTAATTAAAGAATAAGGCCCGATTTGAAATTTTAATATCAGAATTCCAATTGCTATAGAGTAATTAGAGTTCACGAGCGATCTAACTTTTTTATTATTAATTGGAAGTTGGAAGTTTGCATAGAGTTTGATATTTCGTTATCGATCGACCAAATTTTGTGCTCGATCAGCAGCGCTGGTTTCCAAAATAAATTTTTCATATAAAAGACTTATTCACACGTAATGTGTATTATTCGTATACATTTATATAATAATTCATATCTTATTAAAGGTTTACCACTCCTTCCTTTTGCTGCTGTTTCCTGAAAGAGCAGGTGCCAATGGGGCTTCGAATGCTTAGAACGCAAGTAATTTTGTAATCTATACTTTATTTCATTCTATTCCTTCTATCTAAATTTCTCATTCTTAAGCCGAATATTGTCTGAAAATTTTTAATAGAGATTAATTTTCCTCCACCTGGAATTTTCCAAATTACTAACATTGTGCTTAAGAAGAAATTATAATATTTTATGCCTTTTTACAGCCTTTTTCCATGGGATTGTATGGCTGCCTCTTAATGACGGCCTTCGCGATGACTTTCCTTGGGCTACCACAGCATCGACGACTACGTTCCTCCCGCAGCTTATCGTGAGTCGCATGCGTTTTTCTTTCTCCGGTCACTCGAGCATGGTCGTAGGGCGAGAGGTCCGAATCGACACCGGTGATTGGTTGTATCACGTAGAATATCTTGCGAGTACAGTGACCGCGGGTATTTATTATACTCGCGAGTAGTAACATTTTCTTTTTCTACGTATTATTGTTCAGCTCAGGACAGGTGGTCTTAATTTGTTGTTATAGTACTTGAAATTATTATAAATTCGTTTTATTTCGTAATTACACGTATATTGCATTTGTGCAAGAAAAACGAGAGGAGATACATTAATATGTTTGAATTACTATTGATGCTATGATACAAATAATTTTCTAACAAATGGGAAAGGATGCAAAGTAATGATAACGAGGTTAATAACATTTTGTAGAGTATTGATTTGTTTGAAATATATCTTTATACCGTTAAGATTTTATTTCGTTATTTTAAAGAGTAAACAGTGATCATCGTTCGTTACTAGGAGTTATAGTTTTCTCGTCCATAGTATCTTCGATTGATTAATCACAAAGTAACCTTATATACGTTTCGATTCAATGTGTATAAATATTTCAAATCGTCGTCTTTTTCAAGAATCTTGCATAGAAAACGTTGTGTGAACGTAATTTTACATGAATTTGACTCGTAGCGTTGACAATAACGGTATGGTATCGAATAGGTTCTTGACTATGCTAGCGTGCGACCAAACAGGGCAGATCCCTAATTTCACAGGTTCGTGTATATGCTAACGTCAATTTAAACTCGGCACTTGGCCGCATGGTGCAGCACTAGTCCGAGAACAACCAGGTCCGTAAGCGTGAGCACTCTCATTTCCTCCCTGATACGACTGCGATTCGAGGCGACAGTTTGCATAACCTACGTGCAGTGTGAGAAATATTTCATCTGTTTTGTAAATAGATTCCAACATAATTGAAATAAATGGCGGAGAATATTGAAAGTAAAGCTACTGTCGCATCGGAAGAGATAGAAGCAGAAGAATGTCAAGAAGATGTTCCAGAGGAAGAAAAGATTCGGAAAGACGAAAAATCGAGGCTAAATGTGGAGGTGCTCGATGACGCGGAAACTGTGACGCTAGAACAACCAGTTTATCAAATACGTCCGCAGTTACACGAGAAGTACTTATTAACCGTATCTAAGTTTTCTACAGTTGAATTCAATTCCTTTGGTTCGAGAGTTTTTAATTGATTTTTTTTTCTTTTTTTTTTTTTTTTTTTTTTGACGACAGGACGTTTGTTTGTCAAGCTTTATCTTGTTCAATTATATCTGATATGTTGTTGCGTTGTTGTTGCGTTGTTGTTGTTGTTGTTGTTGTTACAATCAAGGGGAATACTTTTTTCATTTTGAAGATATGATTTTATACTTTAAGTGTGTATTTCTAATACAATCTTAAGTATATAATTTGCATATAGAAACTATATATACAGAGCAGTCTAGTACCACGCTCGTTGTAAATAACGTATATAATAGTTCGAATAGTTCGCTAAGCTCTGCTTATATATAACGATAGTTTAATAAAGCGTATTGCGTTTGACTAGAACTGTAACATAAATATAAAAGGTGAACAAATGATTTGGATACAGGTTTAAACCGTTAAACGCTAAAGAAGTTATACATAATGTACTATTTGATCAGCTTTCTGCAAAAACTTACGATGCTCAAGAAGCAGCCCAATGGACTAAAGATATAGCGGATTTAATTAGAGAGAAAGTTAAAGGTGACATTGTCTTTTCTAAAATAAACTAGGCGTCCAGTAATATATATATAGTAAATAATACGCAAAGTTTAATCGGATAATCAGAAATTTCAAATAACTTGTTACGTACTTATTTTTAGAGCTAAAGTTCAAACGTTACAAATATATCGTAAATGTGGTTTTGGGTGAGCAGCATGGTGCTGGGGTGAAAATGGGTACAAGATGTATTTGGGATGCAGAAGCAGATACGTATGCGTACGATAGTTTCTTGAATGTAAGAGTCGCGCAGTTAATTTTAGTATCTTAATTTAGTTTAATATCGGTACCGTGTTCGATTGAGAACTGTATTCTCAGCGATACTAAACAGTTTACAAATTGAATCGCGATATTGGATATCGTTCGAGCACATCGATTTTAAAATAAACGCACTTCCAAAGTTACGATACGTATTATCTAATATACGTATATAGCTCTTAATTCTTGCAAAGCGGTTATTAAGATTAGCGAAAGAAAGTTAACAGCAAAGGGATAAATGCACAAAGATAATAACATTTTTTCAGGATACGATATTCTGCGTGGCCACTGTGTACGCCGTGTATTTTTATTAGAAAATGCTTATACGCATCTTTATTATATATATATATATCTTCGATTACGATACACCAAGTATTTGAAATTTATCAATTACGGTATCTTACGATGATACGAACGGAGGAAGAATAAAAGATGATCTCATAGCTGGAGTAGACTTTTTATTGAAATAGAAGCTACTATTAACACACATTTTACATCTATATATCGTCTCATGGCACAATTTTTACATATTTGTAACACATCAAACATATCTATAACCATGTATTCTAATAATACACAGACTGAAAGTTTAACGAGAACGCATAACATTTACATGTCTTTGTTTACTAAAATTATTATAGCACCATAATTCACGGTATTATTCTATTACAAGAATTTTTTAAACACGATGAAAGAATGATATAGTTATGACTTTTACTTATATTTATTTACGTTAAGATATATTATATTAAACTACGAAAAAGATGTATCGTCTTATATTTTATTTGTCTTAACAACATTATCTAAATTCCTTATGAAATTTGTTGCATTTAAATCTATATTCTCATCCATACTTTCATCCATATTAAATCCATATTGTTAAATTCATATACAGACAACATCCTGTAAGCGCATAAATACGTAACTGCTCGTCGTAATAGATAAAAGTTAAAAGGTACAATATTCCTTGTATTCCTTCGATTCCTGAGGAAAAAATTACTGAAACTATTTCGAATTTTATGAAACTTTATAAAATTTTAATAAAAATGCAAAATACGTAGTTTGTATAATGACATATTTTCATATATAAATATAATGTACCGCATATGACGAAACGTAGAACTTGTGGAAGGAGTATAAAAGCGTATTTTTGTAATAAGGAGAGAGAGAAAAAGTACACAAGGTTTTTATTCTTACGAATACAGCGAAAGATGTTACACTAAAGAAAACAGATATCGTCCCAGTGTAATATACAGGATGGCGAATTATAAACGCATGTCCGTACTTCAAAGGGTGATTCTACATACTAAAATAAGTAAAGAACGTCCTATAAACATTTGTATGCTCTACGTACCTTCCGTTTTCGGTTTATGGATGATTAAAGGACAGTGAAAACATTCTTATCGTCCATGATGATCCAAATCATGTATTTTTGCGGGACCATCTAAAGTCTATTGTATATTGAACGCAAGCGGACGATGTATAGAATCTGCGAGAAAGGATAAAAAATGGATTTGGGACTATTCGGCGAATATCTGGTATTTTCGATGTTAAGCGGTGCAGTAGCGCGTGTCGATGAGACAGTCGATGATACGCGGCGGACACTTTGAATATTTTCTTTGATCGTTCGTCGACACCGAAACTGAGATACGTAAGGTACAATGCTCGTAAGACGTCATTTATATCTTATATTTTTTATATATTATATTTTAATGTGTAGATCAATCCCTGAAGTATGGACATGCATTTGTGACTAATTCTGTATACAACAGGATGAGAATTCACCGTTCTCTATAAAATCGAAGCAATAATTGGTATTAAAATAATTTAAACGTTAGTAGAAGTAGAAATGAAAATGAAAAAAAAAAAAAAAAAGAAAAGGAAGAAATTTGAATGAAATGTCGTAGCCTTAACGTTTGATTGAAAATATTATTACACATAGAAATAGTGGAGATTAAGGGAAGAATATGTAGCGAGATTTAAAATCTCGATAATTCATCGGTACGATTATGCGTAACTAAGAAAGCTCACAATCACGGTACGACGATATTTGATTTCTTGTAATTACAGTTACTACTTGGAATTAAAATTATATCAAGTTTTAATCGTATATTTATTTATCGTTATATATACGTTGTATATATGACAAACAAAGAACCAGAGAAATATTTGCTTGCTTTTTATTTCGTAATCATTTCGTAATCATTTCGTAATCATTTCGTAGCTTCTTAAAATCGTTTACTGTTTCTTACGTTAAAATCGTTCTCTAAATTTTATTCTACTCGAGTGGCGGAAGTGGCGTTTAAAACGTGACTAATAAGTCGCTTAGTCGATTAATACGTATTAATATTGATATTGATATTGATATTGATATTGATATTGATATTGATATTGGTATTGATATTGGCATTGATATTAATATTGATATTGATATAATTTACATAATTACACATGGCAAGGCGCAACAAAGTGGCAAACAAACAGGAACAACAGCTTTGCCGCTACTCGATTTCGATTTACTTTTGCCAGACGCTTCGTATTCGTATTTCGCCTTAGCCTTTTGCCATCCTCCCTATAATAAAAAAAAGTGCTGATAATCTTATATTATACGTTACACATACACGGTTGCAAGGATTCTCTAAGGGACGATTCTTACACTTCTTTCGCGATCAATTTACAGCTAGAAGATATTTTGAAACGTATGAGTAAGAAATATTATTTTTGAGAGCAATTTGGAAAGGATTAGAATACTTTTTGTAAAGTGCATAGCGTACTTACACCACCAGACTGTGACATAGCTGCACTAGCCTCCTCTTTCTTAGTGAATTCCGCTGCTCCGGGAGGATAATAAACTGGAGGTCCAGCAACATTTTTACTTTTTACTTTGGGCGGTGTGTGGGGTACAAAGTCAACTTCTTTTTTCGCCGTTGGGGACTCCTTCTGTTGTTCTTTTTCCCTTTTTTCAATGTCTTCTAGGACCTCACGCTAGAGAGAAAGTAGACATTGTTTATCATTTAGTAGTAACACACATGTAATCGGGTAACTTTTTCTAATTAATTTGTAATTTGTTTCTTACGATAGAAATCGCGTTAAAGCGATTGATATCTTTTGGCCGCGTTCGATGCGTACGATGTCGTGAAAAATGAACGATTCTTCGAATTGAAGAAAATATTAAACGTACAGACACGTTGATACACACAGGTATTAAACGTAATTTGCAGACTATCGATGTTTATGGAAACCGGCATCGTATTTTTCTAAATATACGTAATAGAGACTAAGTAGTGATTCGCTTTAGCCACTTACGATATTACAACGACCGGTACTATTGGACGTTTTATGTATGACGTATGTAGGCACGCAGATTGAAAAGTTTGCGGAATGCCCGTTATAGTAATAATTAGTGGGTTATAGTAATAATTAGGCGAAATACATATTTGCCTAGATGCGTATACTACTCTTTTGGTAGTAGTATCGAGTAATGTGGATCTATTGACGAAAAATAACGAAAAACACAGAGACATTGACACAGAGATATTAACTGGAATAAATATCAGCAGTGTAATCGTGAAACAACGTCATACATAGATATAGAGGTTTTGCATGGGTAAAGTGAAAATATAATTTGCACGGATAAGAGACAGAGACACGCAAAGTGACCGTACGAGCCTCCTTATCGCCGACTAGACACTTGTCACTTACGTACGACTAGGAATATTTGAAGAAATAAAGGTAGAGAAATATTTGCTGCTTACCTCCGTGTCAGAAAACGATGCCATGAGATCCTCCAACTTCTTGGGCGGACTTTGCACGTTGTTGTTAGTCGGCTTGGTCGCTGGATAAAGCTGAACGGCCTCGGTCGGGAACGGTTTAGGTAACAAAACTTCGTGGTCTTCGGGGTTCTTGTTTGGAGGTATCGACGTGGTGCTGTTGGAAAATTTGTATATAGTTGCGGTAGACTGCGGCGGGCAAGTAGACTGTGGCGGTGATGTATAATAATTAACCGGTGTTGCCGGTTTATCGGGTGTCGGATGTCGTCCGTTGGACGGTAGTCGACTAGGATAGTGTTCCTCGATCCGATTGATCGTTGTGTGAGTCTCGTTTATAGCCGGTGGTTGGTTCTGATAGATCACCGTGGTTCCGGGATGATCTGGTGGTCGATCGCCAGCCGTATGCCCGTTTGGATAACCTCCATCCACCTGATAGTATTTTTCATTTCGCGTGATCGTTGTTTTATTTCCCAAGAGCGGTGAACCAGGATGATAGACTGTCGTGGTTGGTTGCACGTTGGCCGGACTGTCATGGTGTTCTTCGTGATAGAACTTTGTCTCTTGATGGATCGTGGTAGATTTCTTTGTCACGTCTGTTACGGGAGGCGGCGGACTGCTGTATCTGGCTGGTGTTCTAGATGGAACGTTCTCGGTCACGGTTTGATAGGCGATGGTTTTGTCCGTGGAGCTAGCTCCTTTCGGTATCGTGTACGTGATAGTTTGATCACCTGGCAGCACAACAGTGCCTGGCGCGTTGCCACCTGGTAAATAGGTTTCAGGCGGTCCTGGTAGCTCGTAAGTGTACGTTTTAATGGTAGTGGTCACTTTGGTGTTCGGACCCGGTGCCAGATTGATCGGTATCGCTGCTGTTGGCGATGGCACTGGTACGTACTCGACGTTTCCATATTCTTGCGCAGCACTCGCGTGCACCGTCGTCGTTACCGTCGTGTTTTGCGCTGGTTCTGTTTGGTAGCCTACGAAATTATTCAATCGTAAAAACAAGTTTCGTTGATAACGGCCAGACAATGTTTGTTTGTCGCGTGTAAAAATTCATTCGCGTGTGAATTTGCTCTTTTATCTATAGCATCGAAATGCTTACATTTATTTCAGCACCGTACATCTTTTTATTAAGAAATAACATAGTCTAGGATTAATTTTATCGTGCATTTAATATTATTATATAATATTATATATTACTCTGATATAATATTAATATTATATGCAATTAATATTAATACGTTTCCATGATAGTAGTGGCAAATGTATCGAAAATCACGTATACGACTACCTAGTCGTATTTTATTATTATTCGATGTATTATTCGACTTGTGAAACGATAGAGTAGGAAAATAATTGCAAATCGAAGTATAAAGTGTACGTCAATTAGCATTTATCTAAAATCGAAACAGATAGATTACAAAGAAATGTATCAGCTGAATTATTGGACTCTGGTTGATTGTTCGATGATCGTGCATATACTAATATGCAACTGGTGTAAACGGGCAATTAGATTACAAAGAGAAAGAAATTTATTTCAATTACCTTGGGTTAATTGGCTTGATCAATTAGGTTCAATGACCTTGTACGATATTCACGTACGTTTAGAAAAGCTTTGAGCGTACCCGTGTTTAGGAAGATGATGTCTATGTTTGGAGAATTTTTAAGCAGATCTACTTACTGGAAGATTCGTGAATATATTTCACATCCCTCTGAGTACTTCCTGGTAAAGGCGAAGTTTGCTTCGAACGAGATACAGAACTGTCGTTATACACCTGGAATATGAATAACCTTTTATATTTTTTATATTTATATTTACATTATTATATCTCGAATAGCGTAAGAGACAAACTCTACTTACTAGTTCTCTGTTGACTGATTTGCTAACCGGTTCTAAGCCACGGGGCATTGTGCTTTCTTCGTAACTCCTTTCTCGGATATCGTCGCTGTAAAATATATCTTATATTATACGGTCTATTATAATTTAGAAAACACATGGTTTTCTTATAGCAATTATTACAGTAATTATTACAGTAATTATTATAGTATATTAGTAATAGTATAGCGAAATAGTATACCGAGAGTCGGCTTTTTATTTTAGTTAGTCAGCGAAAAGCGTTTAGATCAAACGGCGAGATTAAATAATTTTACTGGCAAGGATACCAGTAATTTTGCTATTTTGCTCTCGCTTTGAAAAAATATACGTACATCAAGGCCGAACTGGTGTTGGTTAATGCATTGTCTGCTACCCACGAATCTGTAATAGGAAGAAGGAATTTAGCTGATTTCTTAATATTACTTAATATCACGATAATATCTTTTTTTATGTCCAGATAGGGATTATAACGATATTATATAACTATATACGTGTATATAGGGCACACTTCTAAATTTCACGTTCGTTTTATTTGTCAATTGAAAAATCACTTTATCGAAACTTGTTCCGTTTAGTCGCTCGCGTAACGAGAGTAATACATTTATTATTTACAATTTACAGGTTTCTAGCTTTACGCGTTTTAAACGTAGTAAAGCTTTCGACTTAGTTTTTCGACTCTTTGATTCTTTAATTTAAAAATCAAGATTTTCTAATGTAAAAACTCATTTTGAAAAGTTTCTAATACAGCTTCATCCGAAAAAGTAACTGTACATTGTCTTAGTAGATTTGACAATTTTTCAATTCTAAAGTATCAAAATTCTAAAATTCTCGCCTCGTTCGTATTGTAATCTTTTAATTTCGAGATTACTCGAACACTTTCGTTGAAGTTTTCATCGAACGTCCATCACCCGCTAACTTAACGACAACGTCAGACATTCTTGTCATCCAATGTCTTCTCGATGGCGCCGATTTGTCCACTTGAATCAGAGTTTTCGTATTTTCTCTTTGGCCTTTTATTTCCTCTCTGTCTGAAGTGCAGCAGAGGGACGGAGAAATCGGGTCAACCTTCTGTTATACGCAACCCTAATATGGTTACGCTTGTGTATCGCGCGTTACCGCAAAGAACGCACACTCTGATCGCAACGTCACTTCCATATAGAGAGACAGGTAGCGCGGAAATCTCTTCTCCGTATAATAGCGTTGTCGTGTTGTCTACGATTACGGTTTACCGGAACCTCGCAATTACCGGAATTTCAGCAACTGTCATATCTACAACGCTATGTCCTCTTTTGCATAGTGCATAAATATTAGAAACGATGTTTCATGGAAGATACGCGTCCTTGAAATTGATGCACAGACTCGGGTTGCTTCGTCGTTAGTTATCCAAACGTCTATACTTTATATCAATGTTTCCTTGCCTCTTATGCTTCGTTTTTGCTATACGCACGTCCTTGCTCGTATACTTCCTTCAAATGTGCATGAAAACGGCCTACCTCTTATCTATCTATCTATCTATCTATCTATCTATCTATCCATCTATCTATCTATCTATCTATCTATCTATATATATATATATATATATATAAATAGATAAATCTATAATTATAGTATAACGATAATAATAATAAAGTAAGTAAAGTAATAATAAGCGGTAAATTTTGTATGTTCGATTTACAGTATATATCGATAAACAGAAGAAATCTAAACACAAAGGGTGTTTCGAAACTTTTCACAAACGGATCGAGATGAAACACATCCTACTTTCTTCTTCCCCTAGGACAGGACACTAAGCTGTTCGACGGAGTAAGCTGCATGAAAATCCGTCCGGCAAGTTTCGGTAGTCTTTACTCGATGCGAATATAAACAGACAAACGAATAGACAGACAAAAATTGGAAAAATTAGCTTTCTCTGCTCCATATAGCTTATGGCTTGCTCCCGGATGTCTGCTCTATTTTTTGTTCTCTATCTTTTTTTATTCGATGCAGATAATACAGGCGACTAATACAAACTGATACAAATTATATAATCTTGCATTCACTTCTGCTTGGTTCATTATACTACGTATATTCATTTCCTTATTGCAAATCATATTTGGCAAATCGTTCGAGACGATCAACATTGTTTACAAGACATGGCATAATAGACCTAACAAAATGATAATCTTCATATTTTATAACCTGTTATTACGACGTGTTATTAACAATATAACGGTATATAAAACAATTGGAAGATATAGAAAACCACTCGTTTCTGCCTACTTTATCATATTACGTTTATTTTACTACTATTCAATCCTGTTTACAAAGGCACTTATTAATTTTCCCTGTTGGAGTTGCGGTATTTAACAACAGATAAAGATGGAGTTCGATTAGTGAAAAGGAGGTGCTAGGCAAGTATCTCGCGGCAAGGAACCAACTTTTCTCGTTTTGTCGTTCTCATTGTTAATTAACCGTATACCTGCAAGGCCGTTCCGCTCCTTAAAAGGAGCGACACGAGTGACCAGCTCTCCCCTTCCCTCTATGTGATCGTTTAAAACGCGGCAGCGCTTGCGCGCGATTCCTCGCGAACACGCCCGAGGGTTCATAGCGGTATATCGGACGTTCCGTCACAAACGTCGTGCTTTTTACCAAAATCTCATTTCCTCTTACGATTCTCTTTCGTATATCGCGGTTTCTTCCTTTTCGTAGTCGTTAAAATCTTGTTAGAAAATTAAACGTTTAATTTTTTATTTCAACGCTATAAAAAATATAATATAAGAATATGATTTTCCGTTGAATTTTCGTTAGATTTACGCGTGTTTGTACAAATAATACACCTCGAGTATCAACGTTTATCGCTAATTTCAAAATGTTTTTGTCTACGTTAATTATATAAAATATTCGTTGAATAGTGTCTGAAGCTAACTATAAAAAGGCATGGTAGGGGTACATATATTTTAGCGCAAACTTACCAATTGGTTTTCCATCGAGACTTTTGTTATATTGATACGACACCTGTTTATAGGCGATCGTTTTGCTTTGACCAGGCTGTACCTAAAACAGAATCACGGTCCAACTTTAAATATCGTTCGCATATGTTGAGTACTTTTTCTCGATATCGATTGGGAAAACATTGATTTGGCCGACCAAATTAAAAAATAAATAAGTTAAAATTTAAGTTATTTAAGATGAAACATTGCAACTACCGATTTGTAACGCGTGAATATATGCGTAATCTACAGGGAGATGAAAAAAGAGCCGCCGGTCTATGAAGTGTAGGTAAATTGAATGTGTTGCGAAGAGACTCGATTATGATATGAAACGCTAATAAATAATAATAAATAATAAGTAATAAATAATAAATAATAAATAATAAATAATAAATGTTGCCTTTACACCGAAACGATTGTCTTTACGATAATGCCGTGTCGATCGACGAGTATTAAAAGCCCTTTAAGTACCGGCTCATTCTCTTTATTACCCTGTCAATACATAGATGACTGTAATTAAAACGATACGTTGATAGGTATATCTATATCACTGTATTTATATTTCAATAAAAATACACATTAATTTCGTTGTTTCGTTTAATCGAGAACATTGGCAAACGCTTAGTAATTATAAAAAACGCAAAATCCAATTCCCATCGTTTCAACGTATTTGGTAGTTGCAGCCTTAGCTTTGAAGTAACAAAGACCGATTTTTAAAACGTGTCAATTCTATAATACTTGTTTATGTAAAAATATATGTTTCGTACACCGCTTGCGAATGCAAAATTTGTTATTAGCACGCGTGTTCTATGCATCTGTATCTGTATATGTATATGTCAATGTTCAATTAAAAGTAAGTTAGAACGCGTAAATTCAACGCCGATAAATTGTCATAGATTTCGCGTGTCACGGTTGAAGCTGTTATTTCGTATGCAAATGAGGATAGGAGGTGTTTGTACGTACCTTAAGGACCCGACGGCTGTAAGTTCATCCGGCGAGTGTAAGATGCGCGCGATAAATTGCGCGTGTAACCAATCTACATTTTCATCGAACGTTAGATTACGAACTGATCAGCCAGGAAATGCTGCAATTACTCTAGGGTCCCGTAGTGTATGCGTAACAGTAATTTTGCATTTTTCCATGCTCTTTTAACGTATGATGTATCTCGTAAGATGTCAGATTTATGATACCGCATTCCGTAAGCAACGAACCATCTTATTTCTTGGTCACAGATGCTATCGTGTGTGGTCATGTGGCTATTGTGAGCCGAGTGGAATTTAGAAGTTCGTTCTTGCCAGCGTAATTGCATCGATGATCGATCGGTTTTCTACATTTTATATTATCTTTCAAGAACAAGATCTTCTCTAGAACTCCTTTTGTACGTATGGATGAAACATCTCGCGATGCAACGTTGTTTGTAGTATAACGTCATGAGTGAAATATTTCGCGTGTCTTTTCATTAACTCTGCTTTGTCTTTCGAATTTTTATGTCTCCACATCTTTTTAGTTTTAATCGAGAGGAAGGCTTTTCACGTTTTTTAAGAAGATCTTTAACACAAAGTCGAAATATCATTTCCCCAGAATGATTAATTCGAGAATATCTCGGTGATTATATTATCTCGTATACTATACGAAACAATGTTAGGAGTTTCATTGAAAAGCCTCGAAAGACTAAAGTCGATTGTCATAACCGGCAAAAAAAAAAAAAAAAAAAAAAAAAAAAAAAAAAAAAAAAAAAAAAAAAAAAAAAAAAAAAAAAAAAAAAAAAAAAAAAAAAAAAAAAAAAAAAAAAAAAAAAAAAAAAAAAAAAAAAAAAAAACGAAGAAAAGAATGAAAAAGAAAAAGGAAAGAAAAAACAAAGATCGGTAGTGATCTGCACGTACGCCCTTCTGAAAACCACGCAACTTTTGTTTCAAGCATTTTCTCGTACAGCGAATAATAATTTACGAATTATTTAAAGTCATCGTGTTACGTGACTCATCCTTGATATATACGCATACCTAAGCTGGTTCGTATAAGCTCCACAGAAAGTCATATATCGTATCAAAATAAAAATTATCGTCCAATTTGTAATATGAGAATGATGATATTAGAAGACAAAGTGGTCAAAAATATGAAATACGTAGTGCGTCGGTCCTTTTTGGATGATACAACGAGATTCGAATTTAAATTGACGCATTTAGAAACATTTAAAAGAATGATGTCACGTTTAAGATTACTGAAATTTATCGTACAAACTGAACAAACACCGTCGAGAATTCAAGGAATATTCGGCTTTATTTGATCGACTTATTGTCAATCTTCGTATATTCTTGTAGGGGGAAAGAAGAAACAATTGTAAAAAAACAGGGGTGCGCGGGTAGCCGAGTTTCAGGACGGGTCAGGATGCCGAAAGTTTGTCGTAGATTTGATCTTAGTTTAACTACAAGCTGACAGAAAAATGATATTGCCGAATCGAAAATCGGGTTCTGAAGTAAAGGGTATCCGTATATATTTACGCGTCGAGGAATTTTCGCGATCCCGACCCGAAGATTTCGAAGACGAAGAAAACAACTGCCGACTCGACTCGACTCGACTCGGGAAAGATCAGAAAATCGATCGATCATTTGCAATAGCTCGTAAACGTTCGGTAGATTATTCATCTTGATGGATCAAGCGTAATTAATAATCGTGTAAACGGAAATAACGCGCGATTAAGTACTAATATCGAAGAAAAAATTGTTATTTAAAAGAAATAATTACACGAACCAGTATGAAAAATAGTTTGTACAACGACTCGTTCGTTCGATATTACGTTTGAAATATAAGGTGATCTAACTCTAAGCAGTTTCAGAGTGTACTCAAAGTAAAATCGTATACTTGGCGGATTTATCGTGGCTGAATGTCAAGTGAAATTTTTTAGTGATCGTAAACGTTGAGATTACGGTGCTTTCAAGTATAAGACTGATCTCACTGTTTGCTACGATCATTTTAATACATTATAAGCCTCTATACCAAGTACGTATACTGTACGTAGACATAGATCCATGCAAACGACGTACCCCGAGGCAAATTTCGAGCGATGCAATCTCTTTGATATACACGTGTGTAATTGGAATCGGCATGTTTCAACAAAAGAACATGAAAAAGAGGAAACTAAAAATGCGATAGTTACACATTGGTCTACGCGTTTTCAAAGTGGCTGTCTGTCTGTGTCACATAAAACACACGTTTACGAAATCGCGTTTCTCTCGAGTAAAAGCAAACGAAACGATGTGGGTTAATTTAAACTTTAGGTATATGCGATTTAACTTGCATGCGACGAACCGCCTGCATATATGTATATATATATATACACACATATATATATACACATATATACATATGTATATATATATGTAATATATACGAAGCGTCTTGGTAATTTCGTAACACATATATGTCGATAATTGCATAATAAATGTTGATTTAGCAAAAATTCGAATGTTCGCAGGGTTGCGTAATGCGATTGAAACTACACGTTGCAACATCTCTTTTATCGTTTGCTTTTTATTCGTAAGTTTTTTTTCCCTTTTTGGTGGAGAAATTCGTTAACAAGCGGAGGTTTATTCAAAAGTTTTTATTTTTCTTTAATATCGATATTTATAAAATAGTTCGAAATAAACCATCTTCTTCTCTCGTATAAAGATAATTTGATTATCCGGAGAACGGATGTGCGAGGATTACTTTGAACGATTACTGTTTCTATCTAGTAATTTGTCATTACTGTGTGAATTGTACATCATTAACTAATGGTGTAACAAGCAGAGATACGGTTAACGGATTATTAATATCCAAGTTAATGAAAAGAAATGTTTGTTAAGATAGAAATATTTTTATTTTCGATACAAATATATGCATACAAGAATTAATAAAGCTGAGACGAATAAGTATATATATGAATATATATATGTAACTTACATTTTGCAATTCTGAATCGATGAAGTTCAAATCAGGTATACCACTCGGCGCACCACTCGGCCCGGTGCTCACATATTTTTCGGTGGTGGTTGTCATGGTTCTTGCGGGTGAGATGGCTCTAAGGATAAATCGTTCTTTCAATCGAAGAAAGGGAAGCTATTTTTTTTTCAGATCGTAACGTTTCCTAGGTTTGCTTACCTGCCTTCAGAAACCACCTTGGTGGGATTTGCAGCTACGCGATACTCTACTTGAGGCGAAAGTGCCCTGCCGCCTCGGCTCGGGGTGGCACTTCTTGAGACACTTGTTTGCAAGTCCTCGAGAAGAGCGTCTGAAATCATGAAACGTGTATTCCGCCGCTTTTGTATTTGCAATAACGAATGCTTATCGTTTTGAACGAATACACGGTCGAATAATTACGGTTAACCTAATTTTGATAATACGAAGTACGGTAGAATTTTTGTGCGAATGACGTATATCTTATCGCGAGTGAAAGTATTATAGCATATCACGTGATTCTGATATATTCAATCGTGACAAATTTTATTCATGGTTGGATGAATGGAGCTTTTCGACGCAAATAGATGTTTATCGTTTTGAACGAGCAAAGCTATTTTTGCCGTTGATATCATCGCAGTAGTGGTGTGCAAGTTGTAGAATCGTTAAAAAATTATGTGACATTACGATACACAGTTTATAATGTGATTATATTGTGATCAAACCAGAGAGAGAGAGAGAGAGAGAGAGATTTAGTTATAAAGTAGCGATGTACTTGGTGAACTCAATTAACTGTTAGTTACAGGAATAAACAATTTCGGGCTGGAAGCAATGTAGGAAGACTGGTTGGAAAATGGTTTGTCACCATCGGTCGTAGCGTTATTCGACGCTTCTGGATCGGCGAAGAAATTGTCAATTAAGAAGCGAGTATTAGACGTGTAGTAAATAGTAGTAATGTGCGTTCGCTAATAATCGTTTGCATTTGTTTTCTAAAAGTTATTAATTAATTTAAAAATTAGAGAAAAAAGTGTAGTCAGTTTTTCTTACGGTAATAGAAAGAATCTTGTTTCGCGATCCAGGCAGTGTCGCCGCTTTGCGATATAAAATTATTGAAAGTCACGAAATCATAAGAGAGACGCGTAAAGAACAGGTCGAAAAAGAATGATTCAAGGATAGGATTACATCCGTGATGGCACATTTAAAGGTTTACCTAAGTTGTTTTCGAGGCTGTTGGCCGTGGTTGTCGACTGACTCTGGCCCGATATAGGACTACCATGACTCACTATCTTTCTGCTGGTGTGCGTTGTTGTTCTCTCCCTCACTGCAGCTGACATTGCGTTCCTCTCAAGTTCCCTGCCTCACGAAATCTGAAGAACCATGTAAACAAAAATGAAAGAAAGAAAAAAGGATAAAGAGAAAAGAAAAGGAGAATAAAAGAAAAAAGAAGAAGAACGAGAGGCAGAAGCGAGAATTACGGTAAAGTTAAAAATATAACAAGCTGAAATATAACAAGCAAAATTATATCGAAGGCGATCGTAAATCGCGTGCATTACGAGCGCTGGTTGTCGCTCTGATGTACGAATGTGCAGGATATATAATACTAGGATAGGATAGTTAAGTGGTTGCGAAATTCGCGAATATCTTTACCACTGGCATACGCTATTAGCATGTAATTGGAGTGATACATTTTATCATTTATAATCTACTTATTAATAATAATTAATTTTACAAACGTTTCAATTCGACAAACTGTTCTTTGCAAATCAAATTATCTGAAATCTAGTAGAAGTTTGATCTTTCGTGCGGTAAAATTATAATAGGTTCTTGTCTAATAATATAGTTATACTATAATTACGATAGCAATGCTAAACTCGGTACGAGAAGTTAGAACGATAAGAAGATGGTGAATGTATCGATGGATATACCGGATGAATCGCCTAAATTACTCGACCTCGATAGTTTTTTTATTTCACGCTCGATGCTATTTTGAATTACAAGGTCAAATGTTACATGTTACATGTTACATGTTACATTTCGAACCGTACACTGACTCGCTTGGTATCTTGCTAAAAAGTGATATCATGCAAAATATTCCGAGGAAATCTGATTATTACAATCGTACGCCTTGATGTTATACGACTTTGATTTGAAATAACTTCTCGCGTGTCACGATCATCGGTTATTAGAAGGGCGTCTCGATCAGCGAGAACAAGAATATCCTTATAATTCCAATCGAATGATATTTAATCTTTGTAATGATAAAAAAAGCCCCTCTTCTCGCTGGCTCTTCGCGTGCTTCTAATATCGCTGATCGCGACACGTGTAAAAAGCGGTTTAGTTTAGCGAGTAGTTCGAGGTGGTAGAGTCAAGTGACTCAGTCTCTATACGTATATAATGGTGTAAATGAATACATAAAAACGACACCGGCTTTTACATTTTTAAATACCTAAACGTCTCTTTAGTATACAAACAGCTGATTTATTGACCTGATTTATTTTCTTTGACCTTTAATGAACTGACACAGAATCTCACGACTGTGAAATGTTTTCCAATAAAAGATCGTCATGTTGAATAATTAACGCGTCATTAATTTCACAAACACGCATCGATGCTATCTGTATCTGCATCGTGTTGGCACATCTTCTCGATATGCGGTGCAAATTAAAACTATGAAATTATAAAAACGGAGAAAATTTGTATAATGATTTATGTAAGTAAATTGTTACGCACGTGTATTGTAACGCACAATGTATGTACGATATAGGCATGATCTTCGCGCGAATGAAAATTATCCATTAACGTTACTAAGTAGTGGGAATTCAAAGTTTAACAGATTACCCTTCTTATTAATTTGCGAAAAGACAATTAGCTAACGGTATTTAACTGTTTCGTTACATTCTCCCTCTACTACGTCATTGTTAGACGTTTATGTGAATTTAGACTTTTACGAATGCAACCGAAGAAATGGAATCTAAATAGAGATTTGCGTCATCCGTGTCTTCCGAACGTTGCTTCGTTCTATTTTGCATATTTCGTATATTCTTTTAGGTTATACGCTTTTACGTTACATCTTGTGCGTTTCTCGCATTTTCTCGCGAATTTTCCTAAATCGCATACACATCGAGAATTTGATCGTCGTAATTCGCGTAGATGCAACATGATGTCACGACGATAAGTCCATCAGCATCGAGAAGAACCTAATTACGAAGTCGTTGATTCTACGAACAGCGAGGCGAACGATCATCCGTTAGATTACTATTTCCAACGAAGATCGTTGCGTCAATTAAACGGTACGTGACGCGATACGAAAATAAGTGCAGCCCTGATAAAATCTCGTTCAGCCCGGAAGCTTGGAAGCTTACGTAAACTGTATGCGACCGGTTGATAATCGGACGATGAGGTTCCGCGAGAACCAGGAGCTGCGACTGTTCGAAATCGGATTATAATAATTTTAATACGCGTTTAATCACGCGACAAGTATATTGACGAAGGGTCGTGATTAAGACGAGAAAGGAATAAATTTGGAAAGACAAGGATGACCGGACGTCGAAACTGGCTGAAAGTTGGACTAGACTTTGTCGATGATGATTGAAATAGAAGGAGGGTTTGATCTGCTATCACAGAGGTCCGTTTCGTTCTGATCGCCGGGCCACGGTCGCTGAAACGGACGCTGAAACGGACGCTGAAACGGACGCTGAAACGGACGCTGAAACGGACGCTGAAATCCTGTTATTGCTACTGCTGCGCGCGTCGAACGCCACAGTACTTCTATTTATAGAGGCTGAACGTTTATAAATATGGGAGATTCGAGTAGACGGAGAACTGGATCGGCGGAGGCGCTGGAACTTTCGCGGTGAACACCTGAAGCCGGTTTAACGTTAAATCCAGCTGCGAGCTAGGTTGGAGCAGTGGCATTTTGAATTAAGTGGGCGCGTGTAATGGCCGGCGTTCGCGATACAAACCTGCAAACGAAGATTTATTTCTGTTTCGACCGTTCTTATACCGTTCCGATGCTCGGCTCGGTCGTACGCGTACTTACGTGTACGGCTGTCGAACACGCAGTTTCGAAAACTAGTTTTGTAACACGCTATTAAAAGAGGTGTAACGATCGTAGTGTGGCTCGATCCGTGATACTTGGTAGTTTCGATTGGACGAGCAATACGATCGTACTGTGGATCGATTTATGGGAATCGTTTGCGCGATGAGAGGCCAAGTTGAGATTTTAATAACGCGTATAAAGTCTCATAAAGCTTGACGCAGCGATAGTCATTGCTTATTGATATTACGTTTCTAAGGTATACGTTACTGTATCGTATTTGAGTTTGAGGAAGGCGATCAACCCCTTTGGGCTTGATGTTGCGCATAAGCACGAATCGATTAAACGATAAATATATTTGTCGTTGACAAAGCTGCTTCTAATTTTAGTGCATTGCTTTTGGCGCGGTGTTCTTCTTACGGTAAGATTAGAAAAATGAATTTCTATTATCGATAATTGTCGAAAGATCTCGTCAGATTCATGATCGTATCTTAATCGCGGTAACGTGTAAAAATATTTATCCGATACCAACTGTACGTAAATCCTTCCCGTGCGCGTCATATTTTTACCACTGTCCTGCGAATATTTCATTTCCGAACATCTTCTATAAAAACAGTTTCTACAAAGAAACGTCTTCTACAAGAGTTTGCAATTTTCGTTTATGCTCGAGTAAATACGATCGTCATACGAGAAAACAAGTGTCAGCGTTTGAAGGATGTACGGGCTGTTTGCAATTTTTTCAGGTAAATTGCATTGGTACGGCCTGCGAGCGAAGATAGGCGGAAAGTATTGCGTGAAGATCGAGATGCGCGTCTGTATGAATTCTGCGTGAATTATCCGAACGAACGTCATACAAGTACGGATAAAGTAAATATTATCGATCGTCGTTTGTAATGCAAAATCCTACAGAGTTGCTACGCTTGTACTCTTACTATACTCTGGCTTCAATATTTTCTTTATAATAACTTTGTAGCTTACACGGCGTTTACAGAAAATATTTATATATTATTTAGATATTTTTGCCTGATTTTTATTTGCAATTCCATCGAAAAAAAGAAAACTGTAAACGCCTTGTTAAATTTTTTCTATTTAAATGAAACGGCTCTATTTAAACCACGTCTGGGGCGCCATAGTAAGCGCCAAAAGTATTTCCACGGGAAGCGCCAAACGGTGGGTTGTTTTATTCCGGCGGAGACATCAATGCGAATGAGGCAAAGGGGCCAAGGAGTTCTTCCAAGAATTGTCTGTAGAGGAGAGACACGCTCGTACGATCGCCGCTGAAACCTTGAAACGCGAACCTGAACAGTTTCTAGAATTTGTATCCCCCTAACCAGTCTGATGGATAAAACATTTTTCGCTTAGGCTAGCCCGTGATTAAACTCGCAGATTTTTTTCATTATCGCGTCATGGGCCATTCATTTTCGCGTAATTTCCTTTCCTTTCTTTTACTCGCTCCTTTCTTAATCGCTTCTAGTCGCGAGTCGTTTCAGTCGCATGTACTTTTATGCAAAATTATCTTTCACGAATGAAATAATATTTACATGAATTTGGAATTTCCATGTAATTCTTTGTCAAATGTTAAAGGTTAAAGTAGAATAACGTAAAGGGTCTTCTCGTCGAATTAATCGAATCCACGCGATTATCCGAAACGGAGCAGAACAGTTTTTTCCTCTGCTCGATTTACGAGACACGCAAAATTATTTCGAAACAGATTAGAAAATGAACTATTACGAGGTCGAAGCACGTTCTTGTTAGCTTCTAACGATTTAACTTGTCGTAGTGAATTTTTCATTCTATTCGTAGTATTTATTTTTATCTCGTTAATGATATACTATCTTCGTGACTTTCTACCTCCCTCCGTCCTCTCTCTCTCTCTCTCTCTCTCTCTCTCTCTCTCTCTCTCTCTCTCTCTCTCTGGTTTTTAAGTTTCTAAATTTCTGCAAAATTTAAATAACAGTCTTTCGTTGCGACGTAATTCGAGTAATCGGTTCGAAGATAAACCCACGCATATACTCGGAAATTCTTCTTGAATTATAGTCGATCAAAAGTTGGACATATTTATATTTATAAACATATTTTATTTCCAAAAGATCACGCTTTCCCCCCAATTAATCATGTAATTAGTCAGATTAACGCAACGTTTGTTTAAATCGATAAATGTTATCGGTACGAAAATATCAGAGTTTGTATTCGTATTTGCGACATTGCGAATAAAATGATTTTATGATTTTCAGAAACGTGGTATTTCGTGTGAAACGACTTGATAAATAAGGGCATGCTTTATTTAAGCGAATATAAAACACGTGTAGTTATACAGCTGGGTGTACAGATGGTTGTACGATTTTAACGATTTCGCCGTTACAGACTCGACTTTATAAATGCCAAGTACAAAACCAGATTACATCGTCGTTGCTGGTTGCGTCAAGATTTATCGTTGTTGAGAACGTTCTTCGTATCGTTATTAAGACGTTTTTACAACGCGTATCGTTCAGAACGAAGTAATAAGAAAAATAGGTGATCGTAATTGAAGATGACCCGAGAAATGTTCCGATCTTTACGCTACTTGACGATTAAAACAGAGCGTAGAGCTACATATTTCGACTAGTCTCGACTAGTTTCGACATCGCAAAGAAAAAACAAATTTCGTTAACGTTCAACTTTTTTTGTACTCTTAATGTTGCTAATACGTTATGTGCCTGTCGATCTCTACGATGAAAATAGGGACAAATTATAACAGTAAATGGATTAAAATTGAATATCACGATGTAAAATGGTAATACAATGTAGTTAAAGTGGTACGTAACGTGCAACTGATGGGTCTAAACAGTTAAATGGTCTAAACGTACGAAAACGTAACGAAAACGACTTGAAAATGAATAAATGGAAACGATTCGAAAATAAATAATAAATCCACAAAGAACGATAGAGTTTTTTAAACGTAACAATATGTTGATCAATATCTTTGAAACGTTCAAGAGGATGAGAAAATTTTGAATTCTGAATGAGAAATTTCAGCTGATGTTGATTGCAGCGGAAAATGTTTCAGATATGAGTGGAATGGCTTCGAGGAGGGCATATTTCGACGTTGTTCGTTCTTTTTCTCTTAGTAGATGAGCGAGTAGTTGCGAGCGCCAAATATTACCTATGTAGCTATACGTAGCGTATATTCGTTGGCCTTTCTCTAAAAGTTTGGTTTGGGCAATCGATAACAGGTGGATCGTTACCGGGGGGTATTCATCGGGTTGGCTTGTCCACAAGTTTGAATAATTATACATTCGACAAGCGAAATCTTTCACATAGCAGCACATAATATACGTGTTTATACATACGACATGTGTGCATAGAAGCTTTCTATGGGACCTGTTGCAATACTCTTGTAAGCTGTTGTACGAAAATTCAAAGTACCAAGTACGCCGTCGACGTAAAGGTTTATCGTTCGAAATTTCTAGCTTACCCTTCAACGACGATAATCGCTTAATAATGGCTTTATGCTGTTTCTTTGTATGACTCGACTTCGCATAATCCGATCTTTCTGGCCTAATTTTAGCTTGGCTACGGTAACAAATTGCTGCATCGACTGCCCTCTCGAAGGCAAGTGAAAACATTTTCGTTGATGATTCGCTCGCATCGAGTTCTCTCGACGTTCGATGGCCTTCGCCAGAATGCGGTTACTCGCGTCAATGAAACGATCGGCTGCTAACGTAACAGCGAACAGACACGATCGAGAGGTAACCGATCGATCCATCGACGACAGAAAATTTTCTATCTGTTGCGTATCTTTCACGATGGACGGTAAAGAAAGACGTAACGCGATGAAATATCTCGCTGTTTGTTGCTTGAGAAATTGTTCGACTAGGAACGTTCGAATAATAATATAAGGAATATTTTTAGAATTAGCAAAAGGTCAAACAAGCACTCTCTTCCCGTTTGATGTTTCATTTCCTTCGGTTTTTTATTTCTCGCGCATTTAGATCGATAACGTACGAACGCTAATTACTTTGTAGATAAAAGAACCTCAACGAAGAAGATCAATCTATAGTAAAATGTAATATCGCTTTTCAAGCGAAGAGAAGAAGTTGAACGAGAAAGTGAAGACTATCTCTGTACGTACGTACGTACGTACGCGTAATTTATAACTTTACCGTAATGGAAAAATGTCGATGTAAAAACTGACAGATATAAAGCAATGTTCGGACGAAACTAGAGTTTTATCGTTTATCTCGATGGAATCTTGATTTTACCGAAATCTTGATGAAATTAACAAGAATACACGTAAAACGTATTTAAAAATATCATAATTAGATTTTGTCGGTTTGATCGATGTAAAAGAAGGTTTAATTTTATCGTTGACCTTAAAACGAATTACATGCAAGGTCTAGAAATAGAAAGGAATATTTTTAAGTAATGTCCATCGGATTTGTGAATTTTTCGGTTGAAAAAAGTCGGAGAGCAAGCAGAGTTTGGCTAGCGTAAATTTAACAGCGATGGTCCAGCCAACTGGCGCTCAGAGTTTCATTCTATTTTTCCTCTTTTCTTCTGCGTCTGATCCAGCCAGTTCTTTGTTTAACTCTTACCCGTAAATATAACCTAGCAACTTTTACGAAAGCGTAGCCAGGAAAACCGCTGCGTGAATTCTTTAGTCGGTCCTTGCTGCTGACAGATCTTTATTCAGTCGCAACCTATTTTCCGCGCTAATATCCTACGTTTCGCAACGACATTCGATTATCAGGAAATCAAAGTTTATCCTCGATTTTGTTATAGTTTTGTTTTTTTATTTTTTTTTTTTTTTTTTTTTTTTTTTTTTTTTTTTTTTTTTTTTTTTTTTTTTTTTTTTTTTTTTTTTTTAAGAAAAGATCCGAAAGATGCCAATTCGAATGCCGTTGCGTCCCTTGGCTCATTTTCTATACGTAATCGTATTTTTCTATCGATAAGATTGTACAATTTTTTAAATTTCAAGATAAAATGGAAAAATGCTTGTCGACTTGTACCTATACCAGCATATTCAAATTTCAAGCATAAAGATTTTCTGAGAACGTTAACGAAACTGAAAGTGTAGCACAGAAACACGAGAATTCGGGAGACACGGGCGTTACGCGGAGCATTAAGAGCTACGTGATATATTCCTTGGCTAATTTGTTTTTCTGCAGGGGAAGGCAGACACGCTGCTCGTAATTAAAATTCCGGTAAAGGATATGCCGATACATCGAGAAAATACGTTAGTTTCTGCTTAAAAGGAATTCTAAATTATATGTCCGCTTTTCTGTCGTACGAATTTAGATATCCAATTTTTTAACTATATCCTCTTTTTAACTATAGTTTCGAAAGATTTTTCGCCGTAACGTCTTCCTCTATTTTCACTCGCACAACCGTTAAGACGATGCGACAAAGAGGTTTCTTGATTGCGGTCGTCCGCGCTTGTATCGTTAAATAAACGCCTGACTATCGCATTATAGTTTCAATACAACGTAGAGGGACACAAACGACATGGAATATAAAAATATCGTAGGCAGGTGATTCAGAAATTTATGGTCGACCTGGCTAGTTTAGGTCGGTGGACGTTATATTTTTTCGAATGGAAAATCCGTCAACCGTACTTTTCTCAGGAAGCAACGCGACGACCAGAGGAAAAATAAATTGGCGAATCTACGTTTATTTTCGATCCACCGTTTGTCTGGTAGCGGGAAGTTTACTCTTACAAACTATAAACCGATGCTTGTTCGTGCCGGTTTTTGGTTGTTCACCGTACATTCCGGACGACGGAAAGATCATGTATCATTCGCAGCGTATTCATCGTCGTATCGTCCGTTTGTTGTTTTCTACTCGCCGTGTGTCATCAAGTAACTTTCGTGTCGTCGACTCGTTCGGTGCGACCGCGAATATTTGCAAACAAGCGCGACCGCGTATATTTATCGACTATATTTATTGACTTTAGTGGACGATCGGCCGTGGGGATAAGCGCGTTCGACGGCTGTCGACTATAGCCGACGCTCGTACCAGACAGGTTACGCTAAATTTTATTTTATTTGATTTTCACGCGTTTCACATTATTATAACGCGTTTTACATTAGTACGTAACGAGATTGTGAAATAATTTCCGCGTAACTTGTAATCAGGTTGCACGTTACTAAAGATTTCTTCGTGGAAACACTGCTCTTTGATGCGGGAGGAGGAGACGATTTGACGGAAAATGCATTGGTCGTTAAACAGGAGAATAAAAATTGAAGGTGCAGAGGGTGAATGCTAGAACGGCAGGTGGTGTAATTGTACGTGCATCGATGAATCGTAAATCTAGAGGTATACCTCTGGATCGGCGAAGATTCGTAAAGGAAAGCTGATGGAAAATTCGCTTTGAGCATCGTTTCCAAAAAAAAGGTGCAATTGGTACATTTCGCCGCATCGTATTTTATACTCGCGACGAGGATAAAATGTGTGAAAGAAACTCGTAATTATTCTTCGATCGATTCTTCGATTTACTCGTCGTCTGTTTACGTTTATATTCGCGTCTAACGAGACAGACACGAGCGGCGTGCTATTTACGGAGCAATTACAGGCAATTACGGGAAATTATAGATTAGCTCGTGAAATGTATCAAAGTAGAGGAATAACGAAAGATCTCCGAGCGTGCAAACGTGCATTCCGCGACGATGCGATTTTCAGCGGTTACGTAAAAATTCGATATTTCGCATCGATGGAAAATTAATATCGCCACATCCGGATGCAGCTCGACCTCGCATCGATCGGCGTAAAGAAGAACAGGTTAACCATCGTTTTTGCTCGCGTCTATCCACCGTTGCACTTATAACACGACCAGAATGTTACCATCCTTTTAAAATTCGCCGCGTTCCAGCACTCCGGATGACTGATCCGTTCGACCAAGTTTTTACCATTGAATGCTACATAAGCTGCAACGCGAACCACGCTTTCTCAAGCCTGTGTTATCTACGAATGACAGCAATTTCTAGCAGTTCCTAGCAGTTCCTAGCAGTTTCCAGCAGTTTATAGTAGTTTTTAGTCGTCAAGGCCTAGCAGAGACGAGAAAGACCCATCGAAAAAGGGAGAGGAAAAGAGAGAGAGATTACTTGGTCTTTAGGAAAGTTCGCAGCTTCTATTTAAAATTCGTGTGAGAAGTTGAGAAATTACAAAAATTGACTTTATTCTCGAGAAAGTAATATACCGATTGTGGCAAAGTTTAGGTGCGAATTTACGGCAACGATCGACGAAAAACGAAAACTTCGGTCGAGTTGATTCAACGCGGATATCGTTATTAACGAATATGAAAGCGTACGAGCGCGCGCGCATTCTGAACGGTCGGTCCTTGAAACACACCTTACATGGATGAAAGATCCACGAAGACGAAAAGTGGGAGTTGACCTTCCGCCCATCCACCGAGAACGATCATCTGCTTACTGGGTTACGTGCGCCGCGAACAACGCGTAGTAAACGTAGCCCGATCGCCAGCATGCCTATAATTAAGAATTTCCCGTGAAATACCACGCACGGAGAATGTTAATTCCGAGGCGAATAACAACGACGACAGCTTCTAATCGGAAAAACGTTATTACAAAATCCTATTATCGATGGCGATCGTTGCAACATCGGATCAACTTTGACACGTTGATATCGACAGCGCTGTCCGAGCCGGGTATTGGCTGTAAAAGTGAAAGCGATCTTGAAATCTCTACCTTGCTAGAATGATTGCTTTGGCGATAAAATTACGTTTGTATTCCGACGAAAGGATCGCTATCGGTCGTGAAAACGTCGTCGAGACAGCTTACACGTTTTTAGTAATTATTATAGAAACAAATATCCGAAACTCGTTTTAATAGATAAACTAATCGTACCGTTGGATAATGTTATCTCGCAGTCAGCCTGCAAAGTAGCTGCGGTAAATACCATCTACGTATCAGGCGTAAAAAAGGATTCTACGCTTTCGCGATCAAAATGTACATTTCTTTAAATGAAATAATTTCGGTTACTCGATATGTATTCGTCGATACGATAACGAGATCTTTTCGTCTCTCAGACCGATGATTACGGTTAGATTAGGCGGCAATTATTGCCTTTCTCGAATCTTGGACTTTGGTACGCGACTAGTTCCGACTAGTCAGACCTTCGATCTTTCTTACGGTAGTTCTGGTAGCATCGTTATGCTCGTAAATATCTGAAAAATTACACGTCAACGTTATAAACGTGTTAAAGAGTAGGAAAACGCTCGTGACTTACGATTAAGAAAAGCCCACAGCCATTTATTTAGTATCTTTGATCTTTGAAGCATTTTATTAAGCCTAAAGTGATAAGATTTTTGTATTTGTCCGAGAATAAGTATGGATATATACATATGAAAACTCTTTGCTCGAATCGAATAGAAACTAAACATATACGGTATGTACGGATATATACGCGCGGTATATAGAGTGATCGTCGACAAGTTCACCGGTACGATTTTTATCGTGTTTGATTTTTTAGAAGCATCCGAAGTAAATTCGTTGTCGATAAATGTATCGGCACGCGTATGTGCGTTTGACGCACCAGCCGTATTTACATTGACGTAATTAACGCAAATTAACATAAATGAACGTAAATGCAGCGGCCAATATACCGGGGATGGCGTGCAGCGATTAATCTCGTCGCGTGGAAAAACTCTCGGAGCCTTTGAGAGGCTTGAACTCGAACAGTGACCGTCGTTATGCCTCGCGTGCGCGTCGACGGTTAACGCGTTTCACGTTTACTCGTGGGGAGATGTTTCGAGGTGCGCAAAAACGTCCGTTTGAATTTCATTCGTCGTCCCTTTTAAACGCGGCCAAACGCAAAAGGGAATGTCGCGAATTTCGCACGTCAGAGATGCGTCGCGTCTATTTTGCAACCGTGACTCATGGTACGCGCTTTCTTGGCCGCCGTGCTCTTCAACGTCGCGTTTAAGATCCTTCTTGCCGATCGGTCGCGAGTCCGTTAATCGTGAATCAGAAATGTACGTTAAAAGGCGGTGCGCTGGCAACGTGATTATACAGGGACGCGTAGTCGAACAAGCGGATCGTCGTTATATATGCATTTTCTACGTTCAGATCGTTCTCTACGCAGACGCGTAACCGTGGTTTAACGTCGCCAGCAGTATTCGTAAAAGTAAAACTTTGTTATTCTAGACTTTCTACGCTTGAACGAATCTATGCTTGGTCGAATACTTCCACGCTGATGGAATCGATAGGAAATCTTTTCTTTCCGAAAATTGAAACTTGTATCGCACTTTCTCTGGTTCTACCAAGATTGTAGGAACGTCCTTTATATCCTAACAAAACGGGCAAAACGGGCAAAACGGGCAAAGATTTTTTCTTTTTTCTTTAAAATTATAACTTAGGAAAATATAACCAAGGAAAACTCGATAAATTCATTTACCCAGCGTAAAAGTTAAGTCGCGATACTAGTTTTTTTTTTACCAACCAATCGATATCAATTACCCCCATCGAGAGATTCTTTTCTAGAATTCGTTTCGAGCTCCGATGGCGCATTTAATAACGCATAGGCCGATAACGCGCCGACAAAGTATGAAATATTGAGATAGATTGAATAATTCAGCGCGAAGCGAGCGCAACGCGTTCGTTATTGTATGCAAACGTTATTACCGTAAGGCAGCACTTATTTTGCGAGTACAAAGAGTACGACTATCTTCGTTCCTAATTGATATATATGTATATATGTACGCATTATGTACGGATACGAGTGTAATTCTATACGTTTCACTTTGACCTTCCTCGGCAACCAACTTCATCGTCGAAGATATATATATATATATATACAAGTAAAGGACGATATTTCTAGCGAACGTATCGAACGTGTCAAAAGTGTCAACGTGAGTTTGACGACAGCTTTGAAACGTTTCCGGATTCGAACTCTGTCTGAATACATGCTCGTAAAACTTACCTCGCGAGAAAGGGTAATCCGATATTTTCCTTGATAAAACGTGGCCGTTTCACCGTTCGGTTGTTCGTTTTTCGTTTCGTCGAGAAATTTCGCGCGTCGAATGGTTCGATCGTCGAGTAATTCTGTCGAGACGGCACACGTGACACCACAGAGTGGTAGCCTGTCCAGTACTGACTCGATTCACTTTGCGTTTTGCTCGCGAGTGTGCATTTCAGCGCAGGACTAGCGTACGCGCATGCGCACCAAGCTTCTCCGAGTCGAATGCTCGATTCGCTGACCGCCTCAATTTCGAAGTAGCGACGAATACGCGCCGGTGTAAAATCTTTTTCTTCGATTCACTGACACCGCTTTTCCTCCCGCTGATCGCTGGATTCTATGTCGATAAAGTAAAACGAATGCTTTTCTTATTCTTTTAAACAGATCTCTTGCCACTAACGTACTCGATGTATCAAATATATCAAATATATGCAAATAAAATATACGCGGTATGGAAAAGTAATACGCGAATCGGTATAATACATGGCAGGTCGAAACTTGAAGGCGAAACAAATGTCTCCTTCTATATTCTATACATTAGCAATTTGCGTTCCTATAGACATCTTCGGTTTACTTGTGTAATACTTTTGATTTTAGTTTCTCGTCATCCGATTTCTCGGCTGAGTGAAGCGTATAAATACGAATCGGTAGGAAACTTTTCTTGCAAGATTTTGGCCTGATAATTACCTTCGTTTCGCGTATTTCGTATATTTCATAAAAGAAACTAAACGTATGGTAAGCATTTAAACAGCTCGTTGCGGCTGAAAAGTGGTACAAATTGTTTTGTCGAAATTACGCGCGAGCGTTGTTTGTCTAAAGGTCCAACTACTCCTACGTACGGGAACGGGCAAATTCTAGCGTCTTTGTAAAATATCTACTATAAGCATTAATCGTTAAACGAATGTGTCACTCGTTTAAAAGCATCGTGATTGTTTACTAGCTTTGTGCATATTATAGGAAATAGATTTAGCTTGTTAGCTCTTACAGCGATGATGTCATCGATAAATAAAGTAAAACATCAAGCTTTATTTTAGCGCTGTAATTCTTTGGTAGAACACTTGTTTATCTCAACCCGATGTATCGTAACGTAACAAAGGTTTTGTAAGCTTTTAACAACTTGATACATAATAACAACTAAAATAAGGTTTCGTAACAAAGATTTCTTTTAATTTAACCACGAATCGACCGAGCACATTGACATTCGTGCGAAGATACGATAAACTCGATTATTTTGTTACGAGATCGTTCTTTTATTCTCTATCTCGTTTAAATAATTCTAACGACGTTCCAGCGTAAGTAGCCGTTTCTTTCAAAGCGTTAGAATCGAAGCTGAATATACGTGTTCGAATTTGTTGAAAACTGCCATACAATGTAAATGAAGATTTAGCTTAAAAATTTAGTTTATCGTGTTTATATGCGCACGATTCATGGCATATAAATGTCACTACATGTTATTACGTGCATAGAAAAATCGTTCGCGTAGCAATGGGTTCTACGTATCCGTTTCTTTTCTTTCGCCCACGGTGCCGCAGTCCCTAGTACGTCCACGTCCACCTTAAGAATCGTTATTTCTGGTAATAACGTAGTACGAGAAACGCAACCGATACCGCTTTTATATACCGCTTTTATATACCGCGTATATATATTAAACGCGGAGAAATAGTTTACGATTGAATCTCTCATAATGATTAAATTCTTAGTAAATAGCGTACCATTCAACGTGACATCCAATTGATCCTTTGCTAGGTGTCATTTTTCTACTTACTACCGTATACTAGACTAATTGATGAGAAAAATAATCATTTTCAATGTTTAACTAAAGTTTTCGTTTTCTTAGAGAATTTAATAAGCACGCGAGAATGCGAAGAGAACAATTTTTTAATCGGCTGGAAAGAGAGAGTCGATCGATCGTAGCTTTCCTTTGATGGAACGGTTACTATTTCAATTGATAACTAAAGATCGAACAATGAAACAAGATTAATCGAACGACTAATTACTTTAATAAGAGAAGCTTTGTTTACGAAATATCGCAAACCTGTTTGCTTGTTATTCGTTTCATATTTATTAGTTTGTGTCGTTATCGGTTTTCGTTAACCAATATTTGATATTATATCGCATAAAACGCAAGCTACGATTAACGTTTCGATCGAATCTAACAAGATTTTTATAATTCGATGTACGGATACCACGTAATCACGCTTTTGTCATTATCCGTAAACATATGTATATGTGTGTATCAAAGAATCATTATAAAAGAATAATAATATAGTAACGTGAGCAATCTTGTATCTTGAAATCGTTTAAGAAAATTATTCGAACGAGTATATGTATATATCAATAGAAGAATGCGGGATAATAAGCCCATAGTGACGAAACAGAACGAACCTGTTGGTGATGTCATACTCATGATTCCTGTTTAACCGCTAAAGTAGAATCCATATGATGTACGTTCGATATCGGTATCTGATTGTTCTCCACTGTACATATCTTTCAGAGATTAAACATCCATCGATTCCCCCATTAATTATTCACGTTTATCTCGGATAAATTATAATGAAATCCTATATCTTTGAACGGTGGTGTTACATTAAAGAACGAAAGTGTTCAATAGCGAGAAAAAATTAAATCGAAATTTGCATTTATTTTTCATATTTTAGCGCTATAATATAATTAACATTACCACGTATATGTTGTTTTTAACGTACCCAATGTTCGAGATTATATGAAATTCTATAAAGCTTTTTGCTAATTTAAAGCTGGTTCTTTTACAATTCTTAGTATCTTTTAGCTTATACATACTGAGAATTGTAAAATATATTAAGAATATGTAAAATGAAATGCAATGTACATACGTATGTACATATTAAAATAATTAAAACGAGCGATGAATCTACTACGGAAACGTGATAAAGGAGATTCCTTTATATTCTTTGGATGGTAAAGCTTTATCGACAGATTCGTTGTTTTATTCTTAATAAACTGCAAAAATAAATTTACAAAGCGTGCAGTAGTTTTTCTAAAAAAAAAAAAAAAAAAAAGAAAAAAAAGGATAAAATTGGAAATTCCGAATTTTTCCTGAAATTAGAGAAAAAGTTCTTTATTATGTAGAAATAATTGACATATACCTGATCTTGATTCTATTCCGTTCTTCTGCTAGTTCTTTGATTGTGACTATCGATGATGATATATTTTAAACACAGTATCGCACACGAGTGTGTGTATTCTTATGCGATAGCCAATGTTGATAGCCATTATTCTGTATCTCGTGTGCCTGTGTTTTAACCATCGGTGAATGTCGATAATTTTAACATCTGATATCAACGTATGTATTTATCAGTTGTAGGAATAAAAGGGAGCGATAATATCAACACAGTCGTCAAATAAAGTTTCGCAATTTTTTAATCAAATTTCTGTTATATTGTACATATAACAAGTAATCTCATAAACTATTCAATTCGTCGATATTGGAAATATTAAATATATCTTGTTATACTCTAAATAATACGATACCTCAAAAAAATAATTTAAAACAATTTAAAAAGACATAAGTACGTGTTTATTAACTTATTTTAACTAATTATCATCGCAACACAATCTTCATCCCGCGATAAAATTTCTTTACCAGAAATTTTCATTTCTTTTTCGGAAACGAATCCAATCTTTTGCCAATCAATATTTCATCGCATGATACTTTTAATATAGTCGCAAGTGTATATACAAATACGATAACTGTAAAAACCAAATACATACGTACATACTCGTACATACATGATTAAGAAGTAAATAATTTTATAAACTTCATTGAAGCACTACTAATTTTTGAATCAATACCCTTTCACTCGATCTTAAACGGATCCAAATTTCTAATACAGTTACGAGAGACAACTTGCCCTCTCTCTTGGTACGTATGCGTCTTTCGCATTGCATGCCTGTGTTTTGCTTCCTTTGTGTGGGTGTGACATGGAACACGGTTACAAACGAATGAATATTGTGCACCGCGCAAGGTAAGTACATATATGTATGTAGATAATTTTCTCTGTTCAGGGCTCGCAATAAGGGTAGAAGCGTAGGGGGCAAATGCAGCGCTGGCGGAAGGTTGCTGTCAGAGGTGGGGAGCGTATCAGGGCCTGGAGGTAGAAAAGAAGGAACGATTGGTAAAGTTCTGTTGATACAAGTGCTACGCGCGTGAATGATAGTGTCTGTGCGTCTGTGTGCGTGTGTGTGTGTCTCCAGCAACTCTCGCTCGAGAAGAGGAGAGCCTGGGCAAATATATGTAGCCAAGTGCTAAGAAAAAGAGGGGAAAAAGGTGTGGTTGTCACTGTCACTATACTGTATAAACACACGCCACGATCAACGACCATTTCGATTGTGCGTGCATAATTCCAGTGGACGTCGCAATATGGCTGATCAGGTCGAAGCAAGGTTGTGTGCGTGCGTGTGCCTGCGTGCGTGTCGTGTGCGTGTGTACATACTTGATATTTACATACACGTACACGTAGCGGTCCCGAATTTATCGTAAACGATGTTATTTCATTTATGACAGTGGCTTTTACCGAAAACCATTAAGCAACCTATTGCTCGTTTAGCCTCGTGATTCATTGGAATAAGATACTGAAATTGAGAGTAATAGAATACTGATACTAAAATTCTAATTTCTTCATAGGGTTATTGTAGAAATTGACATTTTCAACAACTTTTTCCTGTACGTATAAGGGTTGGACAGGCAGAATTTCCGAGATATTGGCGAGAAACTGCCGGTACCACTACAGCGAACTCTGCCTATTGGTTGCGGGCGGCCCGCCTTACGGCGGCCGGATAAAGTACCTCCTAACTCGAATCTAATTCTTATCTTTTGTTTACAGTTTACATAGCTTTTCGGATCAGGTGTCACTTTATTCGGCCACCGTGGCCGATGGCCGGAAACCAATACCAACGCATACACTGCCATAGACGCGAAACTATAGGCAGAGTTCTCTGTAATGGTAACGGTAGTTTTTTGCCAATATCTTGGAAACCAAGCGAGTTCGGCCCTTATATGCGTAGGAAACAGTTGTTGAAAATATCGATTTCTACAACATGTCCAAAATGTCATCGAGATCAGAATCCGATCGATGTTTCTGCAGTTTCACCGTACATAGGAAAGGATATTCTGTTTATGACGTTAGGCTGTCATGTTTTTAAGTGAAATATTTTTAAGGGCATTTGATTTAGTTAGACATCGATAATAAAATTTAATTTTAAATAGGAATTTTTAATTTTAGCGATTGTTATTTCTATTCGACTAACTAGAGAGCATCGATATATCGATTAATATATATATATATATCGATTTAATATTTTTCCTCCTGAAGATACTAAATAATCGGCATACGCAATACATGTTGCATACATATGCAAAACTGTTGTCTCGTACAGATAGCTACCTAACTAATTATTCAAGTATCGTTTAAATTTTTGTCGTATGTTAAAAAATACAAATAATATAGATAACGAATAGGTACTGTTTTATCTTTATAGATTCGATAACAAGCAATTTGTAAATTAATAAAAGTTTAGTTAATTTGCGCAGTACATATGAAAAGAAAGGATTCGATCGATATCAGAAAAATATCAAGTAAAATCTTTAATACGAAAGCTCAAACGGTATAAAGCCACAACCACAAAAGTTCAAATAGTAGATGATCATTCATAGTTTCTGTTCAATCATTAAATAGATGTGAATTTGAATTTAATATAAAAGAGATAGACAGACCTATTAAAATTTCGCGTTTTTCTTTTATGCATTAGTATTAGAAATTCAGGTAATAGTATTTACATTCGTATCACGAAATATTATTCTCGTATTATTCTGCTAACATTTGCTTATATTATTGAAAAGCGATTCAACAAGGTGCCGTTGGTCCTTTTGCTTAAATCTATATTTAATGGCGTACAAATAAGTTTAATAATCTCGTTAGAGGCCAGTAACGAAGCGGCATATTTAAACATTAAGGATACATCGTGTTGCAGCTTACTTCCATTAAAATAACTTTCGTTAAAATAAAGATACGATACAATGTATTCAATAATATCTTGTTATATGAAGTTTGATAAAACGACAAAATTTACAATTCTTTAGAGATTTAAAGATTAGAAGCTTTTACGCTTGAAAATCGATCCAACGATAAATGTGATTTTACAGTTATATACGAACAAACAATTAATTACATCTATTTATTTATAGCGGAATCGGATGAAGCGTTTTAATTCTCTTATTACGCAAGAAATATTACGCCTGCGCAATACGCACATCTTTGCACGACAATATCATCGTCGATTTTAACTTCCTTGTATCGTCGTATCTCCGTCAAATTCATCGTCATTAGTCGCTTTACTTGGCACAGAAAAGCATATTAGAAAGTAGAGAGGCTTTTAACTACGTCCCTGAGTTTTGCATGTTTTATCCTTCGGTTATGTAAATATCAGGTAGGTTCTAAGTTCAAAGATAGCGAACGAGAGGTTTGGTTTTAAGAAGAAACGAGAGTGATCGAGTTGCAAACGGAGAAAAAATGAAATGGAACTTGTATCGACAGAGACTTTATATTTTCTTTCCTTTCCACCTTAACGGCGAACGTTTTTTGTTCAAACGGTACGGATAATCTATTTTCGGAGATTTTGACAAAAAACTATTATCGCGAGCAAAACCTATTCTAAAATCAATCGTATACGAATTGTTTCACTCTTATAATATAATATACGATTCATTTGCAAGAACGTGCCAATACGTACCACGAGACGAACAACGTTCGATAACTCGACGAAGTCTACCAAAATTGTAAGATTCTTAAACATTTACGACACCTTTCTAATTTCGAACGTACTTTACCGGTAACTACGTAAATACTTGATCATTCCACGATATTTAAAATACGAGTCGTGTAGTTTTCACAGGAACTGGTCATCCGATGCTGGTCATCTTCGACAAACACTTTTAATCCTAAACTCGTCATTTTTGTTGTCAGAATGAAAGGAAAATCTAAGAGTTGGGGAAAGAATTGCTTCTCCCTGTTAAAGACGAAATCTAATCTGGAAGCGAACGGAGACACTTTAACGAAAGATCGCGAAGTAAGTCAACGAACCCACGCAGTTGAAGAACCAAGTATCTCTTCGACAAGCTACGTTCCTGGCTACTAGTCTACACGCATACACGCGTACACGGCGAACTAACAGAGAAACGTTCTATTGGGATAGGTAGGTAGCGAAGCGGTTCTAGTTGGAGGAACATACAGCGAGCGAGGGAGGAAACTCGGAGTGGCGAACATGGGACGGGGACGGTGGCGGCGCGGCGGTTCGTAGCAGCAGGGAATACAAAAGGTGGCTGTGGTGGGAGTACTAGGTTGGGGGCTCTAACTCGATGGTAGGGAATGACGGAAAGCGGGCGAGCAGGGGGAGGGGGGGACATTGGAGGTGGTGGTGGTGGTGGTGGTGGCGGCGGCTGCGTCGGGTATCCGGCCGGGGCAGTAGTCGGCGGTGATTCGAACGATGGTGATACGAGCGAGAGAGAGAGAGAGAGGCAGAGAGAGAGAGAGAGAGAGAGGCAGAGAGAGAGAGAGAGGGAGAAAAACGGATGGAATGAAAAGGCAGTCAGGTTAGCCGCGCGACGGTGGGAGGAGAGGCCAGGGACGAGGCAAGGCAGGCGATTTAGCTGCTGCTGGTTCGGCGAGCCCACGAGTTGGAGCGCCGTGAGAGTAGCCGAGGTCCTGTTGGCCGTGCCCGCACCGGGAGAGGCGTCATGAAAGCGCGCCAGTTGACCGAGTGCACCTCAGCTCGGACGAAATCGCGTATTTGTCGTGGTTGAGGCTACCTTGCCTCTGGATTTCTGCTTTCGTGGCAAGGATTCGACTCGTTGGTCTGCTGCTCCTGGCTGTCACGGGGTTCCCTTCGCTCCGCATAGTCTCGTGTCACAGCGCGGAATCTCGTTTTGCTGGTTGCTGGTTGGTTTTCACGGAGCAAGAATCCGGGATACGGCGACGGATGTGTGTCGGTCGACGATGAAACGTATTCGATTTCGTTATCGCTAAGTCGCGTGTACTCGTTTCGCGGAGAATTTCACCGTTTAACAGTGTGTGGTGCGTGTTGTGCGCGACGGATTGATCACGTATGTTTCGGTGTCTACCTGTGACATCGACGCCCGTCAACTTGCCGAAGCAGCACAACAAGTTCCTGTCCGACGAAGAAAAGAGGACGTACGCGCGATGGTTTTCGCGGTTTTCTCGTTTTCGTACGATGCGTTGGATACCTATGTCGAAGAGTAGTTGTTATCGACGTATCGATTTCGTTGGTACGGTACGCCGGTGTTCTTCGACTGGTCGTGAATCGAGAGCCGAGCCGAATCGGACGAAATACGAAAACTCGTTTATATCGACCAATAGACGACACGCCTGTATCGGACGAAAGTACAAAGCATTCTTTTAGTTTCACATTTGATAACCGCTCGGCACCGTTCCCTGGCCGGCGTCTTTCACCTTGACGTTGAAACATCGAACGTACTGCCACGTTTCGGCTGATATTCTCGTCGTCGAACGGAATCGAGAGTGACAACCGTACGAAATTAACCAAACGATTCCGACGCACCGCGTTCTTTCGTTGTTCCAAAGATCGTATCTTCGATTACAGCTACGTACGTGGAAACCTTTCCCTTTGAACGTCGAAAAAGTTCCTATTTTTCATTTTACGGCTTAATCGATCTCGTTTGGAAATACGATTCGACTGGAAATAGAAGGTGTACGGTGCGAGATAAGGAGAGAAACGAAGTCACGCTGGACTGGCTGGAAGATCGATTCGAATTCGTTCGGCGTTCTGTGACGTTCGTTATTTACATAATTCTACGACGTTAACGCAAGTTGTTTGGTGGACGAGAAGGGAAACGCGATAGCAGAAACAAGCTAAGTAACTTTAGCGATTCGCATTTTCATACCGTTAGCATTTTCTTTTCGCAAAGTGAAATTACCTCGTCGTACATTCCATCTACTTTTAAAAGAAAGTATTCGATAGAAGAAAGCGTAAAAATAAACATGCCGATTTAATAAAAATTCGTAATCGAGCAACGTATTTCGTTTCTCGCGAGAGAAAGAAAGGAAAAGAAAAAGGAGAGAGAGAGAGAGAGAGAGAGAGAGAGAGAGAGAGAGAGAGGAAGGGAAATATCGAAGGAAATTACAGGATATCGGAGAAAATTCGTTCGTTTCGAGCAACTAGATTCCTAGAGAACACCGAGACAATCTCACGGTTAATAACGGCGGCACCTCAGATTTTCTAACGCTCGGTTCGTTACGTTGTCGTTGTCTCGGATGCAGAGGGTAGCATCCCTCCGGGTCGTTATTCCATTGCACGCGCCGAAGGGCTCGGAACGAGAAGCGCTAGGAGCGCGGCGAGGAAGAGGAGGAGGAGGAGGAGGAGGAGGAGGAGGAGGAGGAGGAGGAGGTGGAAGAGGAAGAGGAAGGGGAGGAGGAGGAGGAAGAGGAGAAGAAGGAGGAGGCGGAGTCTTATCTAGTTGGAACTGTTTCACGTTGCACGTTTCTCGAAGAGAAGAGACGATAGCGCACGATCTCGTTATCGAACGTTACGTGCCTGTTGTCGACGAACGAGTCATTTATCCGCGTGGTTCGTGTTAATTCGATCGGTCGTTCGGTCGAAACGGCGTGTCGATGGTGTCATCGTGGTTCGCCGATTTTCTAACTCGACGTTTCCTTCTCTTCGATCTGTAACTGTAATCTGAATGCTGCAACTTGCCAAGGTAGGAAGGACAGAGAGAGAGAGAGAGAGAGAGAGAGAGAGAGAGAGAGGTGGTTGCTCGTTAAGTTGCAAAGTCGTCGAATAAACTAACGGACAGAGGAAGAACGAGGAGAGAGCGAGCGTAGAGAGACGTTGATCGGAAAAGATTCGGTTAACCGCGTAACGATCGTTGCAAAGCGAACGATCGAAAATGTAATGGGAAGTGGCGGAGCCAAGAGCGAGGAAAGCCAAGAGGCAGGCGGGCATTCGTGACACACGGCGACACGTGGTTATCGTGTACCGTTTGCAAGGTTCTTCCTACGTACAGCGTGTGCAGCGTGTGCAGCGTGTACAGCGTGTACAGCGTGTACAGCGTGTACAGCGTGTACAGCGTGTACAGCGAGCTAGCCGGAACAACGACAGAGGGGTGACGAAGACAGAAGGAGAGGAGCGTTCCGGTTAGCCAAACTCGAGTCAACTCCATCAGCCGATGGATATGGCAGCTGTCGTTCCTCCGGTTGTCTTTCCACGATTCCATCTCGCTCGACAAGGCTGTCGTCGGTATCGTGCTATCCGCGAATCGAGCGAACAGGTATCGTCGCAAGGTGTCGTCCAGGCTGGGATTCGCGACTCCTCGTGATAGCAGGCACGCGGTTTGCGAGTCGCGGCAATCCACGGTGCGTCGTCGATCGATCGACGGACACCGCGCGAGCGTTCCTCGCGCGCATTCTTACTGACGGCCAAAGTGTTTGCCGACAGTGTGCGCGACATCGTGAGTTTCGGTGAATCGATCGTCGCGAGGAAGTAGGCCAGAGAGGAAGAGAAAGGGGCAGAGTACCGTCGATCGAAAGAAGAAAGCTTCGAACTGCAAACAGAAGACAGAGAATCGCGCGTAATTGCATATATCTTGGTGATCGTGCTCTACGATTTCGTTAAGGATGAAGAACGTGGCCGTGGATTCTACGCGACCGATTTCCAGGCTTCGCAGCAACCTTCTCCTGCTTCTGACGTTACTCGCAGAGGTGAGTAGGATGGGTAAAATTGGGGGGCTGGCCGATGGTACGAATCTAGGACGCGTTGTTGCAACAACGCCTTTCTGTGACAGAATCCGCGCGTACGCGACGTTACCTTGTCCTTTATGTACGCGAGAACGAAGTTTTTCTTGGACTTTCGAACCCTTGGTCCGGTTGCTCGGTGAAGCAACAACTGCCTCGTGACCGTTGCAGCCACGGAAACTGTACCCTTCGATCTTTTCCAATTTTGACGTTGTTATTCGTTGTACCGACCTGCCACGAATCGAATTCCTTCGTTTTTCTTCGAAGGTATACTCTATGCATAAGATTAGTCTCTCTGGAACGATCCTCTTAATTATCCGAATCTCTGTTATATTTGTTACAAATTCTTCTCTTCTAATTGCTAATCATTGTACCGATTCAACCGTCGGTATCGAACCGAATTAGGCCCACGGAATATCCAGGTTTATCGGTATAACGAATGATTTTTAACGCGACAAACGATCGCGATCTCCGCAAAACATCCACTTGCGTTGAATACCTCTAAACCTAGATTTTACATATATGTACACGTATATACAATTTCAAAATTTCCTTCGATGTAATTACCAATGTAATCGTCGTAGTAATCGTTTCCTAAATTTTCGCCAAATTTACGAACAATTTTTAAGCGATCTACGCGGTTTAAGAGTAGGCCGATCTTGGCTACAAAAATAAAGGGCGAAACTGCTCGCGTTTAACGTCGACGATCCCTTCTCGTCCAACGGAAAGAAGTTTGTCTTAATAACATATATCGCGAATATAACGACAACAACAACAACAACGATAATGGTAATAATAATAATAATAATAATAATAATAATAATAATAAATATTCTCAGCCGTTGTTACTATAACCCAGTAGCGCGTGCGTATTGCTTCCTTCTCCGAGTGATTTTCCTGTTTGTTTCGCTAGTTGCGTGAAATAATCTAACCGTAGGAGCGCTGTCCGAATCGTTTTGTCGTTTTACATATTTTCTTCGATCGTATCTATCCTTGCTGGATCTAAACCGCGCGATATTTTCTCACGCTCTTTCGTTGTTACATCCAAGTATTTGCAATACGCAACGAGTTTGATTATTCTGTGCGAACGTTGCAGACGTTGAATTTTAAGACGTCGAGGCTCAAGCGCATTCGTAGAAGCTTTGATACTCTCGTTAGCTACCGTAGATGGTCGCGTGGATCAAATTTCGGAAGAGAATAATATTTCTGCCGTGAAATATTTTCGATCGTACATTTTTTCCACGATAGAGAATAAAATTACCAGCGGATTTGCCGGTCGAAAAGTTTCCCAACTCGATAGTAGATTTCACGAGTTTCGCGATAGATCCGAATCGGATCTCGTCTCGAGTTGTGGTCAGCGATCGGTGAAGGGGAACGCACGGTCGGTATCTAGTCTTCTTTTGCTCGGCTGATTTGTGTCTCCGGGTTGCGAAACTCGGCTGACTTTCCCAACGTGAGAGAACGTCGCCTCGTATCCGGTGCGATGCCCACTGACCTTTGATTTTCAGCGATCCGTTCGACCACGCGGACGTTGCTTATCCAAACGTTGATCTCTGCGTTTCAACGACTCGACACGCTGGATTTCCGTCGGTTTTGAAACGTTTCGTATCGCGGAAGTTGCGAATTGCGAAATTCCCCAAGGCAATATCCTTTGCCGCGAGAACTTTACTTGGCGATTTTATTCAACGCTTCTTCTGCAAACTCGATTCTCTTCGTATCGACGAAATTGCGATTCGTATCCGATCTTATCCGGTGGCATTCGATATTTTAGAGTTTGATAAGACCGCTGCTTTCGTTTATGGTTTGGCTAAGCGAGTTCCGCGAGTTGTTCGTTTTTACAGAGATTAAGATAAGAATAGGAAAGCGCGTGGTTTTTCGAGGGCTTGTTATACGATTAGTCTGTTTCTTTCATTTATTTATAGTTGCGTCAATTAGGGGCTTTCAGTTATTAACGACACAAAGGAATGAAAAGTTACGATTACAGATTACCGTACAATTTAATTGCGTTTTACGTAATCTACTACTTCTTGTATTCGTTTATGCTGCTTCAACTCGTTTCTTCTTTCTATTAAATCGTTGTTTATAAGTGGAATATTCCGTGCTAACGTACGGAAAGTAGTTTTTATTCTGTCTTCAAACGAAACAGATGGCTCTCGACTAATTTCTATTTTACTTGGCCCTCTTAAGCAAATATTCAGTACCATGGATTTTACGTATCGTGCTTTGTACGTATCTCCGTTGTAAACGATCATTTTAGAACGTAATATTCGTTTCAACGTCGTATATGTATATCGTTCTCGCATTGAACAAACGAACAAATAATATTTGTTCTCAGAATCGTTTTAATTTTCATGATTTTTCCATCGTACGTGTCTGAACTTGCATGCGCGATGCGATGCATGCGATAATGTACATATACGTAAGACTGTAAAGAAATCGGTATTTCTGACGCAGATGATATAACAGCATCGGAAGTTACTCGAAGATGTGAGGATATCATCGTCGGAAAACTTTTATTCAAGTACCTTAAATGTCTCGAGTGGTAATTTTTATTGACTTAGCCTCTACTATTCGACCTATTGTCGATAATAGGGAAACTTTGATGCAGAGGGGTAAATATGACGGTGAACGTGACATTTTTGTGAAGGTCGTGTGTTTCGAGATTTCAAGCTCGTCGATGTTTTTCTAAACGGGACTATACAGGGACGTATAGTCTTGTCATCACGGCGCTATAGCTAAGGTTAAGACCAATTCGAAGATTTATTTATAATACCGTGATATCCAGCTGACGTTGAATACGAAGAACTCGGGAACGTTTGATAATAGCTGCGAATAATTCGATGATTACGATAGGGAAATCGAGGAAGGAAAATTCATCGTCATGCAACTTTGATCGTCCGCGTTTCCGTGAACGATTAACCCACGACTCCGTTCTTGTAACTTGCAGTTTTAACGCGTTCTCTAATATTTTCCGACGTTGTAGAAATATCGCGATAAACTATTTGTCCGATCACGCTACCCGGAAAGAGGCTTAGAGTTGCAAGATCAGGCAAACGCGCAGCCTATCGAATAACAGACCGATCCATCGCTTTCCAACGCTTTGCAACGCTTTTCAACGCGTTTTCGATACTTTCTGAGACAAATTTTCCTTCCCATATTTCTCTGTTCCCTGCTATCGTCGAACGTTTCTAAGGTTTTGGTACCGAATGCTGGTATATGTATAGCCTAAGCACGATGATGAAAGTATATAGGCTGGTTTGAAAAAATCATCGTCGACTTTGAAATATCGAAAAAATATGACTTTGAGGATAATTTCACGATTACCATCGTATTTGCGATGTTAATCGAATGTCGTGTCAAACAGTGTTCTTCCTCTGGCATTTTTCGTATGCTCGATAATGAGTTGGATATTTAAGGTACATACGTACATACGTACATACGTACATACATACATATACAAACATATATATATATATATATATATATATATATATATATATATATATATATATATACACATTATGCATATTAAGGCATCAGCAGCACCTAGGAACCTATACATATACATTCGTTAAATTATTCCTAATACTTCAAGACATTACGCGCGTAAAGAAAGAGTTCTCTGAAGTATATTTCTTGGAATTATTTGCCTGCGATTAGCAAATAATACACACACGAAAGTAGACAAATGCAAGATAATGTTGTGCAAACACTTTTACGTACCGATTAACGAGTACCGTGAAATCGTAGAATATCGTTGGAATAAATGAAAGTTCAAGCACGAAGGATTACTAGGTGTCTCACGGTTTATCGACCAAAGGAAAGTTTCTTCAGCGAAAGTACGGTTCTGCGAGCCCCGTGGCGAATGAAATCGCCGTTCGTTCGATCGGACAACGCCCATTTCGATTGTTTTTAAAGACCAAGATATTGTTTATCGTTTTCGAATGTCCTTTCGTGTACGAAATCGATGCTTGAGCGCGGAGCTGCTGCAAACTACTCTAGGTGATTCACGTATGCTGGTGCACGGTAACTAGGCTAAGTGAAAGTGAATAAAGCAACGATCGGTACAAAATGTACGCGATGCAAAAGCGAGAATACCCGGGGTGCGGACACGCGTCGAAGGGCAGAAAAAATGGAATAGAATTCTCGTGGCTTTTAGGCTGGCTGGCACTTTGCGAACGAATCGCGGTATATCGAAACATTAGAATCGAAGTATAGCAAATGTCGTTGTTACCATTTATATACGAGAGATTAAAATTGCATCATAAACTACGGTGGATTCGTAATATTTCGTCGTAATATTTCGTCGTAATATTTCGTCGTAATATTTCGTCGTAATATTTCGTCAACGTAATGGAATTTTAGCAAGTTTGTACGGTACGCGACAAAGTCGGTAGTCATTTCACGGTAAAATATATTATTCGTTAAACGTTATTTTTACACCAATTTAAGATTCTATTGTAAACTGTAACGGAATGTACATTGCCAGTGAAAATGTGCGAGATAAACGTGTCGTTTCGATTATTACGCCTTTTATAATTACCTGCCAGATCAAAGAAAGGTTATTCGAATAATTGCTAAAAATATTCGGATAATCGTTCGCGCGGAGGTTTCAACGAACGTTATCGATGCTTTTTAACATCGTTCGTTGAACGTAAATTTTAATCGCAGCGAACGTTTATCGCGAACCTTCTTTTAATTTTGTTTCAACAAACCAGACGCATACTTTCGATTTGCTTGAAAATGAAGTTGAAAATTTCATCCTCCATAGCAAATCCTCTAAGCAAATTCCCTTTTTAACTTCAATTGTACAAAGTATATAGACGTCGCGTACTTTTATTTGCCATATTTAATATAATATAAATTGATTAGTTTCGTCTATTAGTTATTATTACTTTTTTGCGCGTGTGAAATACCCATCGATGTACCGTAACGACATAAATAAAAGATGTACAAGCTTTAATTCGAAAATGCAACGAAGAAAACGATTCACGGTGGTCTGGCAAGCAAGCAATAAAATAATAATTAACTCGAGACTATGCGATATAACCGATAAGGTAAAGGCCATCTGTTTCAATTTGTTGGAACGAGTTGGCTTTATGGACAAACGAGTATTTCTTTCTGTTTTTCCCGTTCGTGCGTAATTAAAGCGAATTACGGCGAAGTTTTCGACGAACGATTTACGCGTCTATCAACGTTAACGCAACAGGCAAAATGTATATCTTGCAAGTCCGACGACTCTAACGATTCTAATATACAAACAAATTGATCTTTAAAATGTCGTAAAACTGGAAAATTTCTAATATTTTGCGTCGATGGTATTTCGAAAGCACCGCTTTCGTTAGTTCTCCATTGAACTCGTGAAATCGAATGGCAAAATGATACGGATCGAATGGAACGCAAACTGAAACGTTATTAAGCTCCGGCTAATTATGTATATGTTCTCTTATACGTATACAATGCTTATACAAAATAAAACGTCCGTTACATAAACATAGATATGGACGTTGTATGGTCGATATTGATACATCTTCTACCCTTTTGGACTTCAAAGCGCGCTGAATCTTAAACTCGACGAATCTTTCGACAAGTAGATAGATCGAGAAACCGAAGATCATAAGGAAAGAACATGATAAGCAATTTATTGCATAGCGTAGTAAGATTTTTTGTCGACCGTTGTAATACTGGATATGCATCGATTATTTACAAAACGTTGTACGTTATATACCTTTGGATCTAAAAAAATTATTCCTTTGTCAAGCTAATTCGTCCAATCCTAATCGCCAATCGTAAACGAGCGACATCGAAATAAAAATATGAATGAAATTGTCGACTTTTACCTCACGCGTGCACTTTGAATACGGTAAATCGCGAAAATGCATCGGAGAAAGATATTTACCGTTATCGAATGTGTTTCAAACAACGACGAAGAACAATCTTCTTTCCTAAAGCGAGAAACACGCGTAGCAGAGAAAGATACGAGCTTTCCCGATTCTTTCGAGTAAACGAGGAAAGATTTATCGCATGGAAGCAGATGATTATGCCGAAGGAGAGGTATAATGGGATATCGTACTGGTAGCGTTCCATTCGAAGAAAGATCGCGTTAGAAACGTATAATACCTCACCGAACCATATATACTTTCTCTTGGAGTAACTCGCTGCATCTTACAGCAGATGCTCAGAGGAGAACTACAGGTTTCGCATAGATTTCTCGAATGATCGTCGAATCGTGCGCAAATCGAGCTGTGGATAAATGTTTCCTCTCGCCTTCTTTTCCTCTAAACATCGCGCGGATCAAGACGTTGCGTCATTTTTTATTCGCGTATTCGTTTCTTCTTGCAGCAGTATTTTTTCGATATTTTTTCCGCGAAGGAGGACAGGCTGGTCGATGCAGAAGCGATTCCGCTCATGCTCGCGAGCTAGCATGCGAATTGTTTGCGGTATTTTCGCTAGACGTGATGGGATTGAGAGAAAGCCGTGACATTATTGGCCCAGAATTCGGGGCTCATGACCGCGTGCTAATTTAAGTACTTACTACGAGGACCCTGTTCGTCGAATGGATGGCAAATAACTGTGACGTGTCGCGTCGTCGGCTTCAAATTGCGCGCGTTGCGTTATATACGCGTACTGCTCGCTGCTTACGATGTATTACGTCGCCGCGTGGACGTTTCGTTGGTCAATATACCGCGAAAGACTTCCGTCAGCACCGTGTTTCCCCTCGATATCGACCCGTCATCGAGTTGACAGCAAAAATTGTGTTTTTGAAAACATCTTGAGAAAACTCTTGATTGAAAATTCGTGCCGTCATAAACGACATTTATCCTTCGTTTCTTCTTCTACGATATTTTATTTCTACTGCTTTAGATGCTTGTTTATAGATTTATTATTTCACATCGAGTATATAAAAAAAAATATGTATCTAGAAGGTATACTACTTTTCCATCCAACGATGGATTTTCCGATAATGCAAACCTTTTTTTTTTCAACAATCACAAATATAATATTTCACCACTGCGACTGTTTCCTACGCTCCTTTGCCCAACGTGTATCGCGTGTTTAGTTTAATCGTTTTTTCTCTTTCTCTTTTCTTCTTGTAAGCTTTCAAACAGCTGTTGCTTTTCTCTGAAATATTTGTGCGAGTCGCTTGTTAAAAAAATACACGAGCCTCGTATTTCTGAGCATGTATTTCATTCGCGATATCGTATTTTCGAAACTACGTACAGTCGCGCGTTACGTTCTTTCAATTTAATACATTTATTAGCATTTTCAAGAAATTAGATAGCAATGTAAAATATCAAACAAGATAAACGCGCAACGCTCGTTAGCAGAGGAGTGCTGAAAAATAGGAAAAAGATTTAAGTTTAAGAACGATATATCTGAGAATAAGACTTGAAACAAAGTTATTTGAAAAGATATAAAAACTCCGTTAGTTTTCACGGTCATTAGGTAGACATGTATTTAGTTGGAAGAATAATCATCAAGATTAAAGTTGATACAAGACGAAACGATTATAGCCACGATTATTTACGTTTTTACGATATTTATTCTACTCAATTTTGTTTCTCGATTCGTTTCCACCAGGCTTTGCTTTTATACGCATAGCCGTATAAAAGCAATCAGTTGCGCTCTCATAATCTTCGAATGGTTAGAAACATTGTCTCTAAAGTAAATGAGAAAAATAACGACGCGAAATTTAGAAAGATAAATAAATAGATAAACGAAATATCTAGTTTATGCTTTGACGTAAAAAGTCAATTGTAATTTTCTTTCATACTTTGCAGAATATCGTTATTTTTATTATATCGTTATTTTATAGATATTGGCAGTCGAATGGTTATCGGTAGATGAAAATTATTATCAAAATCGTTATTTCGCTATTTATCGTCGTTGTTCGAGCTTGTTACTAAACTGCAAATTCTTATGAAAAATTTTTTGTTTTTAAACGCAATTACAACAACATAGAACGTAAGTAGAAAGTTATATCGTCTATTAAAACTTATAGCTCTACTTTGGATATTTCATACGAAAATCAGAGCAAAATATACATATCGTAAAAACGAACGACGTAATATAAAATAGTTAAAACCTACTAGACTCAAACGTGTGTGTTTGACGAAATACGGCGGTTGAATTAGTTGAAAACAACAAATATTTTAATATCTTAATTATCTCGGTATCGGGAAAGATTACGAAGAAAGTTGGGAAAATAATGGGAAAACACGTGTGTAGTCGTGGAATCGATAAAAGGACCATTTCGTTGTTTCCCCTCGTACGCTCTTGGCGTGCTCTTCAAATGCTCTTCGTACGCTATTCATTCTGCGCGTCTTTGCACCTTCGACCGTCGATTTCGAGTGTCGCATAAACGCATACGAATCTACTTATTACGCGATCTACCGATTATTATTAAATTTTCACACGGCTGTTCAGGTAATTTCGTTTTTTCCTTGTTAATACAACGCAAAATAAAATGTAATACAATCGGACGTACAACGTACGTAACGAACGATGGAAGCACGCGTGCCGAATTATTCGGTGAACGCGTTTGGTAGGGAAACGAGTGCTCTGATTTAGCCTGGCACGTTATCGGCTTGGAATTGTAACGATATCGAGATGACCGTATTACGAGTAATGAGCGTGCACGTGACAAGCAATCGGTTTGCATTTAGTACAACGACAACGCGCGTTACGCTGTGCTCTTTATTCGTTGGTTCGCGTGTCGCGCAAAAGTTTTGCAACCTGGCAGTTGGATAGCGATGCAGAAATTCAGGCGTATGCGCGCTCGACGTTCGTCGTTCATCGTGCAACGTTAAATACGCTTTGTTCTTGTATGTTATTCGATCGATACGTTACTGTATCCGAATGAATAAAAATTGCATTTTTACGAAATTGTATATTAAATTCTCGTTAACTGTACGTACGTATAAGATATTAAAAGGACGATTCTATTGTATTCTCGATTGGATTTCTCTCCCTCTCTCTCCGACTATTACGGAAAGGCAGAGCTTTAAATCGTAATATCTGTAGTTTAGAAATCTTAGCAAATTATCGAGAGAAAAAGAAAAGGCGAGTTTTTCGTTATCGTTTTATATTCGTACTCGCAATTGGTATCAGAAATATCTCGCACGACTTTTTTCAGTATGACCTTATATCGTTAATCGTTATTACTTTATTATCATTGTTACTATTATCTTCGTCATCGTCGTCGTTATTGTTATGCCTAGCTAGGATTTTATTGGCGACTATAGGAGCAGGACGTTGTGATTCGCCAGAATTTTTTCACTCTTCTTTGAGACGTAAGAATCGATAGTTGCTACAAGCAGATCGTTTGATTTCGATATACCGATATAGCGATAGTAAAATACGACTAAAGTCCGATTTTTAATTTATATCGGAATAAAATTTCGATATAAATAAAAATACGTAATTTCATATTACAAAGAGTAGAGTTGGATCGATCGGATCGCTTATTGCTTGGACGAATGAGAGTAGCAGGGCTTTTGCTGACATAGCTGATCTATGATATTCGGTTTCTGAAAAGAATTTTTATGAATTCAGTTACGAACGCGTTACAATGAAATATCTTAGTAAGAAAAGTGGAAAATTGCGCAGCGATGGAGTAAATAAATGGTCAGGTGGCTGGTAAATACTATAATAAATGGTCGACGATAAAATATTAAAGATCGATGTTCTTAGAAAAGTCTTATGGTTTGTCCGAAACGTGGAATATGCCATAGTTCTGGACGATATTTCGGACAACGCATCGGTCGACGACGTGTTTATAACGCGGTAAACCAACGGAGGAAATGCTGGCCGTAGGTGGAGCTCGGCCAAGCACCGGAACTTAGGTTGGGCGGCATAGCGGTGCTGGAAAATGCGTGCAAGGGCAAGTGCAGAGGCTGCGCGCGGTTGCCTGTGGTCGCTCGTTGCTCTGCTACGCGTGTCTTGCATCCGGATGTGGGCTTGGAGTACATCCTGGTCTAGCCAGAGAGGATGCGGCCGCGTGCACAACGAAAATAGAGCAGACGGGAGAAATAAACGAGCAAGCTACTCGACGCGCTGTCACGAGATCGAGCTACTTACATGCCACGTGAATAACTTTCGAGGAAAAGAAACGCGCGATCTCGAAAGAAACTTGCACGGCGCGAAGCAAAATTTTCATGCGCGTTTCCTTCGATGCGAATCGAGTTTTCCTCGCACAGGTGTCGTATGCGAGTTCGAGCGATCGAATTTCCATCGTTTCGAACTTAACACACGAGATAACCCAAGAGTAGGTTAGCGCGCAAATAAATTTTACTTCTTTGTCATTCGTTCTCCCTGTGATTAGTGTCAAGTATGTGGTAAACCATGAAAGTGCGTTCCGTTCGAGTGACAAACGTTACTCGATAATTGGATGGTAAAATTAACGATTAACCGCATTCTTTCTTCCGTCTGTGCTTCTGCCGCTTACACTCTCGTTCACAAGTATCGGGTTCACAAGTAACATCCGTTAGTCTCGTACGTAACGTAGTAAACGTAGATCTAGATCGTCGAAGGAAAGATTTATCGATCGAGATTATGCGTTTGCGCGATAACTATCCAAAGTACGTGGCAACGATATCGAAGAGTCAAAATAACGAACAACGAATTAAGGCGTACATCTTGAAGCGCGCGGTGAAAGTGCGCGCATACACACGCGAATATTTGCACATGTTTCTCCGTGTGCTGAATCCGACTCGTCGAATCGTTTGTTATGGAATGCACGGCGATCGAAGCAATGGAAAATTTAATAATTCGATCGTTTTACCGCTTTTACGTTTCTCACCGTAAGAGTGATTCCACGTAAAGACGTGGAATTTATAGTTTCCCTCGTTATCGATTCTCCAATGATGCGATGTAGTATCCGGATAGCAGTGATAAACGATCTTTTGAAACGTCTACGAAGCTAATAATTTCGAACGAAAGAGTTTCGACGTTCGAAAGAGTACGTAATACGATATGAAAATTCCGATCCGAGATATTTCTTTGTCAATGATTCTGATCGATTTAAACGAGTCAAATAATTTAAACGGAATCGACGAAACGTTTATTTGATCACGAGAAATTATTAAGATTAAATTAGGGAAATATATTTTGATTACGAAAATTAGAAATCCAGCGTTCAACGAGATATTCGGTGGGATGATAAAAGAGTCGTTCAAACGTGGATACATAACGCAGGCGTGAGAAAAAGGAACGCTTAAAAGATCTCTGGTTCGGAGCACCAGTCGGCTACTTTTCTTTTACAGCCTGTGACATCAGAATTCTGGGATCCTTTTGACGCACGTGGTGCACCCGGCTGCATCATTTGTATTTTTGTCGCTCGCCATTTGATATTTACTTTTGTACGCGGAATATCGCGCGAGCGAAAAAAATTGGACGATTTTCCACGCGTGGGAATATTCTCGAGGAATTGGAAATTTTGATGAAGCGGTCGCCGATCTGAACGATAACGCGGAATATTCGTTCGTTCGGACCGCGTAATGCACAGGTTTGCATCGAAAGGAGACAATGTTTAAATATGCAAATGGAATGCGAGTAGACGAATGCAATGAAAATCGTTGTATAGATATTTCATTCGATTTGATTTACTTTTTCAGCTATTTAGGAGAGGTTTGCCGAAAAGAAATACGTTTATCGCGTAATTGGTTGATAAGTTGGAGCGTATGCGATATCGAGGATGAAAAGATTAAACTCGACGAGTACAGAAATAACATTTGTCGATGCAAAAAGCCGACAGATCTTAATCTAGACAGTATGTATTCTGTGTATTCAGAATTCAAAGGTGCAGGAACGCGCGAAACGCGTAAAATACGTCGGTAAACTAAATCTTTATGTAAATTCTATTTTTTTAATTATACCGATAAAAAATATGAATTTGCATGGAAACCCACAGCGTACTGATAATGATATTCGATTAATATCAATATGGATGCGATAGTCGGAGAAATAGATAAAATATTTCCAAATATTTGTAGAATTTAAATTTCTTTGCCGTCCAAGTTCAATTTCTACGATCCTCGCTGTAAAACGATCCTTGAAACTCATCGCCTGGTTATGGTACTTTGCCACGAATGTCCCCAGATTTGCATACAATGTTCCGCCTTATCGTAATGCAAACTAAAGAATTTCGTTTCTCTCGTTCTTTGTATAAATTAACTTGCCTCGGATTATCGTTATGCAAATGCTGTATTTTTCAACTTTTATTTATAGCGTTTCATCGGCGTAATTTCTCATTTTAAAGAGTGCCAAGTTCTTTGGTAATCAAGGTAGATTGTGTTGCATCTTGTTCCTGGAACTGGAAATTCTTAGCACCACGGGACAAAGAAACCGCCCCGTAGGATTCTTCGCTATATTATGTTACTTTACCATGCGAAGGCTCGATCAGCGTTTATTTCGTTGAGAGACGCGGAAAAACTGACGGAGATATCAGCTTCGTAAACGAAGAAAGTTGGATACATATCCAGTAAATCAATCACCGCGGTAAACGTGCTAATAAACGTAACGTATTTCTACATTTCTAAAATTCTTGTAGGTCAAGTGGAAACAAGTTCTAAGATCTATTTTCTTGCATAAAGTGAAGAATATGTATCGTTTAATTGGTAATAAGAAATGTTAAATATGAAATATCAACGATACAACGGTGTTTCGTATTTGTATTTGTATTTGTATTTGTATTTTTTTTTCTACCTCTATCGTAATGTCTATGTTTCTGTCTGCGATGCACTCGCACTTGTACGATCGGTACTCTTTCCAGTTCAGAAAGGTTAAGACGTTCGACGTTTCTGCTCGTCTGTGCGCGTTCCTTTGTCGCGAACAGCTTGCTCGCTTCTCAAGGGGACTGCCTTTCGCTAATCTGCATCTGACGTGTCGGCAGACGATTTTTGTTTTTCAAGCCACGACGGTTGACGTCAAACGTCAAGCGAAAAAAATTGTCAATCGGGAAAGGGTAAATTTCTTTCGTCGCGTACGAGAGAAAAAGGCGTTTCGATCGTTGGTGTTTGCGCGGATTAAAAGCGTTTTATGACTGGTCGAAGAACCGTTCTCCGCCGCCTCCGCTCTTTCGAGATGTGTGTGTGTGTGTGTGTGTGTCCGCGAAGTTCCGTTACACCGCGCATAATTACGCGAGTCCGACTCAGACAGCTAGAAACGCGTTTTGCGTGGGTACAATAGCCAGAGCCATCGAGCTAACTATGTAGCTAGCGATATCGAATCTAGCGAACGACGTCTATCGGAAAAGTTGTCAGGGAACGCGGGTACCTTGCACGGCGATCCCTCGAAACGGACGCTTGCGCGTTAAGGTGAAAATCCTATTGGCGTTTTCTATTTGGCACGTTCTATTCCTTTAAGCAGGAGGCTCTTATCTTTAACTTTAATTGTTTCTATGATAATGATACGTTGCTTTCGCTTCGATCTGCTCTTTCAAGGAATTTCGACGTACGTAATTTGCTTCGAAACCACAATTACATATGAAAAATACGATGTTTGCGGCAACCACGAATATCTTACGATCTTACGATTTTACGAATAACCGAAATATCGTTGTTTGGAAATCAATTAACCAGCTACTGTGAAAAATTTCCGCAGTTGGTGCGCTCGCAGAGTTGCATGTTCGTAGGGGCGATTACGTAAATCTTTAATTACGTACGGCCAAAAGTTACAGGACCGCGCGCGCACACACCTTCATCGGTCAAAGTGGAACGCGCAGTGTACCAAACGCGTTTGAAAACCGTTTGCTTCTTGCATCGCGTTCTTCCTTTTCCGATTAATTATGTCACGCTTTCGTCACGGTTTCTATTTTTCGCTCAAGTAAGTCGCTTTCGTCTCGCGAGTCGACGTGAATTCTGAGTTTTCTTTCCTTTTTTCTTTCGAACGTAATTGTTCACTGTACAGTGTAAATAATTTCTAACGATAATAATTCGATATTTGGTTAAACGAGGAAATTTTGAACGAATAACGCTTGTGCGGAAAAAAATAATGATACCGTGTGTATGAAACATTTATGACGATTGATCGCTGTTGTCGAATTTCTCTTCTTCTATTCGAACGTATACGAATAAGATCGTATCGGTACTTCGTCGTACATATCGTCCGATTCCTCTTCTTTTCTCGATACATCGTATCGACAAATTTACATTGGAAATTGATTTCCAGTTAATTCATTAAAACGATAAATTAATTTTCATTTCGACAAGACGATCAGACCTCGCAAACCTTTTCTATGTATTTTTCATCGAATTTGAAAGGAAATTCTTTATTTTTCCCACGTTAATCAACGCCTACTTACCGAGATATCTACGTCTTGTCCGACGTGTTCCCACTTTCGCGACTCACAAATGCTTTGCGAGCTTTCGTTCGAAACGCTGTTACTGGCACACACCCCACCGTTCCGATAAATATCCACACACTTTGATATATCTCAGCAGGAAAAGTAAACTCCGCCACCGTATATAGATTAATAATAAATCGAATATCACAAGTAATGGGATAAAAAGTGATGGAATGCTTTTTTATCGGATTAACAGGTAATAAATTTGAATTAAATTATTTGATCAAATGTAAAAAATTACACGATCTCGAGATAAAGAGCAACAAGGTACCGAGGCATAGTGATTTTGTTATTTCGTAGCTTGCAAAATAAGTTCTGTAATAATAGTAAAGAACAAAATCGTTGTTGATCGTTTTGCCTTTATATTCGAAACATAGGGTCCCTTTCGTTATTCGGCTATTTCGTATTTCCTCTTTATTTTTATATCCGACCGTGTAATTAAGTTACGTTCCGCGTTCTGTCAAAAATAAGGGATCGTCGAATAGAATCGTGGCAGATGCTTTTACGCGTAATTTTCCAATAAAATCGCATCTTGTTAAATATAAGTAGATATCGTTTAAAATGGCTGCAGATCCTTCTTAATTGAGTTAATTCGTAATTTCGTTATTAGGTTGACACATTCCGAACGGAGCAGGTATCGTACCGAGCTGTTATGTACTTTCGAGCGGTACAACTGTATAGTTAAAAACCAGGAATCGATTCGCATAATAATAATGCAATGACGTAAGAAATGACTAGCAACGTGACTAATAATTCGGATAAATGGAGATTCGCCGCAGTTTTAGTTTGGTCGTTTCTCTTCTTTTGTTCTTTCTCTTTTTCCTGTTTCCTTTCTGGAGAATTCATCGATTGCGTAAAACGTCGTATTACACAAGTTAGCAGAAACGTATCGAGCATCTGGTAAACAGGAAGTCGGATCGTTAAGCACACGCAGATCTTATCCGACGATTACCGGTTGGATTCAGCTTGGATTGTCAGGATATTGCATCGTCGGATTAGATCGTTTCGCGGAAGGATGGTCGTTGCTGGCAGTTTCGCGGATAGTCTCTCGTGTATTAAATTGATCGAAGCTGTGATTTTCTTTTGTTTGCGAGTGTTGCGATTTCGATTACCTGGAATCGCTGTGTTATTATCTTTACATATTCCTGTACGGTACAACGATAAAGTCTCAAGTTTAAACTTCAAGATAATCGTACATGTACGTTTATACGGGTGCGTGATCCTTCCATGCGAAAGGACGAAACTTTCGTTCGTAATACTTTATTGCGGGCATATGGATTATTCTAGTTATTTCATTTTAGTCCTGATTTCCCTCGAAATTTCACTGTATTTATAGGATGTCGAAGAGAATCGCTTTACGATTACTTTATGTAAATTAGAGAGAGGGAGAGAGATAGACAGACAAGGTACTTTTATTAAGCCAATTATGTACGAAAGTGATTTAGAGACGAACGAAACAACACCTAAAGAAATCTCTAAGCGTCTCTAAGAAAAGAAACAATTACATTCTATATTCGAGAGACTGGCGTTTAAGCGATTAAACGACCATGTAACTCGTCTTTCTCGGTTAACGGGTCGAGGAATAAATTTTGGTTTAATCGTTTTTACTAAAAACGGTAATACGTGGTAATGCTATTCGAAAGATAATAAATATACCGGGAAGAGGAGAAATAGTCGACTATTTAAGAAAAGCGGCTAATCTATGATTTCTTTTTATTCCTACGATCGGCCACTAGAAATTATTTCTTTTACGCGTAGTCACATGCAAACACGCGCACGCACGCACGCACGCACACACAGTGTCTTATAGTTAAGCCAACATTTCATAATAGAAATAAATGCTTGAAATTCTAAATGTTTCTTGTTTGAGATACCTTATCGAATGTACCGTAGCATTTTGGTCGTTTAAAGTACATATATCGCACGAGTTAAGTGACAAATTACGGTGAACGAGCTACGTTATCTTATTTTGTTTGATTTCTATGTTAGCTGCACCATTCGTACGACAAGAACGTTTACGACACGTATTTAAAAATTATACTATTGCTTAATAACCATCATTCGTAACACGAACATTTACGCGAGAAATAAATAAAGAAAAATTCCAAGTTTTCTTCATATTTTTTTATTACTATTTCTTCCTTTACCTAGATTCTCTGCGATTATATAGTATTTAAAGAGATATCTCGCGTAGCGATCCCTTGTCAAATATCTGTTATTTCGATACGTATTTTATACTTTAAAACGATATATTTTATCCGTACTTTCCGATATTGTATGCGGAAAAGCGCGCAAAATTTGCAATTTTTTTTTCAAAATTGATCTTTCAAAAATCGTGGGTGCTGGCAAAAGAGAAGGACACGCAGATTCGCGTCTAGAACAGGAAGATCTCCAACAGGAATCGCGCAACGAAGATCGCAAAATTATAAAGAGTGACTTTCTTTTTCTTCCCTTGTTATCCTTTCGATGAGAAAAGAAGGAGGGAAAATTGAGTCGGTCGCGTACATTTTTTCCATTCGATCAGTAAAATTTTCACGAAGGTAAAGACTTTCTCTCCGATATTCGATTCAAAGGGACCGCGCTGCTCCTTTTTCTCGAGAATGTTTGTCTTTGACAAACCCGAGACCTTTCGGTTTACGCCATTAGGTATTCGACGCAGGGACGCCACGTATAGTTTATTTAGAGATTCGGGGCTCATTCGTGAACGACTCATCCTGTAACGGCGACGAATATTCGTTCGACGAACGATCAGAGTCGCTAGTCAGAGCTACTTGCCGTGAATCGGAGTGTACAGGTACGATTTGCTTAATTGAAATATCGATGATCGGGTCCGGAATCGTACCAGCCTCGTCGATCGTCGATGATTTTCCGATATGTTGTACGGATCAACGTTTCCAACAACTTTTTCCTCTGCTATAACCGTATAACTGCCCCGCTTTCGCCTTAGTTTTCGAGATACATGTTCGAAAAACACCGTCGGCGTTATTTTATCCGGCCGTCGTAAGCGTGCTTGCTGGCAAACCACACACGAATACGCATACGCTGCTACGGACGCACAGCTATAAACAGAATTCACCGTAGCGATATCGACGGTTTTTCGCCAATATCTCGGAGACTAAGGCCTATGTACGTATACGTATAAGGTTATACGCGGAGGAAAAAGTTGCCTCGGAATCATGCCCCCGACGATATATTCGAAAGTCATGGAAATCGAGCGATTATCACTTGCAAAAGTCGACGCGTCGTACGATTTTTCATTCGAGTGGCAAAATAAATCCGTGCATCGATTGCGCAACGTGGATCGGCGAGCGCGACCTTCCTTCGGCCAAACGATGTACGTACGTACGTATATACCTGTAACTTATGTAACTTGTTAACGATATATAGAAACGACGCCGAGCGTTATATCCGCAAAGCGTTGTTGCGAGTACGTCGCTTCCTGCCTGCAGGCGTTCGCGTAAATGAGAAGAAAACGCGTTGTACTTGGGCCCACGTGTTTGCGATCGAAAAGCGTGTAAGTTGAACGACGACGATAAAAACCGCGAGCGATTCGGCCGCGACAAACTTGCCCGTGGCACACGCGTTCTTCTTCGCTGGTCGTGCACATTGAAGGCGATCGATAGATCGTTTCATCCAACGCCTGATAATATCCGTCTCGTTGGATCTAACAGCTTCTTAAATTAATCGTTCGTTCGTTCTCGTGATCTTTTATCTCTGCTGTTTCTATAAAATATTTCCTATTTACCAATTTATAGTTTCAAGAACGCGTAGTTACTCGCTGTCCTTTGATAGAACGAGATTAATTTATATCAGTTTTACCAGTTGGCGCTAATTAAGAGAATTAAGAGTAACCGTGCGAAGCGAGCGTTCTTGCGCGCCTTGATATCGTTTTCACGATAATCGCGCAAGATATTTTCCGAATACGTACCGCGAAAGTATCGTACGCTATAGAAGAGATCGTAGGTGTAACACGGAAAAACGCCAGACGGCATATTTTGCGAAGAAAGGGAAATAGTTGACGAGCAAAAGGAATGTAACGAGAAAATGTTGCGGGGGAGGGTGAAGAATTTCTATTTCGACGAAAGTGGAATGTGCGTTAACTACTCCACGAGAGTATTACGCGCACGCGAGCTTCTTCATCGTGACTTTAATGGGTGAATTGTTGGAAGACGTGAAACGATATCCTAAATAATTCTCTCGACGTTATATGTGCGACTTTTATCTACGTATGCGTGAGATGCTGTCAAGGATACCGTATTTTTTCCCGGAAGTCAGGAAACGTCTGCGTTTCAACGTCTAATTTCGAAAGTGAAAGTTTAATTTTACTATCGTGATAAATCGTAGAATTGGACATTTTTCCTTTTACTTTTTCATTGGATCCCGTGTATCGCTTTTTAAGAAGCAAAAGTTTGAAGGAACGCAAAAATGCTCGTAGGAACCGGTGAATATGGGAGAAGCGATCCAGGGGTAAAAGAGCGAAGGAAAACGTTTCAATGGCTACAAAATAACAAATCGAATAATTATGTTCGTCCCAGAAAATTGTATAAAGGGACTGAAAGATGCACGGAATTTACGGACCACTCTGGTAAAATTGAAAAAAATCAGGAACTATTACGCAAAATAGAACCTGATAGTCGAAGCTTAAAGAAAATAAGAAATACAAATAAAGGGCTATCGTAAAGTATAACCGTATCGTTTAATTAATTGGTCGATTCGAATACTGAAAAAGCAGTATAACATACGTGGAACGAAATGTCAACAGAGATGTACGAGGATTGTTGCAGAGATATTCTCACGTTTTTGTGTCTCGTACGAGTCACGAGCGAGAATCAGAATCAATGACATCCAGTAGCGATCGTGGTCGCGATACTTACGCCTAACGGAATACGAACGTGAATTCTCGTGGTATTTTTAGTACACGCCGACTGGTGAGCTGGCAGCTAACGTATAGATTGTTGCACCCCTGCTCCATTATGATTTATCTCGTTAAACGGCACGACGAACGCGTCTCTATTTGCGCCGCGTCGTCGCATCCAGCTCGATTGCGAGTTGCGACGACCGTCTTCTATCTGTCCATCTCTCTTTCTCTACAGGACCGGATAGACAGCGTGCGAGCTGCTTTGGAATTTCGCGCCACGCATCGCATCGGTATACGCGTAACGTTCGCTGCACCATCTTCTAATCCGCGTACTCCAGCGTGTTCCGTGTTCGAGGCATTCGCGTTGGCTCGCGCGTTAGACAGCGCTCGCCAACGGAGAATAAACGATTCGCGGTTTCCTTAACAAATCGAAACGAACGACAAATCGAAACGAACGACAAATCGAAACGAACGACGAATCGAACGAATCGGAGACTGACGGAGAAAAGAAAATCCCAGTAGATCGTCGAGAACGTAATTTATCTTTTTCGCTGCTACCGTTCCATCGATATCGTGAAAGTTCATCAGCTCGTAACGAAGACTATCTCGGTCAAATTTTTCAGACTTTTTAGATAATAACGTATTCCGCTAACCAGAAGAGAGGCTTGTAACACGGTGGAATCGATACCGTAAGAACGGCCTGTCGTGATTTTCTTACAGATTAAAAATTGGTTTTAAAAACAAGAAGAAAAAAAATACCTAAAGTATCCAAAGCGTAGTAGTACTCTTTACGATATTCAGCGGATAAAAGAATCCTTTTACCTAGGGCTTAGCAGAAGGAATCTGCGTGAATATTCGCGATCAGCAAGTAAATACGAGGAATACTTTGTTAGAAAAGATCGAAACGCATCGAACAGAAATTGAAAATGTCAACGAATCGGATTTCGCATTTTTCGAAAAAGACGGTCGGTTTTGTCACAATGTCGACGATCAAAATTCCAGTTTATTCGTAGTTGACGTTTTATTCGCTAGGAACGCGTACGCCTTCGTCTTAAGCGTTGTAACTCGACGCATTCGTTAAACTCTGAAACATCCTTGTCGCTTGCATCTCGGAATTCAGCAATTTACATACGCGCAAGATGTCGCACGTTGATTCGTACAGTTAGTATTCGTTAAGCACGACACGAGTCACGCGCGCTACGTCACGTTTGCTTGCGATTCTAAATCAATACAGGGTCGTCTAAATTCCTAATGTAATCGCGTCGTTGGATCGCGACAGGTGAACCGATACACGTAAAACGACGATGGCGTGCTTTCGTGCTACTTGCACGACGTATTCGATATATCATCACGCTCGATTCGCGATTTTTACACATCGACGAAGTCCAGTCGATTTGCTTAATTCGAATTCTCATCGTAGAACAGTGCCTTTTTTCTGTCCGGTTTGTAACGCCAGCTCGACGTTTAATTAATCGCGGACGAATTCGTTTTAAAGTAAGAGAGTATAATAGCTGATAAATTCGTATATCTTATATCGCGTATCTTAATTTTTGCTCGATTAGAAAATTCCTGTTACGTCGTCCTCTTTGCATCCGTTCGATATTTCAATATTTCGCTACAGTTCAATCCCATATTCCTCCGAGAAGGTCGTATACGCTCGACGATATTTTTGACGAGGTGGCGAAATCTGACGAATTTCGTCCACGGGAACGTTATTTATCGATTATCGTTACTAGTCGTGCGTCACAGTTAAATTTATTTTTACGTTTGGATCCGTCTGTCTTTCTAAAAACGAGAGATTAGCATGTAATTTATCAAATCGTAACGCGACAATTTACGTTGAAATAATTATTACGCACGACTATTGTGATCGCGTGTTACATAAAGCGAAATCGTAGCATTTCTGTGTCGCGATATTGCGTATCTGGATCATGATACAGAGACAGTCGACCAGACGAGGCCACCAGTCAATGGCAAAGAGGCATAAACCTTTGTGGTATTTATAGTATACATTTATAGTATCATAGCGAACGCTCGAATTCTTTCCTATTGGATAATTTATAAAGCAGAAGTCTGATTATTATCCGAGTTTCGTTCTATTCGTAGCCGGACGACCCCGGATAGCCGTCCCCGAGGCCGTTCCAAGAATCCAATCGTATTATCGAAATCTCGTTAACGAAATAATCAAATATGCTACTCGTACGTACTTATAGATTTATATATGTTTGTACGTATGATTTACACGAAGCATAGGATAGCACTTGATCGATATATTGCCCAAGGAAGAGTCGATTCGTAGCAAATCGACGTAAACTTAGTCGTCTTAAATTTTCATCCGAATTTTGGTCTAAGAGGAAAGGTCTAGGAACGACGCTAGAAATCTTTGGATCGATCGGAGTTAGAACCGAGATAAAACCGGCACCGAACCGCGAGAGGACCGGGGACCGGTGATGGCGTGTGGATCGAATCTAAATTGTAAATCTACGTTGGCGTCGCGTTTCAATAACGAGCACCCATAATCAGCGGCAACGTACGCGCGTAAAATAATTCCCGGCAAATCCCGCTCCGACCATGTCCCAATGAAATTCTCCGTCGGTTTCCCACGCGCGTATATTCCCGCACGCGTGTATACACACGTACGTGCACACGCCATCTGCCCTTGTACATCCCGATTCATAAGTATCGGCACATTTGCGAAAAATTGGGCGAAACGCGAGTACCAGGACAGTTTACACTACAGGATACGTACAGATATCCTTTAAATACGTTTAGAAGTAAATGGCTAAATACGACGGCCTACCGATGTAACCAAATAATCGATCGTGTACTAACGTTTCCGTGATCTCTGCAAAGCGTATATACTCGCAATAAATACGCGATACGATAAGATCTAAACCCTGTTTTTTACGTACATACGGTATAACGTATAACGAAGGTATAAAACGTTTTGCACGTAATAGTACGTAGCATATAACGCACGTGTAATACATCGATGAAAAGTGTCTATAAGCGCCCAAATATTTCCACGAAGTTTCGCACCGTATATATTTCCGATAAATATCTCGTAACTCGTTGTCGAATGTTTCGTTTAAAGAGGTAAATCTTCTTTTACGGCAGCCTGCATTTGCGAACGGGAGTGTACACGTGGCACGACCCAGCGATGGGTTATTTCGCTGTTCTTCGTACAATTAGGAATTCCTGTCGTCGTTGGCGACGACGGGACGCGACGCGACGGGACGCGACGCGACGGGACGCGACGCGACGGGACGCGGGCCCAAGCGCCAGATGGAAAGAGCCACGACGAGGAAAAGGGAGCGCGCGAGCTGGCGGATTGTGTCTGGAAAGGGAGAGGCGAAGAGTTAGAGGGATCGATATGTAGCGACCCGAACGTCGCGGCCGGATCTAGGAAAAGCGGCTCGAGGTTTGCACGCGCTCCATCGTCGCGGCGGAGAAAATTTTTCGAAATTCGAAAACTTGTGGCGCGAATAGGCGATGGTTTATCGGGAGCGGGTGGATAAAGAGAAACAGGCAAGAGACGGAGCAGACTGTCGGAGTCGGCGAATTCCAATAAATTACGAAATTGAAATTACCGATATGGCTGAGAATGCTGCGTTAATACTGTTCGAACGATGACGAAAACTTGGACGGTAGAACGTTGGAGACGAGTCGATAGAGCGAGAGAGAGAGAGAGAGAGAGAGAGAGAGAGAGAGAGAGAGAGAGAAGGAGCGAGGATGTTGGTACGTTCTTGATAACGTGGTAGAACGGATCGTCGCGTTGTTACGGATGGAGAATATCAAACTTGATCGAAAAACGCTCGAGAAACGGAAAGACCTTTTAAAGCTGCGATCGAGCCGACCGTCGCGAGAACGTCCGGCGAGTATCGTTTCTCAGAAATCTCGAAGGGATCGATTCCTTGTCGTATGCAAACTCGCAGGTCGAACGATAAACTCGGAACCTATCCTACCACAAAATTATCCGCTTTTCGTGGTATATAAGCAGTCGAGGGATACCGTTCGATACTGTACTGTTCGAACAGAACGTTAGGAAAATCTCAACCCGATAACCAAAGAACGCTGTAAGAGTTGCTCGAATAAACGAATCGCTCCGTGCGACGTTAGGATACGCCACAGTTTCCTTTCGTTCCTTCGCTGAGACGGAAGTACGAATGACAGATAGGACTGTGAAATTGATACCGTTTTTTTAATATAGTAGTCGCTGTCCGCTGCAAGCTGTCGCGTTACGGTTGAGTAACGGCATTATAAATTTGCGGTGCGCCTCTTTCCCACGTCTGTCTCGCCGCTTCCGGCATACTTCTCTGGCGGAATTCGTAGTTACCAGCATCGTCGTCCATAACGTTTCTACGAGACGACTTTTAAACTAGACGAGAGAATTTCCTTTCTACCAGATCGATCTTTATCGACTACCGACCACCCTTTGTAACCTATTACAGTTCGAGAAGAGTCAAAAGTACCCACCAAATATTACCACCCGCTATTACCGATTTGTCTTATTTATAGCATTCTTCGATTTTTCATTATCTCAGGCGTTCCTACCTACCGTTGTCAAAGTGTGTGTCAATGGTTTCTTTTTAGGTCACGTATTCGGCGGATCTCGCGATCGAGATACCAGGAAACTTGAGTCAAGGAGGTTCCTGGTATCGTTTAGACTACAGTCCTGCCGTTGGTTATCCGCCACCAAATACCACCATAGCCGCTACCGACATCGGTGATGTGATCAAATTCAAGGACGGACTTCCTGGCACTAGATACGAATTTTGGTTATACTATAGCAATAGCACGCTTCACGATTGGCTGACATGGACTGCGTCGATAACCACAGGTACCGTACATTTTACTCGCGACACGCGTCCGATACGAAACCTATCGAGTTATTCGAGTTATTCGAGTTATTCGGCAACCAGGCGCAGTCGGTCTACTTTCGCTGAAACTGCGGAAAACCTGTCTCCTCTCTGATTTCAACGACTTTGAGGTACATTATAGAAAGCAACGTTACGAACGACTCTTTCCTATATTAATCTCTGTTATCTACGTATAATCCTATACATAATCGACGGTCGGAATTAGTTTCCGGGATATTCGGAGAAAAACTATCGGTATCGCTATAGTAAATTCCGAACGCGAACACTCTTCCTCCCTTCTTACTTACTTTTTTCTTTGATTTACTTGATTCTATCAAATCAGTCAACTCCGCGAGCTCTTTCTACGTGCTCTTTCTCTCTTTTCCCTCCGTACTCTTTCTTCCGATCCACCTAAAAACCTGATTAAACGTTCCCTCCATTTCGTAATCGTAAGGTATTCGTATAATCTAATTTCGTCCGATCCGATCTAATCTGATCTGATCTAATCTGATCTAATCTAATCTAATCTAATCTAATCTAATCTAATCTAATCTAATCTAATCTAGTATAATATAATCGTAATTAGTCGATACAGCGTAAACATTTTTCAATAGTTGAAATTCGTCTGGAATTTTCGCGTAAAATTATCAAGCGGACGTTATCTAAATAGACGGTCGCGTGGAAAGTATCGCGGGATATTAAAACTCGTAACTCGCGATAACCGGAGAGGGCAGGAGGCATCGAATGGAAACGAATAGCTACTTTGTTGAAAAACGTTTGTTTTGCAGCCCCGGACCCACCGTCCAACCTGACGGTCTCGGTGCGAAATGGAAAGACCGCGATAGTTTATTGGGCGCCACCAGCCCAAGGCAATTATTCCGGTTTTCGGTTAAGGGTGCAAAGTTTCAGCGACACCGGAAATCCAAAAACCAGCGTGATTCCTGCGGACGCGGTACCCTACGTGCTGCGTGATCTCATCCCCGGGGCTACGTATTCTCTTCAGCTCTTCACCGTATTAGACACCAAAGAAAGCGTAGCGTACACCAGCAGAAACTTCACCACCAGTGAGTCGATCAAACTACACGCGTGCTTCGTTACGCTTCCGCTCCGCGAGATTACAAATTATTTCCATGCGATATGCTTAGATGAACGACGAACGACACAGTTTTTTTTTTCGCGTATAGGTAGCACGTTTCTTTTATCCTTATAGAACCCAACACACCGGGCAAGTTTATCGTGTGGTTTAGGAACGAGACGACTTTGCTAGTCCTCTGGCAACCGCCCTATCCTGCTGGGATTTACACCCATTACAAAGTTAGTATAGATCCCGCTGATGCCATAGAATCCGTTCTTTACGTGGAGAAAGAAGGAGAACCTCCTGGACCTGCACAGGCTGCTTTCAAAGGACTCGTGCCTGGTAAGATATTTGTTAAGATAGTTTAACGTAGCGCGAAGAAAATCTCAGAGCCGACGGTAAACGTATCGGTAAAATTTGTTTTTCCTAATTTATGTTACGTAATTCGCGTTATAAAATATTTCGCTAGCACGTTTCGAACGATCGTCGTGTACCATACTTGCGCAGAATTGCGCAGATTTTCTCTCTTTTGCCTCTAATTTCTCTACGTTTCGTTTCTTACGCCCCTAATTTCAAACTAACGTTACGGATTCTAACTTGTCTCTTTTTGATATGCTATTTCTGGTCACCGCAGGCAGAGCTTACAATATCTCCGTTCAAACGGTGTCAGAGGACGAAACCTCCGCTCCCACGACCGCTCAGTATCGGACGGTGCCATTACGCCCCCTCAACGTTACGTTCGACAAGTCTTCCATAACGTCCACTTCCTTTCGCGTCTTCTGGAATCGGCCCGAAGGAAACTCCGAATTTGACAAGTATCAAATATCTTTGGGAGGCAACAGAAGACTAGCGCCGGTTACCAGGAACAGAGACGACGAGAGCAAATGGGAATTCAAAGACCTAGAGCCGGGGAAAACTTACCAGGTGGTCGTGAAGACAGTTTCCGGCAAGGTTACCAGTTGGCCAGCTAACGGAGACGTTACTTTAAGTGAGTTTTCCTACTTTTTACTTCGTCCTCAACAACTTTCTTTCTACCTCGTTTTGTAAAAAATTAGTATACGGTACGAATAACACGGTTAAACGTAAAACGAGCCACGATGATATTTACTCTCGCTAAATAATTTTGTCAACTTTGTAAAGTATACATTTTCCGATTTCTTTTAAACTTCAATCGATACGAACGCGATAGTCGTGTTGTGTCATACGCCGTGCAAATTTTTTATATAACACGCGTGATACACTTGGCGAATGCGTTTCTCTAAGCGTTGAAATATTTCTTCTTAGTCATTGTATATTTTCTTACGTTCGATCGAGCGCGTCGGACGTGTTTGCGCGTGCTTGTGTAAAATACGTAGGTGATGATGCACGGTGTGTCGAGTCGGTGAAACAGCTTTGGGGCGGCTACAGACGGGTCGACTAAGTGGTCGACCGGCGAAAAATCTTAACAAGTCGCTTCGCGTGGGTGTAAATTTGCTCGACTGGTGATCGATCGGCGAGAAGTTGGACTCGGTGCATCCGTTTGTAGTCGTGCTTAAGACGTAACGCGCGAGTCGCAACGTACGATACGCTCTATCATAAATAAAACGCTATAAAAGATTATTACGGCACTGATATGCAATTAGGCTTGAAAATAATTTTGTTCGTGGGTGAGGAGATACCCTAATTACCTTGTGTACCCGTACGGACTTTTTCGCAAGGCGAACGAGACAAAATTAACGAAATATATATCGTAATTTTGAACCGAGAGTACAAATATTTCAAAGTAGAAACGATAAATTTATAAACGAAAGATCTTGATATAATTATAACGCGAGTAAAAATTGAAAAAACTGAATGGTTCCTTGCAGAATAAGGATGTGTACAGGATCGAAAGACGATTGGATGAAATTTCTATTATTGGTAATCTAGCGTAGAGTTTATACCGACTTCCTCTCTTGGTTACCGATCCTTGTGCATTTCGTTGCCGCGCAAATTGTCTCGTTGCTGTCACTAATATTCGTACGCAGTGTTCTCAAAAGATTGAACGATCTTCGCTATTTGCGCTGCAAACTATCTTTCCATTATTCCGCAAACAGCGAACGACACGATTTTACTTAAATAAATCGATAAATTTAGTCAATTTCTCGATATATCGTTTTTTAAAATATCGCTTTTGACCTTAATATCCGTAGAACCGTTGCCCGTGCGGGATCTTCGCACTGTCATCGACGAAAAAACCGGCATGGTGGAAGTTTCTTGGCATCCTGAAGATTCGAGTACTCAGGATAGCTACAAGCTTCAGTATCACGAAGTGGAAACTACGATCGGCGGCGATAGCAATATGTTGACAACGGATAAGACCAAGGCGAGTATTTTATCTTACTTTTATTTTAACAAATGTACGATTCGACGAATTAAGATTTCATTTATCGCACAGGAATGTACGTTTCCATAATTTACAATGTGACTCGTATGTTCAATATTTTGCGATGATATTGGAAGAATGTTAAGGGAAACAAATGTGTCTATCGAGCCAGGGTTACGTTTCGTTGTATGCACAGTGATGGATTCCCATAAAAGGGATGTCGTCATTCGTTAGGGTATCGACAGAGAAGCAGTGGTTTCGTGTTTGGCGAAAACCGCTGGAAATTTGACAAATATCGGCATTTTGGTGAATTTGTCGAAAAGCCCGATGACTTCGATGATTCGTTTGAATATGTTGTAGAAATCAATGTTTCGCACAACCTTTTCTTTTGCATGTTACCGCTTTCGAGTTTCGAGATATTTGGAAACGTATGTCGGTGCCAATACGGTGAATTCTGTCTGTAATTTTATCGCGCGACCGTGGCAGCGTACGCGTCGGTATTGATTGCTAGCCGCCTAAGACCGCGATTATAAAGAAGCGCGAAAACGGCAGAGCGGTTTTTGCATGTACGTCGTGTTTCCTTTAAATATATATATATATATATATAAAGACTTGAGAGGCATTTGAAGTTTTAAAAGAAACTTTAATTTCAAATCTAAGGATTTGTTTACTTTATTAAATATTTTTATTTTATAAAATAGGGAGGGGAATTTTCAATTGAAATTGCCTTGATTCTTTGTTCGGACTTCCAATCTTTCTTCCAATCGTCCAACGATAGTTTCGTATCGAAGGATAAAACCTTGCCAACTAAAACTTAATCGATTAAAAGAGATTATCGCGCGATTATTTGTTTTCAGGTTACGTTAGAAGCTTTATTACCCGGCAGAAACTATTCGATAATCGTTCAGGCGATTAGCAATAAAATCGAATCAAACGAGACTGTGTTATACCAAGTCACACGACCCTCGAGCCCCATAATCGAGGATTTGAGGCCAACCGAGATGGGATTGAATATCTCATGGAAGAGCGACGTTAATTCGAGACAGGAGAAATTTGAAGTAACGCACAATAGGAACGATACTGGGGAGAGCGCGACCACGTTAACCACGGAATCTCATATAGTACTGGAGGACCTTTATCCTGGTGCAGCGTACGAAGTTAAAGTTTTCGCCATTAGCCATGGTCTAAGGAGCGAACCACACGACTATCTTCAAGCCGTTTGTAAATATAATATCACGTGAACATTATCAAATTCGAAATCGTTAAATTTAGATAACTAAAATTATAAAATCCGGTTACGCGACAAGTATTAAGACGCTAAATCTATTCTATTCCAACAAATTTTAACGCATTTAACGTTTCACGCTACAAGAATATGGAATAAAAAATACGAATCGCGTTTAAAATTATAAATCTCGCCTTTATAGGTTTATATCGGCCCGTTTTCCAGGGTTATTGCAGGATAAAATAAATATCGGTACAACGTTTGTTTCAAGTACTTTTCCGTATCGTTTATATTCTTCGACATATTTACACGTTTCCAGATAAAACCGACACACGGTATTAAATTATTTAACGATTACTCGTGAAAACAATTTTTCGCGTATCGGAACAATTAATATTCCACTAGTAAAGCTTTTGTGACATCCCGCGAAATTTAACATCGAAAGACGAACAAACATTTCGTTTTTAACGCTATGACGATTGGCTAGCTTCAACTTTTATTCAAACATTCGACAAGCTATAGTTTTTGTTCTAGTACCTTGTTATAATTAGAAAGAACGTCGAGTCTCTTATGCCCTCGTGCAGTAGGTTGCGAAACATTCTTGTGTCCGTGTAAAAAGAGATTATACAGAGATTATATAGATTTCGTATATATGCGTATAGGATATTATACAGTGATGATCAAAAGTATTGCCACGCGGACTAGTTTATCGCGTAAAGCTCCGAGAGTTTGTAAAACGCACGATTCTTTATGTAAGCATTCGTTTTTGTAATATATACGACGTAGGGGATAAACAAGTTTTTCCTCTCTATCCGTTGCAGAACTGCTCTGGAATTGATTCTTTCCAGAACTTTACCTTTCGGCAGGAATAGTGCGTTATACGATATATTTTTATCGTACGGTTGCTTGACGACACAAGTTACGATACGTTTGAAGTTTAGACACGAAGATTATATTTTGCGAAAACGTTGTATACGGAATCGTAAATTTTTCAAATTTGCACAAGATTTTGTAGGAAAGTTCGGTACCTGCCAATATTTTTGTTCATCGCTGTACATCTCTAAAAGATGCGCAATACTCGAATTTCATTTTTCTCTTGCGGTGGTAATTAATACGATTGTTCGATCGCAGTGCCTCACCCACCAAAAAATTTAAGTATCGAGAAGGTAACGAGCAACACGGTTGTCGTACATTGGGAGGCACCAACCGATTCGTTGTATTCGGAATTTTCGATACGATATCGAACAGAGGATGATCCGAGATGGGCAAAATTGCCCAGTGTTCGAGAAACGGAAGCGGAAGCGGAAGTGGCGGATATGACCCCAGGAGAGAAATACACGATTCAAGTGAATACCGTGAGTTACGGAGTCGAAAGTCTCTATCCCCTTCAAGTGAATCACACAGTTCGTAAGTAAATAACAAAATTCTACTTCTAAATAATCTTAATACCGTTGAATTTCGTTCCTCAACTGGTTCAACAATTTTATCTTATATTTTATATTTCCTGTTTTCTCTTGCGAGTAGATAAAATTTTCTTGCCATTTTTTCTAATACAATTTTTTAAACTACGAAGATTTGAATAAACTACGCGTTTCAAAACATTATTCGTGTTATTAATAGCGTTAATAACGTAGTTGTTAAAGCTATACGTACAAGTTTCTTTGAAAGCTCAAGTGCTCGTATTTCTTTGACTTGCTATTTTTTTTTTTTTTTATATATATATATATATATAATTTTGATAATTAAAGTTACGACGATCGAAATTTTTGAAACGCCAAAGTGGATAACAAAAACACAAATACGGGGATAAGATGAGGTGGCAGGACAGTTTTAATAATACGTCTGAGTTTGATTGCAGCGTATTTAATTGTAATATCGTCTCTATGAAAATATATTAGAAATCCATATTTTCATAAATACGACTAGCGAAATGGAACGCAAGTAGAGGTTGATGCACATTTTATACATTCTCGCTAATAATTATTTAAGCTTGAAAAATTGAGAAACTGTTCGAAGAGATTGAGATTCAAATATCCATCGAACAAACGAGCGAGCGTTTATTGTTCGAACAAAGAATCGTCGTGTGTGGTAATAGAAGCAAGGGACGTTTACTTAGTTTTATTTAGTAAAAGCGAAGAAAAGTATAGAAGGTGTGTCTTATGTATATGCTGTAGATCTTTGCGCACTTAACGTTTTTATATATGCGTATACATCGATAATCTATTTACAGTGGCTCACGAAAGTATAGAACATTTTTATAAATACACGTATTATACGCGTTGTACGAAACTTTCTGGAATTTCATCGATAGTATAACGAGACGCGACTATCGTGATTGCATTGACAAAATTTGAAAGAAATCCGAAAATATATATAAAGCTAAGTAATTTATCGCGGACGTATACTTGGTAAGAAGTTAGTACGCTGCAAGAAATAGCGGTCTTAAAGATGTGCCAATTAGTGCTAAAGATAGTCTCGCTGGATATTAGGTACCTTTTACCGATACGATCAAATACCTTTGTCATTTGCTTCGCCAAGTGCATGTTTGCAACAAATATTTGCAGATTCTATTCAAATTTTACCAATAGCATCGCGATAGTCGTGTTCCGCTACAGCGTTTATAACGCAACAATTTACAACGAAAGTTTTCGATATGTTGAAATACTTTGACGAGCCGCTATATCATATTTCTTCTCTGTAATCCGCAAGTGCTTCGATCGAAGCTTAAGTTTCTTGTTTCGCTGATAATTGAAAAGCTATATCGTGTTTTAGGACCCAATCCGGTACTTAACGTCACTCCGGTTATCGATTCAACGAACGTGACTCTGGAATGGCCAAGACCAGAGGGTAGAATCGAAACTTACGTGATAAGATGGTGGCCAGTGGAAAACCCTCAAGACATACGCACGAAAAATGTCACAGAAAGTAACGACGTGACTAGCGTTCTTTTTGAAGAAAATTCAGTGCAAAGGGTGCTTGTTAGCGATCTGATGCCAGGTGTTCAATATTCCTTTGTAATCTACACGGTCTCTTATAATCTATTCAGTGATATCACCAATCTGACAACTAGAACAAGTAAGTCTTATTATTCGTTTGTTTTCACTACGATCCTCGTGTAATTTAACCAATAGCTACGTTTCTCTTTTTCGATGGATTGTCCAACTATTTCACTGAAATAGCAAAAATTTGCTTTATCACTAGTACTAACGCTATACTCTTGAGTCAATACCATTCGTGATTGTTTCGTTACTAATCGCGTGTGTGCCGCGTGATACAGTGACACCTTTAAATGCATTTGTCACACGTGTAAACGCCTTATAAACGATCTTATTCTGTAAAACAACGTATGATCGTTGACATAACGCGTGCATATAATTTCATGTAATTCGAGAGTGCATTGTTTTCTCTCTGTTTAACCGAAATCCTACGATAGATGACACGTTTAAATTACTTTATTTAGTTTCAAGCATTAAATTATTTGTATCGAGGCATTTAACTAAAAACCTATCGTATACGATAATCTAATTTTCCATCGAACATAGATGTCGTAAATACAGTAAGAAATTCTGATTACACGTATAAGAGAAAGAGAAAATTGTGTCTAGTTAACTTTGTTCTAGTCGTTCCATTTGCCTTTCATTTAGAAAACCAATCGTATATATTTCAAATAGAAGAAGGAAATTTAAAGTGTTAGGAAATTGTATTAAATGTAAAAGAGTAAATCTGTTCGAAGTCGATCTAAATAAAGAGAAACGTGATTAAAGCTGCGGTAAAGAAGGTTCCCTATAAAAGAAAAAAGAAAAAAGAAAAAAGAAAAAAGAAAAAAGAAAAAAGAAAAAAGAAAAAAGAGAAAAACACGAGTCTATCGAATTCAGTGCCGCTGATCCAATCGGAAGTCGTTGTGGTGGTCGATCAAGATCAGCCCGATTCGTTAACATTGAGATATACACGGACCCCCGTTCAGTCATCCAAGTTCGATTTGTATCGATTCCGGATTAGCGACGAGAACAACACGACGAAGGAGCGGATGGTCGACGACATCGACACCAAAGTGACGTTCACGGGCCTTACACCTGGTAAACTATACAACGTCACAGTTTGGACTGTCAGCGATAACGTGGAGAGCAGACCTTTGCTTAGGCAGGATCGACTTTGTGAGTATTTTGCCCGTGGAGAGGCATCTTCACGCATCTTTCACTGTGATTAGACTTTTTCGATAAAAGTACATTCGGGCAGTAGCGAATACGCGAGATTGACAAATTGGAAAAGTTAATTACGATTCGAAAAGCAATCAGGGTCAAGAAGCTTAGCTGTGATCGCAAATGTAATTATAGAATGAAAAAAAAAGAAAAGAAAAAGAAAGAAAAAACGACGATTCATCGATATTTATTCCAAAATGAGCAAAATCGAGCAATTTCGTTTCATATCAGATAAAATTGTACAATTGAAACATTTTTATGAAAATTAACACTTGTGATTATATTTTGTATTGTAGGAAGAAGAGGTTTAGTATTAATTTGCCGATAGGTACGTTTAAACGCTAAAAAGTTACGATTAAACGCTAAGGTTTGAATCAATTTACCCAGTTAACACAGGTTAATTGCGTGAAACCTCTACTTATCGTTTCGTAACAGAACTCGATATTAAGATACTACATTGGTTTGAAACGTTCATTGCGCAGCTTGTGCTAATAATGCTTATTGAAGCGTACATCGAGACGGTACGAGCTCCTATGAAACTCCACAGAAGAACGTGGTGCTTTTCTCTTCGTCGAAGTTCAACTTGCTCATAACGCTCGAAATCATACGTAAATGTAATTAACCAACGAGACTAAAGAAACGTCGATTTAAGCGAACTTCTTCGAAGTAACTGTGTTATCTTGCTCGTAAGTCGTTTCAAGCGCATCTTAGTCTGAAAACTGGTTGGTAAAGTAGTATTTCAGAATCGAAGAATCAATGGTAATTGTTCGAGAATAATCTCCTTTCCTTGTGAAAGATAACAAAATCGGAAAGGCGATTTGTTGTTTGGTGATTTGAATCGTTGAATCGAGATGGGCCACGTTTTAAAGATGTAAGACGCGTCGTCATCTTAAACGTATAATATTTCTTTGATCTTGGATAATCCACGATTCGTTGTTCAACCAATTTATGGTTTCGAAAACATCGTACGGAGTGAAATGTCGTAGACGATCGACGAAAAGTTCGGAGTCGCTACGTACATACGTGATAGAAAAATTAAGATAGAAAGTAAGAGCTTTTGAAAGAGAGCCAGCTTCGACTCCCGTTACCTTAGAAGACCTATCGATGGCTGTAGCCTTGTAATCAGCCAACTCGTCACAGAGTTAACAGCAAGCGAGTTAGCGAGAGATTCGGTGTAAATGAAAGAATATTTCAAACGTTTGCCCAATAGCGTCCAACGCGATATCGTACGAAATAAAAGGAGAATTTCAAGATTATCGTCTATTGTTTATTTTAGGCGGTTAAAGAACAATTACCATTACCGATTTTACTCGTAGTTTACGTCTCTCCGAAACACTTGAAATTCCATTTTACGCGCGATGTAAATAGGTAAATTACTGGAAAATATGGCGATTTCGTTGGTAACTCGGCGAAATCTATTTTCAGATCCTGAACCAGTCACGTCCATTCAAGCGATAGAGGTGAATGATACAAGAATTACGTTAACCTGGGATATTCCGCGTGGACAGTACGACGCTTTCGAAGTTCAATATATAAACACGGAGGAAAATTATATTCAGAATGTCACGAGCACGAATTTAATAACCATCTCTGATTTGAAGCCGCACAGAAATTATACTTTTACGTTGGTAGTACGTTCCGGTACGGCGTCCTCTTATTTGAGAATATCGAATCCTGTGAGCGCAAGTTTTACGACAAGCGAATCTTATCCTGGCAAGGTGGAAAAGTTTCATCCTACGGATATACAGCCTAGTGATATTAGTTTCGAATGGTCGTTACCTAGTCAGGAGCAAAATGGAATCATTAGAAAATATACAATCACGTATGGTCTGGAGGTAAGCACATCTTTGTCATCGATATAAATTTGTCAATGGCGCGCTATAGGTTCGATACTTTCCTGCGTTTATTATCCGCACGTAGGATGCCTCGTACAAACCGGACAAATTCCAACTACGAAACAGTGGAAGATAGAAAAGAATTTCATTAGGCAAAATCGAACGGTTTCTTTGAAAGATGTAGCGGTTTGAAGACTTTCAGATTATTTCTATTTCTTTCTCGAACGAAATTACAAATCCGTTTATCATACTATCAAGAACACGTCTGTTATTCTCCGTATGAAAGTATCAAGACACTTTGGCGGAAAAGTAATTAATTTACAACGTATCTCAAGTACACGAGAGCGCCGTGCTTCGCTCGTTAGCTTTTTACCTTCCATCGTTTCGGAATTACAGTTCGGCCCGTGTGTACGAGATGTATCCTGTACGAATATGCGTGTCTGAATATAATATAAGTCATCCGGCGTATTTTGCCAAGATCTCGATATAGACGTAATAATTTCATTTCTCTTATAATACGAGTGGTTGATAATTACCAATTTTCTCTTATAATTACAACATTCGCTTATCCCCACGCTAAATGTACTAATCGTAAATGTAAGTGTCAAACGATTGGCGAACAACGCAATTAATTATTTCCTACTCTTACACTTGGATTGTATCTTTCGATTACTTTGATCGAACCACTCGTCAAAAATTACCTACCGCGTTATAAATTTCTGTTATCGAACGAACCAACCAAAATAAACCAACTTGTAATAAATAAAGATGTACTTTATCGTAATTGCGAAGTAGAATTCGCGAAAACTTGGCGTTTCAGGGAATTTGCATTTGAAGAACAAGTATTAGCATCGAGTTAATCGTGATTCAGCATGTGGCGCGAATAAACGAACGTCTGGAAGCATTAAAATTTAAAAAGGAAACGAAGGAAACAAGACTCGATTGAAATTAGATGCGGCGTCTTAAAGCAGTATTTTAAGCAGCTCGTGCAAAGAAGAGCGATCGGATTAAATTGACACGCTGTTTCTCGTTACTGTCATTAGGGCTCGACTCATACTCAAATGCAGGACTTCAAGCCAAACGAATATCGCGGCATCGTTAAGTCTCTTATACCTGGAAAGACGTACATCTTTCGGATTCAAGCGCAAACAAGGATCGGCTTTGGCCCAGAAGCCGTGTGGAAGCAGAAAATGCCGATTCTGGCACCGCCGAAACCGTCGACCCAAGTAGTGCCAACCGAAGTGTGCAGGAGCAGTACCACGATACAAATACGGTTCCGGAAGAACTATTTCAGCGAGCAAAATGGCGCGGTTACGTCTTACACGATCATCGTGGCCGAAGATGACAGTAAGAACGCCTCTGGTTTGGAAATGCCCAGCTGGAGGGATGTCCAAGCGTACAGCATCTGGCCACCGTATCAGGTAAGAACGTTCAAGGAATTTCTCCGATATTTAGGTATATCTCTATTCTAGATATAGATGTTATTCTGTTAGGTTTCGTTGAATTTTATAGATTCTTTGAAACGATCAAAAGTTTATGTATTTCGATGAGATTACGTTTGAGTCGTTGGATTAAGAAATTAAATCGGCATTCGGAAGTCTGTAATCGTTTTTGTGGAAACGTCATCGAACGGTGACCAAAGTAACGACCTAATCGATAAGTTGCACATTTACACGACGGATGAATATAAATTCTAATAGTTTAGAGCTCCGTGTTCAACCGGACAACGTCTCTGTTCTTTGGCAAAGCGACTAAACAGTCTCCTCTCAACTCCTCTAAACAGTCTTATGTATGTAGACCGCTGGCTATCCGCTTCCCAAACAATCGGTCGAGCACCCTGCCGTGGTCCTAATTGATCGTAAGCCCTCGGCCCAGCCGTAAATTACGCTAATAATTATATGCCGTAATATCGACGAGCAAACGCGTTGTCGCCGTAGCTTACATATTTACTTCGTTTAAATCGTATGTCAAATGTAGCCTATCGTAGCCTGATGTAGTGTTTTTTTCTTTTCTTTCATTATGTTCATCGATCGATGTCAAAAATGAAGTTTTTGTAAAGAGAGAAAAGATCGCTTCGATCTGCGATCAACTACAAACGCTTTTAATTGCTTTTTCTATGATCCTCGCGATATTACGTTTTACGCGATATTAGCAAAGTTTTCGATATTGCACAAGTGGAAGTGGAAATGGTAAAAACGAAAGTAACGAATAAAAGCGATAGGACGAAACGTTGAACGACAAATAACGCTTTGGTTGATTCGTTACTACGTTACCGTATCATTTCCTCACGCAGTGCTTCGATCGAAGTACCGCGCAAACAAACGTTAACGTAATAGAAGGAAATCCAAATGCCTTCGAGGAGAGACATACTCGTCGGTTACGTCAAGTTTTTTTCATTGCAAATCGAGCGACGGGATACGATGCGTCATCGACATGGCGAATGATATTGCAATCGAGATGTAAAATAATTAATGCAGCGCGTTGCAACTCGTTGGCTTGCAAGATCACGAACGAACAACGCGAACGACCAAGAAATACGTAGACTCGAGACCACGCATAAACAATCAGTGGTTCTGCGATCGTTGTTATATATATGTGTGTGTGTTGTGTGTGCGCCTCGGCGTGCAACAGTCGATGGGCGAGCGTGCGTGTTTCTAGTTGTCGTTAAAGAGACGAGTTAACGAGGCCGAAACAAATTGCGCGTATTCGAACGTCGTAACGGTGAAACGCGTAGAAATTAAATAGGCAGCATCTTCGTGTTATATAGAAATCAGGGAAATACAATGGCAAGAAATACAGAATCGTAAGAGATATCGTGCGAAGCTTTTGGTCGAGAGTCGAGTTCTACTCGTAGCGATCGTCGGATAATCGTCGTACAGAAGATGAGAAACGTGGTTGCCTGCAATAAGTCTAATTTGGAACACGACGTTGGTCCTGAAAAGTATAGTTAATTGGCAGAAGTTTCTCGGATCAAATGCTTCCGCGTGAAAAAAGATTTAAACCAAAAGTGCAAGTTTTGTTTGACACGATGTACGTCCGATGTTACGCGTAGTTAAGTTTTGCTTACGATGGAGTCGAAGCACTTTTCTTGCAGTTTACGCGTTTGTCGATTGTTTCTTTTTTCTTTTTGATGGAATACGGATAAATAAACGTCGATACACGACTACTCCAGTTATACAATGGATATTCTAAAAAATTTGATCGCGAACACAAACAAAATAGTTACGCAGGTAATAATGATTCTTTTGGTATTTTACGTGAACGTAAAACGTTATATCTATCGAAATCCCTATCGCGATACCGATGCTCCCTAAGAATCTAACGTCCCGATCGTTTTTAATTCGTCAGCGTATCGACGTACCGTTTACGATGAATCGCTAAACTTCGTTTTGGAGCAGCACTCCGTTCTTTAAACGTCTTTGATACCTTTAGTCTACTATAGAAGATAGACCGTTAGAACGTTAGTCTTTGTCGACGCTATGAACGTTGTCGCTGTAGTATCATAAAATAAAAAACGCGATCGAATTGGCGATCGGATTATTTATGCGATTGGATGTGTGTTTGATTCGCAGGTGATGGAACCTTACTATCCTTTCAAGAACGGCTCCGTGGAGGATTTCACGATCGGTAGCGAGAATTGCGACAACAAGATTGGATACTGTAACGGGCCGTTGAAGTCTGGATCCACGTACAGAGTAAAAGTTCGAGCGTTCACCGCGCCGGACAAATTCACGGACACCAGTTACAGTTTTCCAATTCAAACAGGTGAGCATGATCGTGCGAAGAGCCAACGTTCGTTCGACTCACCGACGTTTGGAAATTTTTTTAATTTACGGAACGAGAACGCGACAAAGACATAGTTTTTATGCTTCGCAAGGATTCCTTCTCCTTCTCTTCTTCGCTAGGAACCTATTTTTCTTTTACTTTGTTTCGCGTACAGTCTTCTCTCGAATTCGACGTCTAGTCTGCTTGTTACGACGTAGCTATATAGGAAGCTTGCTAAATTCATGCCTCGTTATTTCGTGCGCATGTCTGCTCAAGGATTGCTGCTGGCAGGTAAAGTAATAGAAATAAATAAGGTTATTACATACAATCAGTTATAAATTCACGATCGATTACAATTCTAAATTAACGATCTAGATTGATAAGACGCAGTTCCTTTATTACCTATTAATTTCTATCAATTCGCACACGTCCTTTGACGTTTCTACGTTTCCATTTCTAAATCTCTTTAGAATGCTAGCTAGCCGCTCACTTTATAAAAACTAACACACGGCGGATAAACTTGATATTTTAGACTCGAATCGTCCGATAAACAGAGTTGTCGATTGAAGTTTTGTTGTATTGGAAACAGATAAGGACAATACGGCTATCATAGTTGGAGTCACGGTGCCAATAGTACTCTTATTGACCTTATTGGGCATTGGACTGCTGGTGAGGCGAAGAAGAAGTCAAGGACGTAAAACGACTGAAACAAGGACCACCGACAACTTGTCTTTACCAGATAGCGTGATCGATACTAGGCAAGTACGATCACAAGTTTTAGGTATTTCGATGAAATCAGTGAGCAAGATTTGAGCAAGATACGAGCAAAGATTCGTTTTACGTTTCTATATTTTCTATATGCGAACTAGGGAGATAACGTCCTGTCGAGCTTGATAGAAATTGGTACCATGTAATAACGATTGATTTGCGGATTTAGTTTTACGAATAATTAAAAAACGAAAGAAACGCAGGCAGCGAGGATACAAGTTAATATATCGGCAAACTGACCAATCCTGATTCTCTGATCGAGCAGTTGCGGAAAGTTAAGTTGCAGTACGAAGCTTAAGACGATTCTCGACGTTTTACCAAAACTACTATTTATCTTGACTACCGAAAACCTTGTTCGAGTGTTTCGTAAGATCTCGATCGGAGAAGGAAAGAAAAGATCGGGTAACGTTGATTTAAAGTCGTCCCCAGAGAGTCTTTCGCGTTCGACTTATGGAATTTATTTGTTAAATTCTCAAGAGAAAGTAACGTGAATGAATCGTAAGCGATAATTGAATCTCTTTCTTACAGTCGGCCAATTAAGATAGAAGATTTTTCGGAACATTATCGCACGATGTCGGCGGATTCTGATTTCCGTTTTTCGGAAGAATTCGAAGAACTGAAGCACGTCGGAAGAGATCAACCTTGCACAGCCGCGGATTTGCCGTGCAACAGGCCAAAGAATCGTTTCACAAACATTTTACCTTACGATCACAGCAGATTTAAGTTGCAACCTGTAGACGACGAAGAGGGTTCTGATTATATCAACGCCAATTACGTTCCCGTAAGTTTGAACTCCTCCGTCGCATTTGGAATTTTGAAATTTGAAGGATTCACGTGGTTGGGAAGATTATCGATGAAAATCGTATTTGAAAACACGATGACTCGTACAAGGTACTGTAACGCGAGTGTTCTTATCTGCTCGTAAAATGTGATACAACGCAATTTTTTTTTTACAATCACCAACGGTGTATTTTCTATTTCCTCCAAAGAGTTTTCACTTAGATCCGATAAGACGAGTTAACTCCGGTGTAATTAGGAACTCAGGGCAAGAAGTAATTTACGAAGCAACAAATTTTCCTTTATACGGCTATACATATAAAAATGCATAGGAAATTCAATTTTCTTCGATGCTGCTTTCCGAATCGTTCATCTTTACGAGGGATAAAGGATAAGATAATTTTGTTGAAATGTAAATAGCTATGTCGATACTTTCGATGTCGTCCGACTGGAGTGAACAACGGGTCAGGTCATCTAGTGGATAAAACGAAAGCGGTAAAACATCGTAGCAACGCAATGAAATCAAAGAATGAGCGATATGTTGACTTTCGGTATATTATGCGCGTACTGGCTAAAGTTTCACTTTTCAACGACGAGTTAACTCCGGCATCTTCGTTGCTTGTTTATCTTGTATTTTAATATTACAAATGGATAGTATGTCGCTTGTAGATGATCGGCGGTACTGTCTGAAAAATCGATAAACACGAGTAAAAGTAAGATTTTAAGTAATAGGTATATTTTATGCACCAGGGTCACAATTCTCCAAGAGAATTTATCGTCACGCAAGGACCTTTGCACTCGACTCGCGACGATTTCTGGAGAATGGTCTGGGAAAGTAACAGCAGAGCCATCGTAATGCTAACAAGGTGTATCGAGAAGGGCAGAGAAAAATGTGACCACTATTGGCCTATGGATACCCATCCTGTTTATTACGGAGACATTTGCGTCACGATATTAAACGAAACGCATTACCCCGATTGGAGTATCACGGAATTCATGTTGTGCAGAGTAAGAAAACCTCTGTTATTCCCATAAAATTCTTTCTATCTTATATCGTGTATGACGATATAAAAGAAAAAAGGATTGCGTATATTTTCACAAAATTATACCATTATGCTACCCTAATGGACCCTGTTTAGTATCATCCGTATGAAAGCACGTTACGCGTTTCTAAATTTTGCGATATCACCGATTAAAGCGAAAGCGATCGACTCGTTCAAACAAGACGAATTAATATTACGCGTACGTGTATATAGGCGATTCCTTGTGAAATAAAATAAATATTTGTTAAAAAATGATAATCCCACTACTAAAACTACGAAAACGTGAGAAAAATAAGGAAGACAAGACGTATGTGTTTCATGGCGGAGTACGAGGTACGCATCCGTGTATCCGCTCTGATCATCGCAATCACCATTAAAACACGTGTATCTTGTTTTCTTTATCTTTTTAGTTTTGCGTAGTCGGTTATTAATTTTGTCGAATATCTGTTTTGTTTACTTCTTTTTGAAAAAAGCGATGCTTTTCGATAGCGTGGAAAAGCTATGGAACAAAAGAAGAAAGGAGAAAGAAAAAAGGAGGAAAAGAAAATTAGCTAAACGTTTCTTCGACAGGGAGACGTGAAGAGGGTCATTCAGCACTTCCATTTCACAACGTGGCCAGACTTCGGTGTTCCAAGTCCGCCTCAAACGTTAGCCAGATTCGTTCGGGCGTTCAGAGAGAGAGTCAGGCCAGATCAAAGGCCGATCGTCGTCCATTGCAGTGCAGGGGTTGGTCGCAGTGGTACATTCATCACCTTGGACAGAATACTTCAACAGATTTTGGTATCGAAGTACGTCGACATCTTTGGAATAGTCTGGGCAATGAGAAAGGAGCGTGTTTGGATGGTCCAAACGGAACAACAATACATTTGCATACATCAGTGTCTTCTGGCAGTGCTGGAAGGTCAAGATATGACAGGGCCACCGCGGGAGATTCACGACAACCAAGGTTTCGAAGGTGAGTTTCCATTCTTCAGTTCCATAATTTAGTAATTCTATCGAATTTGAGGAAGAAGATTCGTCGTTCGCGAGATAAGCAGGGATGTGCGCGTATCAACGTATTAATTCTTGGACACTCGTTGTTAACGTAAATTAGTTGTAAATCGACCGAAATAAAGTTCGTGTATGCCAACGAACGTTAGATATGAATCGACTTGAGAAAAAATTCATACGTATATGAAAAATGTTGGGACTTTGAAAGCTTTTAGCATATTTTTATATCGTTTTTATTATTTTGAAGCTAAACTAAGCATAATTTCATCCACGATTCTTCCACTACTGCTTTGTATCATATATACTTGATTCTGTCGGTTTAAATTAACTCTCTAAAGCGTTACAGACGTTTTCTACGACGAAAAGTGTTCGAAATCCTAACAAAATTTGCAGAACACGCGTGCACACATCCCTAGCGACAACACGATATACTTCGAGCATCGGATATGCCACGTATTCGTTATATTTTATACGTCAATAGAAACGCCGAGTAAGAAATATCTAAATAAAACGATGCTCGAAGATCCACGAAGTAAAGAGTTACTTTTTAGAATGGAAATTTAAGTTAACGATGTTTGAATTTGGGAAAAATGCGAGAATATCGACGATAAAAGATTGCTCCGCTTCTTACGTCGTAAATATAATTCACCCGTGTGAATATTATTTGCTTTATGAATAAATTTTCGTATATAATAAATAAAAGTACTCGGGTATATTTTATCATCAAAGTATCACGAGTAAACGCGCAGGAGAGGAATTCGTTGAAACGTAACTTTGAATATTTGCTACTTTATTTTGTTGGATAACCGACGCATTTTTCTCTTTTGCGTGAGTTAAATCGTTCAAAACAGAGAACAGTAGTGCATGAGTGATTCGCGATGGATGAAACATCTACCAAAGTGCGAGATACGCGCTTTGGAGGAAAAAGTGAATCCACAACTTTAAAATTCCCATCGTAATTCTTCGTCTCCTAATCTCAGTAATTTACGAAGTCGAGTTTTCATTGTCTACTTATTTTTAATATCAAAAATTACTGAGATTATGTTCATTAGCAACGAATACAATCACTGCCGCTCCCAAGTATGTGGACGCTACTTAAACGGTCGATTTCTCCCAAGAATAGACGAACGTTACTAAAGTAAATGATTTAATGGCGAACTAACGATCAACAGCAATACCGTACCTACTGTCTTTTCGTAGAATCAACAAACGTACAGTTATCGTACGATGCTTACGGCCGTGCAAGTAAATTACGAAACAAAAGAATACCGAACAACTTGCATTTAAAGAAAGCATTCGCTTAATTTGGGACAGGCTTCTCTATGGTTAATGTTATACAGCCGAGGATAACGAACCGCTTAAATAACAAAACTGCGTAACTGTGTAACAACGATGCGTAATTAGAGAAGTTAAGTTACAGATTCCAGTTTTTTAATTGCATATTAACCTTTTAAAGATAAGCCTTGATAACGAATAAAATAGTTTCGCGCCTCTCTCCATTTGTAATTTTACAATTAAATTACATTTGAGCGAACATGAGCAAGCGTCCGCAAACTTTTGAGCAGTAGCGTGTGTATTTTAGTAGCAAGCAAGATGTAAAGAGAAAGAAATTATTAACCATTCGGATATGAATCGTAAGAGGTTTGGTGGTGGTGGTGGTGGCGGCGGTGACGGTGTGGTAGTGGTTTTGACCTTTATGGTTTCTTTAACATTGGAAAACGAAAAAAGAAAGAAAGAAAGAAAAAAAAGGACATGTTCGGTTTTGTGTCACGTGCAAAAGTGTTTGTTGCTTTTGGTAAATCGTATCACATCCGTACGTAGTGAATCACTTCCCTTCTCCAACCTCGTAATCCCTTTGAATCCAGGCAAGAATCGAAGCTCCGTTGAAAACACAAAGAGTTCTGCTGAGGATGAAAAGGAAAGGTGACCCTCGAACTGCGATTCCGGCGTCGATGGTAATTTCGATCCTCGCTTATTGCATTTTCGACCTGTTTTCTATTTGTCCGTTGTACAGCGTGTTGCATGCGATGACTAGTTTTACCCATGCACGTGGCACGAAAGCTAATCGATAGAAAGTGGCACGTACGTTTTGAAGATACAGGCAACAACATCGATATACGATCCATTTCAAGAGTAAATATCACAGACGATGTATCGACGTAAATTCATAGCGAAAGCATGTAACTAGAGATCTTTTTTTATATTTCGTAGACTTTGAAAAATTGCATCTGCTATCCTTTTGATTTCTAGCGATCGTCAGTTTGAACTTCTACGCGATTATTTCTTTTAGAATCGCTTTAGAAACGCTTTAACGAGTTAAACATTTTTTTGCCACGTAAAATCTTTACGGAGAAGAAGCTGTAAAATTATCTTTCTATCTGCAATACAAAACAAGCATAATTCTTTCCATCAATGACTAAAACACGTCTAACGGTGAGAAATAAGAGAATTCTCGTATATCGTTCGAACGATTGGAGGAAAACTTGCTGTTCTTTAATTTCCAATTATTACGTATAATTAGCATCTAACGATATTACTCGCTCGCTAATGAAAAAGCTAACGTTATTTCTTACTTATATAACAAAGCCCCCGCGATATTGCGTTAATTTCCTGCATTTAATTAGACAGCTTTACGATTGGTTTCTATGATCGCAAATAGCATGATTGTTTATTCGATCGAAGCATTTAAGTTTGGAATTAAGTAAAATTAATGAAAAATTTCATTCTCGTTCTCGTGTATTTTTCCAGACGACGAAGGAATAGCAGAATCAGGAATGTGATGTTCGGATACCTCGTCTCATGCAGGAACACGAGGATATTTTAGAGGTATTTTGAAGAGGTGCAGCGCACCGTACGAAGAATAGTATTACGATGATACGTACGTAACGTGTTATCTAAAGCGTGACAATGGTAATGAAAGCAGCGAAGCTGTAAAAGCCAAGAATAATGGTCGGGCGGATGGTTTTCGTTCGGTTCGTTTCGATCGATAGTTAATAGTCATGAAAGTTAATTCGGTAATGCGATAGCACGGAGCCATGGGATGCTTGTAAACGTGCTCCGAAGGAGAAAACTGATCGATCAGCTTTGGACGTTAAAAGAAGCCTGATACGTGTTTGCTTCTTTAGCGACGACTCGCTAAAAATTCTCGCGAAGAATCAATTTCGTCGACGCGTTGGTAAAAGCGTGCTGGAAGATGTTTCGCGCGAATGGCAAATCCGTCGACGATGGTCGCGCGTTTACGTTGAACTTTCACGATGAGAGCGTTGGTCGACCGAACGAAAGTATCAACGATTCTCGATGTCACCGATGTTTCACGAACGACTGTCTCGAAACGTCGGAAGCGATAGGTGTTTAATGGATCGATGCGAAGGAAAACGTTATTGCTACTTTTCGCGTGGTAGACGACGATGCAGTTTACCTTCGTCTGATCATACTCGACACGTTCGTTTCGCCAGGCATGTAAAAAGAGGAATTTCGTTTCTTAAGCGAGGATGCAAGACGTTGAGAGTAACTATCCGAGGAATCGGATTACGATCACACCGAGGTGGAAAATGGACAAGGACGCTGAAAGAGCCACTCTGACGAACGACCGATGGAATTCTGTGAAATTTGTCAGACGTAGATAATTCGTAACGCGTATAGAAAATTCGATCGAAGGCAGCTGTACAGCTTTAAAAATGGATCGTTTCATCGAAACATACGAAATAGAGTAAAGCAGAATAGAAAAGGCAGCAACGATGGTGTTATTTTTCAACGATTGTTTGAAAACGGTATGTTTCGGCAACGAGTATTCGCAACGTGCGTTCGATCGTTGATCCGTCTCACCGTGTAAATATAAATCGATGTTTTATTTTCCACTTAATTGGGCGATTTTCGCGCGATCACGGGGCAGCGTGTCGATGAAATCAACGATGTATTCGATCTCGATGTCTCGCCGAGAGGATGTTTCTGCCTCGATTTCCGTGTCGACGCGATCGACGCGATCGACGCGATCGACGCGATCGACGCGATCGACGCGATCGATGCTCGTGTTTAGGTACCTATCGTGATGTAGATAAGTCCAGGTTGCATATCTTAAGGATTGTAAGATGCGTATCCCGCATTGGGTTGCCACCGTTTCGATCGAGACGTTCGGTTCGCAACGAATCGACTTTCCCAAGGTAAATTACAAACGCTGGAAAACCGTGACAAATTGTATTTATCGATATTGCTCGCGCATTTCTAAATCCTACGTTCTTTTCGTTTATATATCTTACAGACGAATTCCGCGTATTATTAAAACTTATTTTTATTTAAGGTTTACATCTCTATTTTCCCGTATTATTTCTCGTATTTGGTTTTGTTGTTTTTTTCTTGTTTGCACGGTATAAATTATTATTCTCCGTTGATCGATAAAGTTTTACTATCATTTATCCGCAAGCGCTTGATCCGCGAAACTATGATAGATACGTGGCATCTATGATCAAATCCTTTGCTTGTTTCTCTAATAGCACGATTCTAAAATTAAGTCGTAAATTTAAATACGACTTGTTGGGAACCCGACTTGGAATTGGTTCTGCGAACAACGATTGCTGATTGAAATCGCGAGTGGCAACTATCCGTCCAAGGGCTGTAGTAGAGACGCAAATTAAATGTAAAACGTTGCATAGAATGAAAAAAAAGGGAAGGGAAGAAACGTGAGAGAGAAGAACGATTTCCTTTTTTTTCCATGATAGGAAAAAGACACATCAGTGGGAACAAGAAACTCGCATCTTCGTAGAAATCATATCACTTTTCACAAGAATCATTCGACGATCCGTATAATATACATATTTACTTATTAACAGTCGATTCGAAACGACGATCGCGATATCGTTCCGAGGTTAATTATAGCGTAGATCGTTCGTTCGTTGTCAACGTCTCGTCCCGTTTATTATTAACGTGAGACTAATTTGTTGAAAGAACAGAAGGAAGAGGAAGAAAAGGAAGAAAAGGAAGAGAAGGAAGAAAAGGAAGAAAAGACAGAGGAGGAAGTAAAGAAAGGGAAGAAGGTAAACCAAACGAACATGAAACTGCGAACAAGTCTCTTCTATGCGAGAGTTTCAAGAACAAAACTTTATACAATTTAGACGATTAATAGGGCTGCGATTTAGAGAATATCAACAGCCAAGTGTCCGAATGAAAGAAAGCAACGGTCAAATCTATGACTCGTTACTTCACTTACCATCGAACCGAATGAAAATAAGTACGCATTAGGCGTAGTAACAAGTACACATTTACTTACTTATTTCTAAAAGGATCGCCAAGTATTACTAGTTTTATACGAAATTCATCCGATCGAAGACTAATCTGTTTATCCTGTTTCTTTATAAATATACGGCTACTTTTCATTACAGAATTCAAATACACGTATTTCGTATGTTTTTTTTAACGATTCTTCTAATATTTTTCGATATTAGCGGTAGAAAATCCTTAGTTACCAGTAGCGATCGAGTAAGTAGCAAACGTTGGACGACCACGCGTTTAAAGCTAAAGAGTACTTAGAGTCGGATTTGCTCGATGCTACAAAGTCGTGTACTTAATTTTCTATTCACTGCGAGGCAAAAGCAGGCGTGATCGGTAAATTTGTAGATGTTTAAGAGCAACAGGCAACTCGATTACTCTCAGCGGGGTCGAACGAATTCTCTCCATCCGCTTTCCCCGTAATCGTTTCGCCGTAACGATTTTCCCGTAACGGTTTTCCCGTTACGGTTTCCCGTAATGTAATGGGTTGCCCGTCACGCAGAAAGAAAAGAACCGAGAAAGCGATTGAAATTCACTGCCCATATGTATTTTTGGAGAAACATTTTTATATCGCTTAAGCATATATGTAAAACGATTCGTAAAACGCGTGATCGTACTTGTATCAGAGAGAGAAATGTCCGATCGACTCGTTCGATGTTCTTTTATCGATCGGTTGGTGTGCCCTTCATGTTTTACGCGCATTTTTATACCTTCAAATTTCGCGTAAATGCCTGTAGCTTAAATACTAGCGAAATTCTTTATCTAGCGCATATTATACGGAATACAAATTGTAGAGAAGTATCTTAAAATCGTACAATCTCATTCGACTTGCACGATAACTTATCGACCAACGATATTGAGAAACCGACAGAGTCGACGCCGTTGTAAACGACAACGAGTCAATCGTTAGAATCCGAGCTGCGAAAGCTTCGTTACAGATTATAGACGCGTCTTCTACGATTGTTGCGATTTACGTCACACGGAATAATCAAACTATTGGAAATTTGTAAAATTTCGTTCCTCTTTCTACCAAATTTGTCGCCGCAATGGAAGAGGAGGCTTTGTCGGTATCGACCATCTGTAACCCTTCGCTCGTAAAATTTCTCTAATAGCGTTGGTTGAATGGCGCACGAAGCTCCTGTTGTGCTACAGGTCGTGCACTGTACAACGATATCGGTTGACTGTTGATTAAGGAAATTGCCAATTGATTGCCAAATGCGATAGAGTATTACAAAGTGACAAGATTGACATATACGTATATAGGCGAGTCGTATTCCGAGCTTGTTTAAATATAATTATACTTGCTTATATTTAGCAAACGAAGAAACGCATAGGCTAACGGATCGACGAAGAAGAGATCGATCGGACAACTGCAGTTTCCAATCCATCGAACTCGCTTCTTTGCTATACGTATTGTACCTATATGTGTAACGCTATGCTGTACATCTACGCGCATATATTATCGACCGTGTATCATCATCGATGTTTCTCGTGTAGGCGAATAATTGTCGAGTATCGATTAGATCGGTTTTTCAGTTTCGACGTTTCGATCAACGGATCTTACTAATACGATCACGGGAATAGGAAATAATTGTACGATTTAAATGTCTCTTCTTTTCTCAAATCTAGAAGCTAATGCAATTTTGCCGATCGTACGATGCAGGTTTTATAACGCGTTTCGATTGGTTTCCTCGTTGAAAAAGTACTTGGATACTTTTAACAGATGCTCGTAACGTCATCGATTTACGACGATCGTAGATAATTTTCAGTAAAATTTATCGATCGATGTTTAAACGAACCTTTTCCATTTTTACAAGTGCGTTCGCGTTAAATTTCGCTCTCTCTCTCTCTCTCTCTCTCTCTCTCTCTCTCTCTCTCTCTAGGTTTGTTTTTTACGGGAACATTACAATTTCCACATTTCAGTAAGATTTTAACGTGATAACGTTATCGATATACAGAGTAATCTTCGTGTAAATATGGTAAGATAAAAATCGAAGGAAAAGATATTAGGTGTTGTTTTGTTTCTTCTTACTTGACGTCGGGAAACCTGTAACGTGACAATTATTTCTATGTGTCAAACTAAATTGAAAATACGTGACGTATATTACGAAATTAAAAGTATGACGCAACGAATTGCGAATAAATCAATTTTGCTAATAATATTTTATTGCTTTTACGTTGGGATACATTTACAAATCTTCGTCGTTTCTTACATTCGCCAAATTAAGTTTCAGCTTCGTATGGCGATAATCTAGAAATTATGATTTCGCAGTTGGTTCGAGTATCAAATCTCGCATTGACTCGATGACGTTTCGTCGTTATCGAATCCCCTATATCGTTGATATGACTTTAGTTAGGTCGCATCGAAATTCGCTTTCCATCGAAACGTGCACATATTCACGTAAAATAAACGCGTGCGAAAAATCAATTAACAGTTACGCGAACTAAGATTAGTTTCTAAATTATTTGTACGAGAAAGAAACGATTATTTCGTCGAAATTATTTGAAAAAAAAATTTGATTGACTTGTACAGTAATTATTACACGCAATTTTCGATTAAAAATTATTGCCTATATGTATGTATGTATATATGTATGTATGTATGTACATATATATTTGCACTCCGATTTAAAGGAGGTGTGTATCGTGTGTGTCGCTTGTGGAAAAGATTACACGCTTCGTTACTGTTAACGATTTCAAACTATATGTCGGTGTATTGCCTTCATCTTCGGATCAGCTTCGGAAAAGTTGTGAATCGTTTTCGTCCGTTCAGGTTGTCAGTATATTTGCAGCGTAACGCAGAAATTCGCTCATTGTCCGTGCAAGTGTGTAGATATCACCGTCGTAATGTAATATAAGAACGATCTATGTATATGTGATAAGCTGTCGATTACTTCATACTAAAGCACTTAGCGTTTCGTTATTATATCGCGTTATATCGTATTCTTTTTGTAGGACAGGAATAAGGAAAAATCGTTGGATAAATTTTGTCCGTTTAATCGGACAAGCATCGTATTCGAAATACGTTTTTCTCGCTGTTCTGCCGTTTACCGCGATTATCGTTTCAAAAATATGAAAACGCGAATTGTCAAAGTACGCGACTCAATCTTTATGAATTAGAATTAATATTTTCGCCGAAATGGATTTACTTGTAAAGGGGCAAAATTTATCGGACGATTCGACGAAAATAAAGAAGAATTTCGTTGGAACAAAACTCACAGACCTGTCGAATATTTCTATATACTGAGATTAATTAGAGGCGTAAGACGCTACGAGACGTAAGATTTGTCAAACATCTCGATATTTCCAAGACATATCAGGACAGGTAGGAAAGGAGAGCGGTACTGGCCATCAATCGAATTGAAATTATTTTCGTTTTTACGCTGCTCGACTCCAATGTTTGTAACAATCTCCGTGGCAAGAAAACATTTTTTTCCATAGATTAATACGTCCGCTGCGATCCGTACACGATCGGTCAAGGGATACCGGCTGGCTAACCATTAAGAGGATGGAGCACAGGGATATGCGACGTGAAAATTGCGCTGTCGTTAATCGATACAATGAATGCGTTATTCTGTGATAAATCGTAACTGTCGGGCGAGTATGCAAGATTCTATGGACGTGAGTTGGAAAGATGTTTCTCGGTATACACGGATGATTAATTAAGTTCGATCGATCATCGATTCGTGCCAATTACTTTTTAGTCGATTGATAAATATCCAAGTGTACGGTGTAAGAGAACGACGCGGTTGTATGATAAATATGATACGATAACGCGCATGATCGCTGCTGTACATAGTATGATAATTAAGGATGCAAAGATATACATACGTACGTTTATATTTTTTAAACAGCGCGCACAAATCATAGATCCGTTAAATACGATGAAACGCGCGCTTGAATAGCGGTGTCCGCGATTAAGTTGAAGGTATTAGACGGTGTACAGCTTAGCTAGTCTATCGAAATTCCGTTTACCATTCAAGACGAAACTGTGTGAAAGAATCGGCAAAATTCCTCGGACAAACCGATCTTTTCGAACAAGATTACAAAAGCCAAGCTGAAAGCAGATCCTTTGTGGTTGTAACTAAAATTATTTATACGATTCGAGAAACTTATACGTTTCTCGCAGAGGAGCGACGCGCGTGGCCAAGTATTCGATATTACAAACGAATTCAAAACAAAAGGATTCACGCTCGAACGCTCGAATATCAGCTCCGATGATAATAACGCTGTCTTTCTGTCAAATGTATCGTTTCTATAACGCAGCTGCATGAAAGTAAATAAAATTTTATTCTTGAATGGATCACTCGTCGTTAAGTCGTTAAGTCGTTAAGTCGTTAAGTCGTTAAGTCGTTGAATCGTTAAAACGAACGATTTGCTTGTACAGAAAAATTTGCTTGTACACAAATACTTGTACAGAAATATCGGTTAAAAACATATACTTTGGTAATATACTGATTCTATTTTGTCGTAATATGTATTTTTATACATATTATAACGTAAACCTATTAAACTCTTTGCCTTATCGCATTTTAAGTAACGCTCGATCCAATTAATAACGTTTCATCTGGAATGCGTTGTCGCGTGTACGCGGTATTAACTAATTGCTTCGGCTAATTACCACGATAATACTTTACTCGGAACGATCCGAAGCAAATTATAGTTTTCGCTCGTCGAATGCCAGTTGTTGAATTTGGCTGAGAAATCGATTAAAACGAGGATCAACTTGTTGATTTTAACGCGATATTATAGCAGCGAATACTTAGCGGCTGATAAGGGATCGTAAGGCAAGGGGTTAAATAAGAAAGGAATACAGGCGAAATAAAAGTTTAATCAAAGCAACGTACGAAACGTGAAAGTTTTGTTGCGTGGGAACAAAGTATATGTTTAGATATGAAAATTCGCAGATTTTCATCGAGCATGTGCCGCTATAATGTTTTCCTTTTGAAGCAGTAGTGCCGAGATTTGCGTGCGCAAGAAGGAAATTACGTAAGCTACGTAGGTCTACGTTTATAGTTAATAGGAAATTTACGTTTTTTCTTTTGTAAATAGAGAATTTTGTACCAGCTGCCAGAACAGCCGATCCTTAGGGATGATTTTACGAATCACCGACACGTGCGATTTCTCGCAAGATTCGTAAAACTATCTCGCGATCATTTTTTTCGTGGTAATGCCTACCAGTAAAACGCGTTAATCCGTATCTGAGAAATTGTACAGCGTGCGGAGTACCAAGGGACACGGGTTGTCTCGCAGAAACAAAACGAAAGACGAAATATGCGTACGTAATAAATATGGTTCTTCCAATAAACTTCAGTTTCCTTCTTTCCTTAATTTTCCCAATAGATAAAGTAGATGTTTCGACGAATTGGTACGGCGTAAATGCCCCAAATTCTCACCAGAGGGAGACGTTTCTCACTCGTGAAAATGTCCCTGGCCTAACATAAAGCTTAGCGTAACGGGACACCCTGTACTTCGATTCCCCTTCATACAACGTATAAATCTTTCGCCTTTTACTAAAGATTTCCGTGGAGGGGAACACTCTAGAAGTTTAACAATTAATTTTTTGGTATACCCAACCGACGTGTTGGGTAATTAACGATTCCAAAATTAATAGCTTCCTTACCTTCTATCCAGAAGGATCACCGCAGGATAATTTTGCTTTGCGATGCTTACCAATCTATTTGGACATCATCGTTGTTCTTTGTACATATATCGCGTTTATCGTTACTTTTTCCTTAGAGCGATAACCGGCAACCAAGGAATTTAATCGATTTGCGGCTGCGAATGGAGAGACAATTTTTTGACGAGGTAATTTGAAATTGTATTCGTCGCAAAAGGATGTTGCTAAATGTTATCAACTCATGGAACGTTGTTACGTAGCAAGCAAAATATTATCGCAAGCTGTTATACGAAAAATTCCCACCGCTGTTCATAACGCGAAGACGAATTCAACGACCTGTTGAGACCGATACGATCCAGAGACGAGCCTGAATTCAGAAATTTACGTTCGATCGATGGGAACGTTGATAAGGAAAATTATTTTCTTTCGATTAAATTACATGAATTTGTAACGTGTTGGAATTATTTAATAAACTGGTTAGTTGGATGATCTTAGTCTTATTGTAAATATTCGATTGAACGAAAGGAATACGCACGATAAACGCGTGCCCGAGTAATTTCGATGCAAAGATAAAAAGAAAAATTTGTCTACGAGGAAAATGGAAGTATCATCGGTTTGAATACAACTGGCATGCTGCGAGATGCTACATGTTGAGATACGAGTAAAGTAAACTTTAGACGAAACGTTGTTTTATCCTTTTCTTTTCTTTTCTTTTCTTTACTCTACAGTCACGCTTACACGCGTTAAAACGATTTCCGTGAAATATGATGTATCCGCATCGCGTCGCTTGATTTTCAATAACACAAAGCTCGAACAGCGAACGACAGAAAGATTTTTACTCGTCGATTCTGTTACAATTATACGCGTAAATGTATTCGTCTTTTTTTCTTCCTTTTTCTAAATGCACCGTACTTGATCGTTTCGTTTCACGTGCCGTCGTATCTGAAAAATACAAATGAAAGCGAACTTCGTTACTATACCAGATAAATACGACGACGCTGCAACGAATCTAGAAACGTTTAGCATCGATTGTATTTGCAATTATAATTGTAATATAACAAACGAAGCGTCAATTACTATCGTTTCTTATCGCGTATCGATCGCTTCGAAGGCGGCGACTTAAATCGAATATTCAAAATTTGACAATTTTTGCGGCGATTCCGTGACTCGCGTCTGTGGCGACGAAGTGGACGTCGACGAAGATAAATTAACCGTTCTCGAATTTGATGGCACTTTTGGAGGTAACGAGCTTATTTTGTCGCGCGTCTTTATGTTAGGCTCCAGCGTTGCGTTTCCACTTTGTGGTCGTCCTGAACATCGAAAATCTACGTAAATATCAAGTAAATACACGCGATTCACGATTTTTACGCGAATTTTTATATTCCCTATATATCTTTACGAATACGCGTTGAAAGTTTGCAGCCTTTTTTACTTTCCTCTTAACTGATTCAGCATCCTCGAGAAAATGCCCGGTGCGTTTTCTTCTATATGCTTTTTGTCATTATTGTCCTCGTTATGAGGATTGCGACGCAAGATGCGGCTCAGAGAGCCGGCTCGAGGATGGAACATTTTTTTTGGCGAGCCATCTTTATCCACTAGCTTCAGCATTCTGCCTAAAGAGTTGCTCTTCTCTTTTTTCGCTGCGTCCTCGCTTTCCATAGGTTTAGCCGGATTCTGGGAAAAAACATTTTAATATCACTCTTTGTCTTTTGTTAGAACGATATCGATGTGAAAATAGTACCAACATCGTCGGATCGTTTTATACGTTAACTGATATAATATATAAAAAAGATACATAACGAATGATATTTGCGATCCGAAGTGTGTTACAAGAAGAGGATTTATTTTTTAAATAGAGTCGTAGAGATAGTTTTGATTTTGCGATCGCTATTCTTATACGCGTAAAACGCGATATTGTTTCTGAAAATTAGATCGATTTAAACGAAATTTCTTTTCTTATCACGCTCGTTTACTTCGTATTTCTTGTACTTGTAGCTGTATAATTGCGACGAGTTTCGTATTAATAACTCGCTGTTTCCCGTTTGCCCTTTTCCGATTACTCGAATCGAGTATTCGGCTCGTTAAAAGAGTCCAGCCTCGTGTTCAATAGGAACTTCTGCCCCGGTCCCCTCAATTTCGTTTTCTATCACTGTTTCGATCGTCCGCGATTTTGATACGACGTACAACTATCGTACCCCTTTTAAATTGTTCCTAAAATGTTGCTCGCCTCTCTTATCGTTACCGAGCCACTCGATCGAATCTTATCGAATCTCGATCGATTAAACCAATTTTACTTTCTGTGGATTTAGCAAATATATCGCACTTTCTGGCTTCTATTCTGCGATATACACGCCTCGTCGCTGGCAACAAGCGACTGTTACGCGTATGTAGTAAAGGAAAAAAGTATCGCGAAATTACGAAAGATATCGCGCTAGGGGAAATAATATACTTTTTGCAGTGTCGAGTTGCTTACGATATCGCTATCGATATCGAGGGACGATTTATCCGCTACGGGTGTTTGGGAGCGCTGCTTAAACATCTTTCCCATTCGATTAAGCGTAGCGGTCTTCAATTTTCTGGCATCTTGTCTGACAGTCTCAGTCCTTGACAGTCTCTGCGTTAACTCCGCGGACCCATCAGTTTTCTTCGAAACGCTTTTGTCTTCGTCCGAACCTAAGCAAGCCAATTAAACCGTTCGAGTTGATCTACTTTCGGATTTTCCAACGGATACGTATTTTCTCCTCGACAGAGTATTTTACAGCCGGGCCCTACAGCCTGCAGGACGCGCTCGAGCTACGCGACAGCTCTTTTGCGAAGCTGTTGTGCTCCAATAGAAGCTTCGAAAGCTACATTAAACGCAGTATGGCTTTTTAAAGCGCGAGATTATTTCCAGTTCTTTCCCTCGGGCAAATTTCGGCGATGCGAAGAAGATCGAGAGACACCTATCGATCGATAAACTCAATATATTTCTCGCGTAATTTCATTGTCCGGAGGTTGTCATATTTTTCTTCGCGTTGCCTTTTACACGTTCCATAGCCTGACCATGCGCTACTAGCAATCGTTCTTCTCTTGAAATGCGATAAACGACTGGCAGCTTCTTCCGTGTAAATTAGTCTACTTACTCGACGTGGTCCGCGACGCGATCGATCGCGAATCCTTAATTACTTCCTGTTGCGTGGAAGAACGATTCGTCGAAACGTGCGATTCGTCCAAATCAGTTGCTTCTGCCACAGCCTGTTAAATTAAGCTTCGTCTTTTTATTTTATCTCTTAGTTGCGCGTTCATACGGAGAAAGTTGGGCGGTTTTTTATCATTTTAAGCGAGGTCGATGCAAGCCACGGTTCTCTCGCGACCGACGCGATCGGAACGATAAGGGTTAAATTACCATAGTCTCTAGTATATTGTAGAAACGAACAGGAATAAAGTTAAACTCCGTAGCTCGTGACGTTTAACGCGATGAAAATACACAATGGTAATATATTGACGATATCGTGCGACCCGATGTAACGGCATCGAGATTTCTACTGTTTGATAACGAGAGTCGAATATGAGAGAAGAGCAAGATGAACGCGCGATTGACGTACGAAAGAAGCTACTTACCGATTTCTGCGGTTTTACTCCTTTCTGAGCACTGTCGTTCATTTTTCGTTCGTTTCTTTAGCCAACGAACAGAACGCGAATCCGTGAAACTAATCGAAAAGGATTGAAACGTGGTTGCGTTTGTTTTTTCCTCGCTTGACTTTTTGATTGACGATGCGCGTCGTTCATGCCTCCGCTTCCGTCTCTCTGCGATGTTGCTTTTCAACCTCGAGATTTTCTTCAGAGCTTAAACATTCGCGAACAATGCGTTAACGTTTCCATTCTCTCAGTGCAAATTCACGAAACGTGCTCGAAAACGTGGTTCAACGTTGTCGTCTCGCGACATTCTATCGGTAAAAAGTAATTATACCTCGTCAGAATCGATGTACGAGCGTTCTCCTTTCTCATCCCTGACCAGCAATGGCGGAATGACCGTTCATTGTTTCGCGAGCTGAAAACCTAGTAGCTGCTTTTTCGCGTCAAGAATATTTCTATTGGCCAGATGGCGAGAACTTTCATTGCAGTATCTACTTTCTCTCATCGAATTACTCGTTTTCTTGCATCGAAATTTTATTACAAAGAACAGCCAGTAATGATTTATTTCTGCCTATGCGAAATAGAAGACTAGATAGACTTATGTTCGGACTTATATTCGAGAAAGAGGAATTTTTCTGCAAATAATTCGGTAGTTGTCGGAATACCAGTCCTTTCATATCGTTCCCAGAGTAACTAATCTGTCCTGTGTCTCGTCAACGATCGGCTCATGGAACACGATTTTGCCATTCGTTTCCAAGACATAAAATAGTATTCAATCTATCGTTGTGTTCGATACAACTAATCTATGATTAAATAAGTATTGTTACATGGCGCGAAAATATTATTTCACGTTATACGAGACAATGACATTTTTTAAACAGATTTTCAGTAGAACGTAAATACTAACTAATATGCGAATCCCAGGATTAGGTTCCTCGCAAGTTAGCGTGTCGTGGATTAATCGTTATTAATCGTTACGATCGATCGTTGCAAAGCTGTTCGCTATAATTTTCTCGCGTCCCTCGCTCGAGTTGGCATAATTAACGACCAAAACTGCTGATGCACACACAGATATCGAACCTTGTTCGTATTATGCGGCGATACGCTTTCTTCGATACCCGAAGAATGAAATTAGTACGATTTCTAGAACTCGAGTTACGATTATCTCTATGGGTACTACTGTATGACTGACCTACTTGCCAAAGCGAATATACTCGCGTGAAATTGTCTCTTATTGTTCCTAAAAAAATGTGGGGTGTACAAAATATGTACAAAGATTTGAAATGATAAAAAGTAAAATTATACAATACGTTATCGAATAAATAACATATTTCGGAATGGAGGCGCCGGGTATCGATCCCGGTACCTCTCGCATGCTAAGCGAGCGCTCTACCATCTGAGCTACGCCCCCAATACGAATGCAATTTTTATTTTACAATTTTGTAATCGTTACTTTCTTTCATACAAATCTTACGTACAAGAAAACGGTTCGCTGCTGTTTCGTAGGCAGATGCACGTTACTTTACAACGGTCACTGCATGGACGGCTCACCGTTAATATCAGCACGTCTATGCCTAATACACGACCATGAAGCTTCGCTTCATGGGCAATGTAGATAATGTGGACAGTGGGTCTTAGATCGCATCGTTCCTATATTTACGATCATGTAAGCATTAGCAATGTCATGTTTGATCTAGAACGGTGATTTACTCTGCAAGATCGTCGGACCTCATTCCGATCGCATTATAGAATTTGTGTATGCCGAAGAGTATAGAAATCTTAACAATAACTATAAAAGAGAAGTCTACAGGTATTTGAACAATTATGGACTGGAAATTCATTGACATTTGTCGATGCTTTCGTTATTCGACGAGCAACAATTTGTTCACGGTGATTTCAGTAATTTCTTCGTTGATATAAATTTTAATCTCGCTAAAATATTAACAAGTCCTGTATTAATAAGTATCCGTCGTAATATTCTTAAAATAATAACGTACATCTAGTACAATCGGTTGCCACCAATTTTCAGACGTAATTTCCTCGAAAACGAAGCCGCAAATAAAAAATCGTTATCCTATATTTTTGATTTATCTTTCCATAAGAAATTCACCGTTGTCCGTCTGTACTGCCTGTTCCGAAACACATTCCATAGTCGAACAAATGAATCATTCGTAGATACAATTTTATCATTAAATTATTGTTTTATTATCACGTATGCATTAAATTACTTTTATCAGATTATGTAATTTACGTTGAGAAAAAAACAACTTTTGTATATTATCCTCTATATAAATATTAAACAATCGAAAGTATTTTATTTCAAACAATTTTCCCATCGATGAATCTGTTTATATAAATATAAAAATCTTTCGAACAGAACAGAAATATTTCGAAGCTGCCTTGAAAATTTCTAATAATAAACGTATATAATATAGAAAATAAATAAATACTTGATAAAGTTTTTGATGTTTCGACGAATTAGTATGGCGTAAATGCCCCAAATTCTCACCAGAGGGATACGTTTCTCACTTGTGAAAAGGGCACTGGCATAAGATAAATCTTAGCGTACCCAGACACCCTGTACTTAAGTTCCCCTTCATACGACGTATAAATCTTTCGCCTTTTACTAAAGATTTCCGTGGAGGGGACACTCCATAAGTTTACCAATTAATTTTTTTGTATACCCAACCAAACGTGTTGGGTAATTAACAATTTCAAACATAATTAATTAAATGACCGTTGGTACCTAAAGGTAAATGCATGTGCTTTTCCTGCGTGGATAAGTAATTTGGTAGAACCAGGGTAAAAGCAAAGTCGTGTATATGCGCTCAGGTATGTGTTTTAATCTTTCGCTATAAAGTGACAACTTTGCGTAAGGTTACAGCAAATACCAGCAAGTAGGAAATATACGCAATTGTTATTTTAACGTGACATTGTTCGATAAGAGAGTTTTTGGTAAAAACTCGTAATCACATAGAAAAAGTAAAATTTATAACAATAATTATGTGACGAAAAAAAAAATGGGCTCGTCCGGGATTTGAACCCGGGACCTCTCGCACCCTAAGCGAGAATCATACCCCTAGACCAACGAGCCGCTACAATTGCGTCGGTCGATTAAGTATTATTAACGCAACAGTTATATTGTAATATTAATAACAATGAAATAATTGCACAATTAGTTGTAAAATCGGTGTGTGACTTTGGGGCTGAACTTTGTGTTGTCGGACATGACGTTGTTGCCTTTTTTGTTCGTCATTTGATAGTTTTCAGTTCAATAGTTTTAATATATGTATATATAATTTCATAAAATAATAAAGAGATTACTTTGTTCCAAAGTGCGCATGATAGAGTACAACTCTTAAAGAATAGGAAGAGCACCTCGTCTGTTGCTTGAAGCTTGTTGCGCAACTTGTCAAACCTGTCAGAATTATCCTTTACGGATACTCTCTTTTGGAATAAATAAATAGCTTTATGCAAAAACTAAGAAAAACTTTGAGCTGAAATTTATCAGGCTCTTTTATCATTACGAAGATCATATTTTACCAAAATTTCAAATGAAAAAATTTTTCAAACCTGTATGTCTTTTTTAACATTGACGCTCAACTTTTCAATAAGTTTCAAGCACGTACATTTCATTTTTAACGATCTTCCAAGTCATTTTCTGTAAAAAAAAGTCGCTGTTTACGATTTTTCTCGACGCGTCGCGTCTTATGAATGGTCTTGTCCCGCGTAAAACCCATTAGATAGATTTATAAATGCTTTTTTTGGACAAATCTATTTTTAAATGTTGCTATTTATAGTGACTGAAATGTTAAAAAAACGTGAATAGAAATGGCGCCGTGGCTTAGTTGGTTAAAGCGCCTGTCTAGTAAACAGGAGATCGAGGGTTCGAATCCCTCCGGAGCCTAAATCAACCTAATCCTCCGATAACGAAAGAGGGTTGGTTTATTTTTTTTTCAAACGCGTAACATTGCAACTGTAAATATTTACGTAATTACATATTTTAGAAATGTCGATGAACGTTAAGCGAAATACATGGTAACTAAGAAATTTCTAGACGTATAAAAGTAGGAAAGAAACTAAATTTCAATAACAACCATATTCAAATATCATTGGGAATGAAATAAATTCGAGATGATAATATGTGATAAATTTGTATTTTCATGTGTACACGGACAGTGGACAATCTGCTGGTCTCGACGGTGCTTAAAAGACTAGATTGCGTGCCGAAAGCACGATGTATGGCGTAACCATATTGCAAAAGCAATAACGAAACGTATCGTTTACCGATGGCAATTTAATTTTGTTCCGTCCTATAATTCCAAAGCTGTTTATTTGAATTCATACGATTATTGCATTCGAAATTGAAATAAAATTCCTTCGAAGCAAATTTCATATAAAACGAAAGAACGGTTTTAGAGGTTCAGCGTCGTTCAACGTTCTTGTTTAACGCGTGGACGTTTGAAAATCATGTTTATTTCTTATATTTATTCTTTCTGTATCTATATTTATAAATAACGTTATATACGACGAAGGCATATATAGTCACGCCACTACTTATTGTTAGCAGGGAAAATGCAACCTATCTGTACACTGTGTATAATGTAGTACATTTCTTTTCGTCTATACTCGTCGAACTTCATTTCTTCATACATAGTATACTATACTTAAGATCTACTTACAAGCATTCGCACGACTCGCTTCATCTCTCACAGTTATATTCAACTTTCGCGTTACTTCATTACATCGATCATTCAACATTGATTATAATGGTATCTACAATGCGGATGATACAAAAGTATGTGGTACTCTGCGCACAATCGTTCGTATTATGTATCGTTAGTTTAAACGTTGCATGTGCTAGGTTCGATCTACAAATATTCGAACGGAACGGAAGAATCGATCGCCACTAATTTGCGTTACGATTTCAGATTTTAAGAATTTATATAACACGTGCTAAAGAATGTTCGATTAATATGGAACCTAAAATTAACGTTTCCCGAGAATAGAATAGAATGTAATGTTTATATTTGTATCATCTTAAAAATTTACCTTAACGACATATTAAACCAATGTACGAGATATAATAATAGTTATATCGCGTCAATCGAGGTTTCTTTTTTTTTTGTATAACAGATGTTTCAAGCATCATCCTTTTCTTTGGATGTAATATTCACATTTGCGAATCATGAATTCGTCAATATGTAAGTACATTTTCCTTATTCGATATTACCCAACATACATATATTTTTCGATTACTTTCGTAATTCAACCATACTGTTTAAGCATTATACACAGGCAAATAAAAAATTAGATTTTCACACCGAAAATATTGGTTTTAGTACCTATATCGATCGAACATATTTTATTCCTTTTAGTTCGCATTACGAGCGTTTACAGTTCCGTATCTTGTTTAAACGTCTTGTATATTTAGTGAATCGTTGTTAATTCTACTAACGCACGTTTATGTGATATAAAATAGACATTTTTTGGTCGTCGCGGCAGATCGATTCAATCTTTTCTAGCACGTACTTTGCAATTGGTACGAGGAATAAATTGTGGAACCAGTTTTGACATTTTTAAACGTATAGCCAATTATTTGCTAGATACGCGTGGCGTCAAGTAACTTTTTACATAATTTACATTATTATACTGTCAAAGCAAACTATTTCAAAGGTGGAACTGCACGAATACCTACTGGTTGAAACGTAACGAAAGACAGACGATAATTGACTTTTCTAACAACGGTTCCTGATAATTGAACAAGAACACGGACGTTTGATATGTTCTGGTGGACATTCTTCGTTAAAATCTGTTACTGGAACGTTAAATGCTATACAATTGGACAAGTGCTTAATATCATGACTTTCCACGGATATTTATCCGTCGGACGTCTTGAATATTCACACAGAAGAGATACGAACATTCGTTAACAGAATTTCACGTTAGAAATTAATTACGAATAAAAGTGTTATGATAGATTTGAATTTAATCAAATATTTTGATCCGGTGAAATATTTTATCTAACGTTCTGTAACGATTCTTATTTTCACAATCGGTTAATGTCATGTAATTAGTTTAATCCTCTAGCACGTTTCACACCGTATTTTCTGTTTGCAAAATTTTAACGCATAACGTGTCAAGCAATAATCATATCAAGCGCTCAACCGATGAAGAAGTGTAAATGGTGTTTATCGATATCCCTGTGAGGATGAAAGTAATGTATTCTTTGAGAATTATCGAATAAAAGGTAATAGTTTTAAAGAAACATTCGTGTGTTCGGATATGTTTCGCGTCGTTGGATAATAAAAAGATTGTAAATTCGTTTCCCTTCGGTTCTTTTACGATCGCTGTAGAATGTATGTGCGGAGAATCTCAAAGCGGAATACCACATTCTCCGTGACTTTGCCAGTGATCCTTTTATCCTGTCTCGCGATCCTTGTGACATTACTTCTTACGTTGATCGCTAAAATCGCATAATCAGCTTTGTTCCCTCCCCCTTCCCTCCCCCTTCCCTCCCCCTCCTTGTTGAGTACGTTGCGTTTACGGGCCGATGTATCGAACGCAGAACGATCGATCATCCGATTCATAAACACGTCGTTGCTCGAGGAGCCAGTGAAAATTGTACGTACATAATACGTGAAACGTAGAACCGTTATGTCGAGTCCTTTACGAAAAACATTAAACATTATTTAAGAAAATTGATTAATTTTCATGCTACCGTTGCATTAATTGGCAAATGAAATTGTAGATACGCAAAGATAGCGACGATTGCTTTGTGTACGAATTTTCACGTACGTTGTCGGTCGTTGAACGATACGTCGAACGATACGTCGAACGATACGTCGAACGTTGAAGTTGCGAATAAATTAGATGCCAAAAAATTAATAGATTTTCTTAACACGTCAGTGCGAAATTCAGTCGTTACCGTTTGGTTTACAGCTATTTCGAACGATAAGCTTCGTATCTCCGTTGTACATTCGAAATACAAGAAAACCGGTGAGTACACAGACCACGAATTCCACTTTATAATTTATTTATGCAAGATGTTCTGGTTTAAGGTAAAAGAGAAAAGAAATCGCGTATTTAGCATTAAGAAATACTCGTTTAAAAATTACCATAAACCTTTGGTCCTTGAGCCACGACAAACGTATAGTAAATAATCCAAGTCCAGTATTGTCGAAGGACTTTTTAAACGCGTTTCGTATGTCACGTTGCACATTTCCATAAATAGGGAACAAGCTTTTCCGATGTTGCAAATATTTTTCGACATTATTCTGTCATATTACGCGAACTTTCTCAAATATCTGTCGACGTTTCACGATGCGCGAATATAAACAAACTTTTCTATTTACGTAGTAATGTAATCATTATACCGGTATATGCATTCAATTTCAACATATTCTAAATACATACATCTATAATCTTTGTATTTAAACGTGTTTTAATTCTAAAGTCTATAAGCTTCACACTCTTTCGTACATTTTAATAAAATCTCTATCTTAGTGTATCGCTTAATTAAATCTATAAGTTTCAATTTACATTCGACTCGTATTACATTTATAGACTATATAGTAAAGTTAATGGCGTTCTTTCTTTTTTGTAATTCGAGACTGCTTAATCTCCCCGTTATTACAAAAATTTCACGTAGTTCTGTATATGTATATAGCGTGTATCTTTGGAATTGTTCAAATCTGCATCGAACAGCGAACAATATGTAGATGATCCCAATGGAAATGGAAAACTTCGTTTTCCTATTACTTAATCTCATAGTTATCATCTGCCAATTATTCATTACCAGTTTAAAACATGATAATGATTTGGAACGTTCTTTGAGAATTTTTGTGTCCTATTTGTTGACATATCGACAAGTCGGATTTGCGAAGTTGATTTTTCATCGCTCTCTTCTCGTGTAGCGATAGCGAACGATTTCTCACATAAAGCGCGCTTCATAATGTATTCACTCTAAAACGGAGTAACCCTTAAAATTCGACTTGAAATCGACTAGACTCTTTCCAATGGAGAAAGTTATTCGGTTTTAAAGGTTGTCCGAATATTAACGCGACCGATTGCACAAGATTGCGAAACTCGTTACTATTTGTAAAAACGAAATTATTCGTAATGATTTCAACGTTCAAAATAAGGGAAAAGTTTAGGTTTCTTTTACCTGACACTTGGATTTTAGTTAATCTTTGCTAACTGTGAAAGAAATTTCTTTTCTTCGCGAAGAAATGTAATTTTAATAATTTAGCGACGACAATGCGATTTTCTCACACAATTTTCACGGATAGCTTGAGAAATTACAATCGAGAGACTGTACAGTTTTTCCTGTACGCTGTTTCACAGAGAGATTCCATCTTCCATTAATCCATGATTTTTATGGCTCACGCGAGGTGTGATTCAGTTTCAGCCACCTTTCGTTATTATTTAACGCAGTTCAAGAGCGTCGAAACGATGCTCTCAGTCTTTGGATAATACTATGTCTAACGTACTACATACAGTTATGTTATATACATATATACGAATATACGATTACCTATACAAATACATGGGCCGTATTATAGTACTTTATATATATATAATCATATATAATACGCGGTCGTATATGTATATGTATATGTATATGTAAATGTATATACACGAATGCATATCGATAATCGTTTCGTTCGATACACATCACCGGTATAAATACGAATCGGTGGAGGCTTCCACCGAGGCTGTTGGTGCTAGTTATCGAGCGTTCGTTTATTATTATGTATTCGCAAAATCGATTATACCAGATTCCAATATTTTCCTCGAGACTAAAACCATAGAAAGGAAAAGTTTGATCTATCGTAACTTAATGTCCCTTTTTTATTAAGCAGCGATAAATAGTTGGAAATATGGTTGTCGTAAGAAATAAAAATGTAAGCAACAGACAGAGGTAAAAATTCAATATTTGTAAATAAGAGTAAAGATAAAGCGCTATTTAATTCTCTGTCTCTGTCTCTCTCGAAATATGATCGTAGTGGATTAGTTTCGAAATTTTAGACACAAACTTTCCCCGTGAGCATCTTAGACACGCTCTGCGAGAAAATCTACACGACTCTGTATATCTCTTACTTTGTTATTATCTTCGTTTTCCTTTGTTGGATTATCTTTACCGCGTCTCTCTACACTGCGAAGAATATAGAAAGAGTAAAAATAATAATTTCCGACTAGCGATATATAAAGATAAAGATACGCGTATAACGCGTATAGCTCGCGGTTGTAAAATTAAACGGAGTTTTCACATATATTAATATATCGATGATCGATAAATAAAACGATTGCTAATTTAATGCGTGGAACATCGCGAATGAAGAACGGCTACCACGATTTTAAGCTAAGAAGGAAATTTGACATTGACTACTACTACCTCGAAGTATAGCGTACCATCGAGCATGACCCAGGCTCGCTAGATAACGCATCTGTAAATTCAATTCCGGCGCAGGATCTTCTCGTGTTCTCTTACTTATTGCTCGCTACGTGACATTCTCCGTGAAAAAAAGAATTTTTCCATCCGCTTAATCTACGCGATTACAGTTTACGAATAACTTACGACAGCTAATATCGTTACACAATAATAATGACACTAATCATAATAGAATATGTCGTCTTATAATACAGGTGTGATGAGTGGTCAGCGCGATTTCGTGATTTAATTTATCCTCGGTATGGAGTCCCTGAGCGATGGATTTTTAAGTGGATGTACAAATTGTCGATGGGTCGCGATCGAAAGAAGGATTTGATGATAATGTGCTGGCACGGTGGGGGCCGGTCTTCAAGCCGGATGCAGCGTTCTTAACTGCGGATGATGGTAGAGGTAAATGGTGAATGTGACCAAAGCGAAAATCAAGCTGAAAGAGTCCTTGTTCGACGCCGCAGCGGAATCTTCGTAATCATCCTCTTCGTTTCCGCTGGTTTCTTTGCGGCCTCGTAACTTTAGATCTGCAAGAGGAAATTACGATACTCTTACGGCGGCGTGTACAAATTGATTTGACGAAAATAGTTCAACGTAAGGTGTCTCGTTTCTTCCTGCGATTCATTTATCTATTCGTCTATTTGTCTATTCGTGCATGTAAATTCATACGTTATAAATCTATTTCGGGCATGCTGTATTACGAATAATATCCAGAGAAGAGAATAGAGAAGTAAGGGAAGAAGGAAGAGTAGATTTAGCGAGTAACACGATAATAACAAATTTACGCAGTGGCCAAGTTTCTAGGCGAAACGCGTAATAAAATTGGCGCACATGTGTCGAAACGTTTGAATACGATATAATTGCGAGCAACATAATGATACGTCATTTTCTTAATTAGATTCATTGACATTAACGAAAAGAGCAATGCTTTTATTAGTTTCATAGCAGATACGAACGAGATACGAGTATATACGCGTGTATATGTATATCTCATCCGATATATAATATGAAACGTGTGTAATTAATAACGATAATCGTTGTAGAGATGGATCGTTTATGAAATACGCGAACGCATCTCAGACAATTTACCTCTTTCTTTCAGCATATCTTGATTTCCCTCGAAAATATCGTTTCTCGAGTTGTGCCTTAATTTCCCTGTAACAATGTCGATATTTATCAGATAAATTGTATCGAATCGTGACATCTTATCGAGATACGAGAATTAAAACAATCCTGAAAACACGGCACGGCATTTACCCTTCTAAAAAAATATCCTTCGGAATGGAATACATGCTATTGTATATCTCTAACGCGTTACAGATTCTAATATAAATACTTGACAAAGGACAAAACTTGGAATATCTTTTCCAATTTTTTTCTCAGCAATTGCTTCCTTTATCGTCTTTGTCATTTTGCTTTTTGTCTTTTTGTCTTTTTCAACCTTTCAACATATTCTGCGTTCCATACTCCAGTTTGTCGTCCTTTTTTCCTCGAAGAAGAACAAATAGGTGAAAGAGAAAAAGGAATCGTTGCATTTTTATCCCGTTTTTTTCAAGTAAACAGCTTGAAGCAGAGTTGACGTTAAATACGAATGAAAATGGAAAATGGAAAACCGTGGTTGCCTTTTCGCTGCAACCGGAAAATCGATCGGACGTTTTGTCGAAGTTCAAATCTAAGTTCGTTTGTCACCGTGAAAAATGCATCTTAGAGCTGTGTATTTTCTCAAGTAACGAGGGAAGAAGTTGAGAACAGGAGGTCGTTGCGGAACGACAGGATAAACTAACGTAGATTGACGCAGCGATCGAGAAATAATTGGCACGTTCCTCTCTGCCTTGATAAAGATTCTCGCTAAATTCTCGCTTATCCTTATCTTTAAAACTTCCGTGTATTCTCTTTCACGTTCTTCCATCGACTCGTATTTCTTTTCGTTCGCTTTCATATTTTTATCCGCGAATCGAACAAAATAAAGTCGAATAAAAAGTCAAAGAACAATCAAAATACAAGTTTATCGGTATTTTCCAAAGAAGATGCGTTTTGCGTTAAATTTTAGCGTTCCTCCGTTCTAAACGCCGAACAAAATTATCGGCCATGTTTTTCCGCGAAAAATCAGTAAACGCTATAGAGTATCCCAACGAAAAAGCAGTTAAATATCTCTTGCGTTTCTAACGATATCGCGAGTGTTTCAACTGCAACGTGAATAAGTTTGAAGGAGGAAAGAACGTTTATTTTTTATATCAATCCCTTTTACTTTCAGTCGTTTCATTCGACTGTTTTTAAACCCATCAGCCATTTGACGCTATCGGATCTACGTATCGATTATGATTTTCAAATGATCAGAAATTCCAAACGGTGCTAGGACGATCGGTGCTGTTTTTGTCTGTAATTTATCTCTTTATAAATACTCAAAGCGATACCTATCGGCACCGATACAGCGTTTTAAAGCGAGCAATCGTCAATCGCTATTCTCCTCCGGCATCAGCACGAATTCTAATTGGGAGATCTAAAGTGATTAACCTTTTCGAGGGCTTAATCTATGCGCGAGTACGTTTTTCGTGTTTTTATAAAGATGGCGAACGAGCAGCGCAGAAATAATCTTCAAAAACTGACCTCTGCTCGACTACCTCCGCCACCTCCGCTGGAGTTTCAGCTCCATCGATTTTTCCGCTTTTACACGAGGAAAAACAAAAATCAACTTTTACCACCAAGTCTTTTCACATATGCACGTTGACGAAACTGTATCGCGGAGGATTCCGGTATATTCATCGACTGCTTCACCTAGTCTCGTTATTTGTATCACTGGTTTTTCCTATCGCGTCTAATGTCAAACATCCCTATAGATGGACTCAGATTCTGCGTACAATTGTTTTTTCTACGTTTCAGGCCGTCATCTTTCAGAAATCTAAACTTTTTCTCGTCTTTCTAATTATCTAAATCGATCGTCGTGTGTGTAAATTCGTTAAATGGTAAACAAAATATTGTGTTTTTCAATTCCAAGGAAAACTCTACTGCGAAGCATATTTTTCTCGAAAGAAAATAATTGCAAGTGTCGAATGTACATAAGCTACGTCTATGTTACGCAACGATCGACTTTTCCCCGCCTATATATATATATCTCTTCGTAAAGCGAAGGAATAGAACGTGCTTAACGCGTATAGACATTCGTAGAATCGAAAGGATTTTTTAGAGTTTCCTTTGCGGAAGAAGCCACCAGAAGATATTTACCGACGATAGTCTAACATCGACGGCGAAATCGAAGCTTGGCTTAGACATCGAACGTTTAATAGTTGAATACCAACGCGTCACATTTCATTCTCGTGATTTTGTTGGTTGGTAATACCGCGATATTTGCTCTAAATCCCGAAGCAGGTACTCGTGCAGAGAAGAGTGGACAGAGTTCAATAAAGTTGACCTATGGCTCGAAACGGCTCTATAAATCTTCCATCGAACGCAACGTCGCCTCTCAATCTGTTAGCATCAAAATATTTTGCATATATCGATTTCCGGCCTTCGAGAGTACACGCAAATGCGGCTAGACACTGAGCCAATGATAAATCCTGGATTTTTCATTACAATAGAACAGAGAGAGGGTAATTCATGAAATGGAAAAGCGAATGGATCCCTTGTTAAGAAACATGCCTATTGAGTATTAAATTCAAATTGATCGAAGAAATTAACAGAGATGTCGATATTAAGATTATTCTACGCGTGTTTTACCTCGGATCAAATTAATCGTCCGGATATTAATAAAAGTATTTCAATGTTCGAAAGCGATCGATCAAGTATATATACGTGTATAAATATTCAAAAAACCGAAATATTCATAATTAATAGCATTATACTTTTTCGATCGATACGCGTAAATATATACATGTATATACGCTTAGATGGTACATAATTTGCAGACAAATACACGATATCGGCTAAATATAATAATTTAGTAATAAATTTACATCGATTTACGATGGATTATAACTTGAATAATAACTAGGAAAAACAATGAGCTTTTACACCCTGTATAATTATATCAAATAGCATTCTCAAGGGGTTATTTAAACATAGCCGAATTATAAATCATCCAGCAGGTACAAGATTATGAAAATGAAGAAATCCTTCCATTGTTCATTTTTCAAAGAAAATCCCTGAGAAAATGTAAATGTGGTATAAATGAAAAGAAGCTCCGTACGGAACTGGTTCAAAGGGAAAGAAGATAATAGACGTAAAGGTATATCGGATGATATAGCTGAGGGAGGTTGCATATGTGCGTCTATATATATGTACGATGTAATATTATAAATTTATGTAAATTTAAATGTGCAAAAATGCATAGAACGCGTAATAATATGCAAACTGTATAAAGTACCCAAGGTAAGATTTTTTATAATATTTAGAGACTGAAACTAATCTGTGCTTGGATTTTATTATTTCTTTAGTCGATCGCGTTCGTAATCGCGTTTTATCAATAAAATATGACTGTAACTATGACGGAAAAGTTGAAGCACGCCAACTATTTTAACGAGTCGGAAATTGTTGTGTTCGCGTTATGTACGAAATAAAAATTCCAAAATATTTTTATTCAAAGTATTTAATACGAGCTGTTGTTATTATACGTACAGTGATTATTTTTACATCTTTCAATTAGAAGCATTTTTCTCGATGTTTGTTCCTTGATATTCGTTAGAACAATATTTTAAATACTTGAAAATCACGCTTGAAAGTCTGTTCCGTGAGATTTATTTGTACAAAGTAGAATTTCATCTGTATGAAACGTTAAAATACTATGATACGATGCAATCTCAATTCGTATGATATAATTTTCGATACCGTTACGTATAATATTTCTTTGTACGATCAAAATTTTACGCAGCCATGCTTCTTCGTATTTGCGCACATTTATATTTCTTTCGAATATTCGAGTATTATGAAGTGCTCAAAAAAATGTTCTCTGCAAGTGGTAGTTTAAAAAACGCGGCCGAATTTAGTTGCTCCGGATAGAAATTGCGAAGAATGGTGTCCAAAGTTGTACGGAAACTTGCGATAGAATGGGAAACTATTCATACGCGCCGTTCAAGTTGATGCACTATCGACAATAATTTGTTACAGATGGCAAAACGATCGATTTACAAATATTTCAGTTACGTAAAAGCGTAGTTCATTCGTTACACAAGTTTTATTATTATCGAGAAACGAACGAACGCCTTTTACTAAAATTTTCGATATCAGTTGAAACGGTATATTTTAAATATTTAAAACCGAAGCTTAAAAATCGGTTTCATAAAATTTATTACTATTTAATACAACTACGTGCTATACGTTATCTTCAGGCAAGGTACTGGTATAAAAAGTTATTGTCAGATTTTTCTAGAAGAATGCTATAGATAGAAATATATAGAAACAGGTATACTACGGATACGTTAAAAAAGCGAAAGAAAGAAATTTTTCTATCGAATATTTTATTCTTCGTTTACAATCTATCTTCCGCGATCGTACCAAATTTTAATCCAATTTTTTCTCTATCCCATGAACGTCAAACATTACATAGCATTTTATTTTAAACGCTCCGCGAATTCTAGTAATAGCTTCGGAATTATTGATTAGAGGGAAAATTGAGAAAATTGATTATATCATAACTTTTTCAACATCGAATATCCAAAAGATATATTTTAAATCTAAATAGAGAAAAGTGTAATAGAGAGAATCGACGTTTTATCGGAAAGCGTAAAACTTGGATGAAGAAGCTATTATAAAGCACGTAAGAATTTATAATTCATATAAGATAGAACGTTGAATATTCGTAGGATTTTCGGAAATTTGCGCGTGTATTGAAAAACGAACTGGAAGTTTAGCAAAAGCCTGGAATTTTGCTCGTAGGGAAAAGGATTTGATGAACAAGGTGTAAGTTCAAAATGGCATTCAACCGTGGCTTTTTACAGAGGCGTTCTTCTAAACGTCTAGCTTCTCTGAAACGGGTTCTATCGACTTTTGTACGTCTTTTTCGCAACCAGCTGCCTGTCGAAAGCAAATGAGATGGTGAGCTTGTAAATCTGACACGGCGGTTCCTATTCATTCACGATTTCACACAGAAATGGTTCCGTCTCGACTTGAAAAACGAGCGTCGTGATCACGTTGAACCTGAACTGTCCTTGGAGAGACTTTCGAGAGTTACACGTATAGATCCCTGTGAATTTTTCGCAGCAAAACCCGATTCTGCGTACGTTTGTATTTCAGAGAAACTTAACGCGTAAACATCAAGTAAAATATTTAACTTTTAACAACTTTTAAGCTGCGAAGAACTGTTTTATATCAGATTTATCGAAGTGTCCTGTCATTTTTATTCTCTTAAAATCTGTGTCCCTAATTGTAATTCGTATGTAATTCGTATGTAATTCGTATGAAACGCAGCAAGATACGTTTTGCTATAGAACAGTTCAGTGATCAAATTTCGACAACGTACGATTTGTTATTACAGCGATATTAGGTTTTTATCTGTAAAAACTAGGCTTTTATCTGTAGCTCGTATTTTCATGGTTAAGATAGGGATATAAAGTTAACTGCGATTTGTGGAATTCTCGTAATGGAAATGTAAATATAATAAGGAAAATGACTGGTAATAGAATTTTTCGATCGATCTAATATGCGAAACAAGCGTTATATTTTGACGCGTCTTGTCGACCCTTTTACGATATCGCCGATACTTGGTCCAGTTCGGTTCAAGTGTCAGAACGCGATACATTTGGAACGAAATAGGCGTACATCTGCAAAGTCGTGCTTCGTGGCTTTAAAGCAAACAATAGGGTCGAGATACAGCGATAGAGTGACCAAACAATATCGTGGGATTTATCCTTCGATAGCCTTAAACGGCCAATTCAATTTACACAGAGGATACTAGTACGTTTTATACAGCTACGAAGGATACTGACATCGGACGGTATACCAACGGTTAACAAAATCGATATCGAAGGTGACGCCAGTAGAGTACACGTTGGACGGATATAAAAGTGTCGATTTGTTTACCAGAAATCGACAAAGCTTAGTAACACGATTGCTAACTGACAAACAATCGTCGATCGACATCTGACTATGGTCGAGTAACCTCGTTTGTTTGCTTCCACGATAAATGAATCTGACGTAATTGAAACATACTTTAGTTCGCGAATATTATATCGTTACCAACTGTCTATAACCAAAACTTTCTCTTCTAACACGCACTATGTGCTAAATAATAAAATATTACGCTAATTTGTCGAGCAATTTGCTTCCTCCATAAACATTGACAAATCGTGAATTTTGTTGCGTTCCAATTATATTGTAGGAGGAGATTTAATTTGTATTTTTAACGAAGCGTGCTGTATTTTGGACAATTTAAAATCAGATGATCCGTTGTTAATAGTAAGACGCATTTTTCGCACTGCGACTTTAGAATGTCGACGATACGACGAATACGATTGATAGCGACTTATCCAGTTTTGAAAAAAGAATAGTTCATAACCATCTGTGAACTTTTATTCTCTCTCTCTCTAATTCCTTTATCCGTTATCATTGAAAACAAAATCACGTAACAAATTATTCGCTTAAACGGAAGCAACGACGCTGACTGGTCCTATGTCGTTCTTGCAAAAATGTATAAAAACAACCGCTAGAACACAAACTTCCGTCAACACGTAGCTATAACTGCTTCTAGCGAATATTTTATTCTATACCATAATCATGTTATTAACCGTGAAATAAGTAGTAACTAATCACGCGAGTTGTGAAAAAAATGTTAGTATTTATACATATCATCGTACGTTCGCCACTGTATATCACGTTAATCACGAATCATCAAAAACACGTGGAAAGTTGGGAATATTCGAGAAACTTGTAATAAAAATGTATTTACGCAAAAAGTATACTGATATTTTCTATCCAATGAAGTTGTCACTGTGATATTACGGCGAGACAAATACGAACGCTGAAATTCCTTTGATATCTTTGTCCTTCCGCAAGCGTTCGATCAACGTCAAACGCGAAGGAATAAACAAACAGAAAAAAGAAATTTAACCGAGTTACTCGGTTCATTGGAGTTGGCGAAAAAACGAAATGTTACCGCGCCGTGCATGGTAAACGTAATAAAGTCGGGTCGACAAAGTTCGGACAATTTCGGACCAGTTATTACCTTACAAAACTAATCCACGTGGATTTGATCCACATTACCGCTGGTGATGCTATCCTGTGGCTCATCAGAGGAAAGGCAATTTTATTTTCGAAACTGACACGCGATTATCCCAGGGCGAAATAAGCTTTGATGGGGGCCACGTCGGTGAAAGCAAGGGACTCGTGTCTAGCTTTTGTAGAGGTTGTGATTCAAGAGAATATCCGTTGAGTGGATTGGCATGCACAAACCAGACACTCGATCTAATTAATCAGCGACCCGTTATTTCATCGCAAGTACGTTACGCTGCATCATTCGGAAAGTACTACTCGACACAAAGCGAGCAATAACACAGCCAGCGATTTCTGGCTTGCGTGTCGAGCATAAAAAATAAAGCACCACCGCCGACGATCTGGATTCCCTGAGATTGACAAAAAAAAAAAAAAAAAAAAAAAAAAAAAAAAAAAAAAAAAAAAAAAAAAAAAAAAAAAAAAAAAAAAAAAAAAAAAAAAAAAAAANTGTATCGTGCGTGGAAAGTCATGCGACAAAAGGGATATCGAGGTATAAGATATACGTACGTGTCTCTTCTATTGTAATAAAATTGAAAACCTCCGCGTTTTTAAGACTAGTATTTCCTTGTCCAAAGGAAATTTCAACGAAACAATCGACTTCATTTTATACCGATGAATATCGCTTAAAGCAATATTTTGAACCAATTATATACTTTAATCGATCGTAACGCAAGAACGGTGAAATTACTGTAATCGAGCAGAAAATTACCGAGCTTGTTGGAAGAGTTCGCAAAGTAACGATTTATTGGAATTTTAATATTAGGAGGTTATAGATTTATAGTTGAGAGGTTCAGAGGTTGGTCATAAGAAATCTCATTTGCGTTTCAAATTGTGTCGTGATTATGTTTGAACCAACTAATGCATTAACACCACTGCAAATTGATTCTATTCCCTAACCAACTATTTGGATTACTGATAATTTGTTCCTGATTTAAAGGCATGTTTGTACGTGTACATGTATTAATATACCGAGGCTAATGCTCGGAAATAGTTCGAGTAATTAATAAATGTACCGTTTAGCGGTACGTTTATCAAGTTATATAAAGTTTGAACGAAATTTCGCCGAGATAAATTTTTCTAAATCGATTTAGTGGCAAATTTGCAGCGAGGATAATTTCTAAATGTATATTACATACGTTTAGAATTGCTCCTGGATCTTATTATCGTACTATCTTATAAACTATGCTTCTCAAACAAACAAATATTCGTGGCGAAGAAAAATAAAAAGTAGACTAGGATTTACCTTTGTATTTTGTATTGCTACCAGTAGAGTTCGAAGATGTTATTGCTAGAACATATGGAAAAGGTACATTATAATTACTTATTTTGTACTAAAATATATATATTTATACATAAACAGATACGATGATTAGATCAGACGAAACGTCTTATTGTTAGATACATGTATGACTATGTATTGGTTATTTAGAATATGTACATTAAGATATTCGAGTCCTAATATGTTAAGGCGTAACGAGTATAAACAACAACGGAGAATTTTATAAAAGCACACGACATTGAATTTTAGAGAATAGAATTTTATTGTATAAATGTCATGCGTTTCGTTGTATAAATAAATTTAGAAGATTTTATCTCTTTCCGTAGAATTTTAAAGATCTCGTGTAACTACGATTTTAAATAAAAAGAGTTGTTTATCGCGATAGGTTACGAATGCTATAAAATAGCGACATAAGATGTAAAAGATCGTATCATATTCTTCGATATTAACCGTCTAAACGATATGTACAGGATGATCGGAAACTAAGTTTCACGACCGCCGGATCGATGGAGAATGCTTTCAACGGTATAATTCTGTAATTTCTAATAAAAAGCACGATAACTTTAAAATTGTAGGAAAAAAAAAAGATAAAATTTGTTATCGCGATATTACGGCGAAGCAAAAGAAATCTGCATTTTAGAAGAAACGCGTTGAGAACACGGAGAGATTATTCTGATAAAATTTTATATCACCACAAAGCTACCGTTACGAGGTATTTAAAGAGTTTAACAAAAGGCTTCAACTAGGAAGTAATTTTCGATGAGTTTCCTTAACCGTGGTTGTTTTAACGAGACGAGACCGTCCGCTCGTCTTACTATAGGCTGAAAAATCGCCTGCAGAATCCAGAAAATTTTAACGAAATTTCTTATTCATATACGATTTAAGATTGAAATATTTTTGTACTTTGTTAGCAGTAAAGTCGCTTCTATTTGTAAAAATAATGCGACCCTCTGACGTGAACAACATGAAAAATATAGTCGTCGAAAGAAGATCAAAGTCCCGTTCAGACGACACGTACTTTTAAATAAAGATTTGTTGCGAGTTGCGTAAAATTTTGTTTCGTATACAGGCAGTGTACAAAGTGTTATAGGAATGTTGGAAAAATGCTTAATCATACTCACGATAAACTTTGATGGTGCCATCGGTGTCTCCTAATGCGTTTCTAGAGACGCACTTATACGATCCAAAATCAGACGGGCTGACGGAAGTTATCGTTAATTTCATATGAACTTTATACGCGTTGTCCAATAGTATAGGTTCGTATTTCCCTCCTGAAAGAAATTGTAATCCTGTTAATTGACGAATCGACGTCGACATCAATTGCTATTGAAATTATATCGCTTTGTTATTTTGACACGTTATTAAAATAGAAGTCTACGTACACCTGACGAGGATGATATTTTTTATTCGGCATTAAATAAAGAATATATTAATAAATTTTATTCGAAGGAATATTTATTCGGTACTTATGCAAAACTTTATTGCAGTTTAATGAACCACATTTCCTGGAGTATTATATTAAAATTTGAAATTGCAATATTTTGCGAATCGTATAAAATGATACATCGATTAAGATGAAGTAAAGTAGAGCAACAACTACATATATGTACAAAGACAAATTGCTTGGAAATAAAATTCACGTTAAATATGTACATATCAAGAAAATACGATTAAATGGAATAAAATTTGTAATTTGCTTTAACGAAATAACTGTCGTACGTCGGAACCGAATTTAGTAAAATGTCGATAATATCGCAAAACTTGAATAAATACGTCATCTCTATGACGATAATAAATCATCGAACTTTTGAATCGCACACGCGATTTACATTTATTACGTATAAAAAGAAAAGCAACTTTGTATTCTTAACCGGGTGCAAATTCACGTATCGTCTCGAAGCGATTCAAATTGCCTTCGATAACATAGTACGTTAGACGATCGTGCAAATTTTTAACAAGCGAGATTTAGTGTATCGTCTTCTGGAATGGCGAGTGTTGTGCGTATTCGTTGCGGTTTCGTATCTAACGAGTGTTTCACCGCTGCGTATCAAACTTGTTCGGTTGCAATTAAAAGTTTTCGTTTTTTTACCAAACAACCCGTTTAGATTTCTAAAACATCTACACCGTAATTTACAGAGAAAAGCTCAGTTGTTTAATTGGTGGGTGCTAAAACGATGAAAAAGCGAAATGATTTAAACGACTGATACTTTTTGCCGCTTGGCACTGCTTGTAAAAACTGTTTACAGGATAGTTATCTCGCACGTTTACAACATAGAGTTTCTTTAAATCGTAAAAACAGCATAGTAAAATGTTGATTCTCTGTGGAAAGAAATTTAGTAGCAGATTATGCTTTGTACATTTCATTCGTTACTCTATATTTTCCTTAATTTGTGCTTTCATTTTCATTCTACGCGGTTCAGCGCGACCGTGCGTTCTTATCTCTTATATTATCACGTTCGGTAGTGAACATTGTCAGTGTAATTTGGAGGAATTTCTAAACGCATTTTTTATTCACGCTTTTACGTATCGTTCCCGTAAGAAGAAAATGACTAAATCTTAAAATTAAGAATATGATAAATGTACACAGGGTGTATTGACGTCTTCGGTCACGTCATGATTATTATCCGCAACGAAAAATTGTCATCTTACGTTGTCATCTTAAAACGACGACAAGTCGTGACGATCGATCTGATAGATAATAAATAACTCTTCGCTCGCCGTTTTCTTTTTTACGGAAATGGTCGTGTACCGTGCAAAACGAGTATAGAAATTTCAGCGTCTTTCGAACGAACGTCACAATAGTTCAATCAGTTTGAAAGATGGGCTAGCTTATTTTAGTATTCGTCGTGCAGCAGTCTAAGTTAACGTGATTTCTGTTTAGATCGACACCATTCAGAGACGTTTCCGTCCTCCGACTCGTAAGATTCGAGATTCTATCGAACGATGGTAGCTATCTTACGCGAATAGAAAGGCTACGTGGATGCAAAGCGAAATAATGAAAGGAAAGTACGATTGCGAGGTGAATAACTACCGGGAATGTCCATGATTCGGTTTCGAATGGTTAAAAACATTTTGCTATTTGAGAATCTCTTTGAGAATCTTGAATGAATTTTACGCTTACCGAGCCGGATAACCGAATCCTAGAATCGCAACGACGATGCCTCTATCCATGCTTCGATAAGCACGAACAATCATTTTTCCAGAATGCTTCGTTATAGCTAAATATTTTCTGCTAAGTAACGATTATTATCGTCGTTCGCGTTCGAATTGTCATAGCAGCGTCAATTTCCGTCCGGTGAATATAAATATTATATAAATTATATATCAAACGATATTACAGAAATTTTCTCTTGCAAACCTTTGTTTACGTTTAATAGTGATTTGTTACTTTTAATCGTTTAATCAAGCTATTACGGTCGATTAATTAGCAGTTTCCAAATTCAGAAAATAATATCCTCCCTAAATGTCAGCTAGTATCGACAAGTAAATATCTAGTACGATGCTAGTAACTTATTGATCGTTGCTTCCATATAGTATAACGTTACAGTTACGTCTATAAATTACGAATGCCGTACGTTTTCAACTCTTTTGAAAAATACACTTTGCGACACGCTTCGATAAAGTAATTAGGAGAAGCTATTCCAACGGACGTTAATTACGAAAAGATATTCGTAGCAAATTATTTCTTTAGAATTCGACACGTTCGGTTGAATTCACTTAACAAAGGGATTGCTTCAACGTTGTCAGCGTTATCCGTACCTGACGAATTAAAATGTATCGTGCTTAAATCTCTTGATCTCTTATCCTTGGTCTCCCATCGACTTTAAAAAATGCGCAGTAAAAAAAGTATAACGTATCATCGAGCGTAACGACGGTGGAAATTGTGTAGCGACCAGATTGCGGCATCAAAATTCACGTTGCAAGTATTATTATTGCCTTCGATACAGATGCAAATATCAACAAGGTTATCGACGTAATAACGACAGCGGAAAAGGCCATACGCTGACGCTTCGGTCTTCATATACATACACGCATTCTCGACTCTTCTCATAAATGCCAGATGAAATCATGTTATACTTCTAACGTCCTGCTTCCATTCTCATGCATTATTCAAAAGCTAATTCAGTTCGAACAACCGACTGAAAGGTAAATCAGACGAAACATTTGGTTAGGTGCGTGATGTATCAATCGGATAAACGCATTAGACAGTCGATTCGCGTTTTTCAATCGACGCATCGTTCCGTACACGTGTAAAGAGCTTTCCAAGTCGATCGCGAAATTGCAGAGAATATTTCAAGGCAATTAAATTCATTGGGAAATTATATGTAACATAAACTGTGTAGAGCGAAAATGGAATTAAACTATGATCATTGTACAATTATCTACTAATGATATCAGCGAATGTACAAGTTAGAAATTATTGGTTATCTAGGCTTCTCAGTTACAATTTTGTAATTTTATATCGTCGATCAAATTTCTGCTAATTTGTAGAATTTAATTTCTTTTATTACTAAATTTATCGTCGTTATAGAACAAGATGTATCAATACTGGTAATTTGTAACTGGTTAATTGTAAATTTACGCCGATAATATTATCTCGATCGTGCAAGTTAGGGCTCGCATACGTATCTGCATATGCAGTATGCCGATATAAATAGGACGAAACTGTGGCGGCGAAATTACAAAAAACATAGACTAACGACCACGATGTACGGAGCACAGGTTATTACTAAATCTCTTTCGCCAAAAACCATGATGTTAACATATTTTTTGAAGTCGACGCGTTTGCAAGATTCTGTTTTTATTTCATACTCGTCTCGTGTTTATCGTACCCTACATAGATCGACTCTCGTTAATATCGAAATTCTAGCGCAATCAACTGTTCAAAACATTCAGAGTATACTGTAAAAATATAAAAAACTGGTGTAATTCGAATGGACGAGCGGAAGATCGATCGAGTATCTGAGGAGGGAAGTGGCAATTGAAAGAAAATAAATTCGGCCAGCGTGGAGGTTGCTGACGCATGACCTTACACACAGTTAGGAAAGGATGGACTTGCAAAATGTATTTGACGGAAACCACTAAACGAGCGGGGATCGTGATACGAGGAAAATACGAGGATCTGAAAGGAAAGGTGGATCGATGAAGAGTACTAAAGCTGCCTTTTATAGCTGCCCTGACATAAAGCGGAGCTGAACGTTTATATTCGCGCTTCCTTCCACGCGTGTTTATGCGTTTGGCACGAAGCTTTCGTTATTCAAAGGTCTCGTTACAACCGATTACTCTTTTCTCCTTCGTTTTCTTTTTCTTCGTCATCGTCTTCTTCTTCTTCCTACTCTTTTTTTCTTCTTATTATTCTTTCTTTTCTTCCTTGAAAGACAAATACAAGAAGAGTGGACGCGGATACGCGATTACACCTTGGAAAGGCCAGGTTGAAGGCTATCGGAAGTTTTGCATAAGCGACTGCTGGAGAAAATAAACGGTGAATCATTGTTTCAATCTACCTTGCGGAACTATCTCGTCCTTATCCCTTGTCCAATAATTGATGGATTTAGGATAAGCCTCCGAGTGGCACTCCAGAGTCAACTGTTGTCCCTCCTGGGCGCCCACCAATTGATTCTGCACCGAAATCATGGGTGGAACTGGAAGAAGAAAGACAGATCTCCCCATCGCGTAAATAAACGTTTGCTTTTCCCTTCGTGTTCGCTTAGCTTTTGCATTTTATCGCCGTGGCTGATAAATTGCGGATGAATAATAGGAAGCACGATAGAACGATAGAACGACTTGATTCTCCCTTTAAATTCTTTCGCTATGGTAGTTTTAAAATAAGAGAGATCTTTTGATATCGAATCTACTACATTACATTATTAATTATAATAATATTAGTATTAATCTACGTAGCTCGATGTACGTATATAGGCCGCCCAATAGCGAAAGAATTAAAGAAGATTTTAATTGGCTATTGGTAACATGTACTTACATTGAACGGTCAGCATAATTCTTTTACTAACTGATGGTGGCACGCCATTGGATGCGATGCAAAGGTAGAAGCCCATATGTAACCGATTTACTTTAGAAATATTAAAATTTGCCCCTTCGACGCTCTGCACTGTAAAATAAATTTTGACGATAGTCAAAATATGACGTTATAAAATATGACGTTTTATAACGTTTTCTAACGTTACTTAAAATTCAAATATTTTACCGCCTAAGCGTTTAATTTTTGAGTAGTACAATATTTAACGCTAGTATTTTATCAACTATAACATGTTGCGATAAATAAGTAAACACATATGATTGTAATTTATAGTGGTGTACATAATGAAAATAAACTGTCATATAAAATTATATTTTATCCAATAAAAATCAACGTTACTTTCGTCATAAGAATCCGCGCGTTTTTACGAATTACAAAAACAGAAAATCTGAAATCTTGCATTTTACTTTACATCGTAAATTTGATACAATGTTACTAAAACGATTTGTTCTGTTCTTATTGTATGAGAAAAAAAAGAAGAAGAATATGTATAAGACAACTGTTCAAAAGATTTATTACTGTAAAATCAACAATGCCCCATTTGCTGAAAGTTGGACATTCAAAAATAAGAAGTATTTCAGAAGCGAAAGGGCTGAAGAACGGAAGAAGGAAAAAGAAGTCGTCGATATCGGTAGAGATGAAATTATCCATGAAAGTGCAGTAATATGGAAGTAGCAGCGGATGGTATTGCAAGCTGAAGTATCACTCTCTTCGTATCTTTTTATTTTTACTACGATGCCTTGTTACTAGAACATTTTGAAAAAGTTTGACCAGGAGAGGCTGGAACACAGTGTACATGGCAAAAGAAACGAATTTTTACATATAACGTATCTCTTCTTGAAATTGATATTTGCGTACGACGCTATTTTCGATTAAACAGATTTCACATATAGAGTGGCGTGATACTGCTCGTTGAAGCTTCCTGAATGTACGCCTTTTTTTTTCCGGGAAGTTTCGGTGAAGTTACACTTTCAGACAGTTTGGTATACGAGCATGAAGTTTTTGAAATGGGCTAGAACAACTTTTTCAGCGTCAGTATATTTCCCGGCAGTGCTACCTGCAATACGATGAAAACTACGTCGAAATTTTCTCCTATAATTTGTTTTGGAAAGTAATCAAAAGCATAGCTGAGTTCACGAATTTTCTCCCCAATTTTAATATAATTTTTAAAGCCACATTTTTTTTTGCAATTTCAGAGAGCAGTAATTTTTATTCAAAGCGATAGATCACATCGAAAAGTGTAAACTGTATCGTGAATAATATACATATATACGCATATCAAATGTCAAATCTTTTTAACGGAACGTCATCGAATGTAAAGTAGCGCAAGAGTTGAAATTTACAGTCGAACACTGAGAGGTTCTGGAAAATTCGTCTGTCTGAAAAAACAAACTTTTCTCTTAATTGCTTTATATGTCTCTTGGTAAATAGAATGTATTATATACATGTATCGTATAAAATCTAATTGACCGATATCTTGTAAATTATACGATTTTGATAAACTTTTATTCACGTATAGATTACGAAGAAACATAACGATTCAAACGTTTTTTACTCCCTAAACGACGAATTTCTTACATTTATTGTTTAATACCTAATTACTTGATCTTTTTATTTATTTTATTTAATGTCAGTCTTTATTCGTTTATCGATTTATATCGAATATATCGAATATATATCGTATAAAATTAATTCATTTCTTTGTTGTGCTATTTCTGCGTTCAGCAAAGTTGTTTCTCTGACGGAACGCAGACAATCGTTTAAAGTCTAAACCTCGCGTGTTGCGCTACTAGAAAATTAGTTTCGACAGCTATATAAAATGAAATTTTTCCTTCGTATGGTCAAAGACCAAACGGATATTTGCAGGAAACAGACAACCGGCAGTAACACGGTTTTGGTGTTGTCTTGTCCAGCTACAGGTCGGCAAATTCAGTTTACTTATCCGAAAGTCTGGGTAGTCCACGTACGTCGTGTAACCACGATTAAATCTAGTGGAATATTTGTGCCCAGCTAACAAACTGAACGATGTCAAATACGAAAGAGCGAAAACTGCCCGAAACCTAACGAGTAACCAGTTACCAGCCCTTCGTTACATTTTTTACAAAACAAATCACAATTAACCGGCCACGTGGTTTACACGTTTAAAACGTTTTACTATTGAATCTCGTTTCGACGAAATTTTCATAGCAATATCCGAGTACGGTTTCCGAATTCAATTCATCCGAATTTGTCGACCACTCGAGGACAAACAGTTTACATAATTGCAGTTCGTATAGTAAAAGTTGGCCGATTTTCTTCCCTACCTATCATTTTTCGTTTACGTAACAACAGGAGCTTACGTTCGGATAAGTGAATTAACCAGCATCAAATTTCAATTAATCTGGCATTAACTAAAATTTCGTTCCGATAAATGCCGTTCAAATAGAAAGAGTTCTACTGTAAACACGCACTATAATGCAATATCGGATTTATTTCAATATTATAACGTTTGAAATTTTCTGCAACGATAGGTGTGTGATCGTTATCGTTTCACGTATCTGAAAACACGATGGCGAATGTTATTGTTGGCAGATTATGAGATGTGGTGGAATATGGAACAAAGCGAAGCAACAAAATAAAACAACAAAAAGGATAAAAGGGACAGAAGCAAGAGAAGTTTTTTAAAATCTAAAAGCGCACGAAACAATATAAAAACTTCTTTACTGTAAAACTTGATTAAGTATTTGTTCAAAAAATTTGTTGTAACAACGTTTCTGTCTTAGCGAGGTAATAGTAAAGTGAACATTAACGAATTAAATGCAAAATGTAAAATGTAAAGTGGAAAGTAAATTATAAGGTAAATAAGATGGAGGAAAATTACTTTTATTAAATTATTTTTATGAAACGAAAGCTTACCAAGAATATATTATAACTTATTCGCGAAAAAATGACAAATCCTTTCTTCCACTCTGTATTTCACGAATAAATTATAAGTCGTAATAACTATCGATATATTCGAGTAAAGTTAATTCAACGTATTATCATATTGTTCGGAATGACGATAATTAGCTGAGAAAGAATATCATTTATATACATTTATATAAGACGAAACATCGTTAATCGTTAATTAAAATAAAATAGACCCGTGAAATGTTTACATTTTCGATAAAAATTCTAAAGACTTTATATCGCTAACGCAAATATAATATCGCGAATAATATTGGATTCTTTTTGCGAAGTATCTGTTACTGCTAGCAGCGTGTAGAAAACAATATTTCACTTTGCCTCGGTGTTTCGCTTTGTCCCGGTTCTGTCTACTTTAGTTTTGAGCTGAATAAATAGTACTTTTAAACAACGTTTACAGACCAACGTAAATAGCAAAAAGCGTAAATATTGCAATAAAAGCATTAAAACGACATACGTATTTATTTTACTTTTTACGAGGAACCTTATTTCAATCGACTTCCAATTAAATAAATTATAGCTCTCGAAAATCGTTTCTCGAATCGAAACGAATCCTTCGTATAGCCAAATTTTCTATCGAAATCTTAAAACATAAAATAATAGTATGCAGCCTTCGCTTTTGCACCCTCGATAACGCCACGTGACTGACCTACAATTACGACTCACCGATCCTTTTATATTTCTTAGAGTTTCACATTTTTCTTCCATTATCTTTGATCTTGTTGATAGGGAGCAACCTATGTACGACGATCGGGATGCACCTCGATCTTCAAATTACAATTGGAAACCAAATCGGCTGGAATTCGTTTTATCTTTGCAAGCAAAGAGAACATAAGTCGTAGATAATAAAATAAAGTTACGAGTCATCGATAGCTACGATCGAATACATACTTATCGCGTAATTTCTGATCGCCGTATCGGTCGTTCGGAATACTCATCGATCGAATAAGTTGAAGAGGAGAAAAAATAACAAAGTTGTACTAGATATACCTTATACTAGATAAAAATTGTTGTCTTAATTTATTTTGGAATTTACTAGTATTTTTATTTGAACAATTGATGTTATAGAAGCGAGTCTTTTGTTTCCTACGAATGAAATATTTGTCGCGTGTTTCATTAATGAATATGAGGCACTTACGAAAAGCGAAGTTGATCGATTTCGCTTCTGAGAGACTCGTATCGTCAATCGCTCGTTGATCGTCATTTAAGACACGAAAGATGAAATTATATAGCGGGAAGGTGGTCGCGTTTAAATAAACATCGGTCACAACCCATTCGGTGTTTCATTGTCGGACGGAAAAGTCAGCCACGCGAAACTCAGTACGCATAGCAATCTGCCGGTGTTTGCCAATTTCAATGCAAATATAGCAGATCTTCCCCACCTATGCAAACGTATCACCAGCCTCTAACCTATTGGCCTTGCTCGAACGCGGTGTGTTTGCTCTCACTGGAGATTACAAGACTCGGTTACAGCGAATCCGGCGAATATGCTTCTGCAGCTTAACGCCGATACTTGAAAATCTTCAGTTTGCACGTACAGAATGAAAGTTGTTGCATGATTGCATGATTACACGAAACGTAATGCTTGTAACGCATAGTGACACTCGTGGATAGGCGTAAACGTTCGGCTATAATACACGATACCGCTGTCTCGCATATGTCGATCAATTTTGTACGCGATGTAATTGAACGCGCAACTAAGCCGCAAAAACATTGGCTTTCAAATAATTAAATCGAATCGAACAACCGACCGCAGATAATGAATTTTATCGTTAACGATAAATTCTCACTTTCAGAGCGTCTTTTCTTTTTCTTTATCCGAGAGTCAATTTGATTCCCCACGAAGAAATTATTTAGCAGAACATCGTGCATTCTTTGTTACGACTTTTCGAAACTTTGTTTCCACGGTTTCAAGGCATTAATAAACGATAGCAAAGATGGTAGAGACAGAATTATGAAAATTTTTGGAAATTGCGAGCTCTTTAACAATCAAGATCATCGATGTTAGAAACGAAGAAACGAAGAATTTGTTGTATTATTTACGATATTACTTTGGTCAATCTTCGATCAATTGGAAACTGTTTCAAATGTATTGCTCGAATTATTGATAAACGTAAACTCTGGTAAGGATTAAACCGACCTTTTCGTCCATTTTCCAAGAGTATTAATTGGCCATCCTCGCGTCGCCAGGTGATGTTAGGTGCCGGTGATCCCGTCGCTTCGCAGTGCAAAGACACTTTACTGCCTTCTGGTACCACCATGTCTGTGCTCGTTGAATAGTCCAGAATATTTGGAGGAACTTGAAAAAATAAAGGTAAATAGAACTGTCACGCGTGTACTATTGTATCTGCGTCATGTAATACAAATTATGGCAGACTTAAAATTAATCGCTATTTTTAATGATTCTTCGCGATATTTTATTGAATCTTGAAAGGAACGTGGCGAATGCGAAGAAAAATCCTCGGCTTTAAAACGATATATAACGATACGTATATCTACCTCCAAAACATAAAAATAATTATTGGAAGAAACAATTTAGAACATTCATCCAACAAAATCGGATATTTAATACGTTGCGCGTTATAACTACTAGGAATTTACAAACTGAAATATAGAAATAATAGTACTTTTGTTATCCTTTCCGATTTATATCGATAATGATTATTTAACGAAAACTTTTAACTCTTTTCTTTAACTCTTTAAACGAATAATTTATCCTTCCAGAGAAAGACGGCACGACGTAAATAGTAAAATAACAGTTTCTCATAAATTCATAGTTAATAATTGATTTTGTAAACCCTTCTGGAAAGCTGTGTTATCGTTTCAATCACTTTTAACGTTAATTCAAAAATCTGCTATTATATTAAGCGTTATATCAACATATCGGTACATTATATTCAAAAGATTTAAATTCTCTGGATCGATGACTATTTTTAATAATAATACGCGCGTTAAATGCGATAATAACTTGAAAATCTTTTGACTTTGAAATAGCTGGCGCGCTCATAATATCTTAGCTTCTCTCTAGTTGCAAAATACGTCTGACAATAAACGATCCGTTTCCCTTTGCGACCTATTTCTCACTACTATGCATTATATCCCTCTTTTCCACTCTGACAACTTACACGTTGCCAAGTCATATCCTGTTTCCAGCGCGCGTTATATCATAAATTGCGTCGAAGAAAAAATTTCCCCGATTAACTGACGATTATAGTTTTATCGCTAATTTTGTTTCAGCCCCTCGAATTATATGGCGATCTATTTTCCCTGAAAAGATAAAAAACTAACTTTTTCTGTAGCAGCCGCGTGATTTGTTCAAGCAATTGAGGTATCTTGCAAGATAGACAAGAACGACTTTATTACGTATTTATTATTTTATCACGTAAATTAAAATTGGTTATATCTATATTTTTAACGCAAAATGGATGTTAGGTTTTTGACACGGTTTACGACGTAGTCGGGATAATAATATACGGAATAGATATTTTTGGGTGTAGAGTTCTCTTCGTTGCTTCCGGGCATTTGATTTGATACCGTGCGTGGACGGCACTTAGTATCGTTTAGGGGTTTTCAGAGTTTCGCGTCTAGCTCTCAATCCCCTGATTGTGTATGCATCATAAAGCAGAAATTCCAAAGGGTCAGTTTGTAACGGTAAAGGTTTGCAGAATTTCTCCGCTGCGATGTCGCTAAAAAGTAGCCTAAGATGAAGAGCTAGATAAGCTCTTGCTCGTGGGGAGGGAGAAAGCGACCTACGCAAGATACGCTGATTGGTAATTTGATTTCATGAAAACTAGCCAATCAACGTGTATTAATAATTAATAAGCCAACGATAAGCGGAACGAGGACTCGCCAGGACTGAGAGAAACAAAACTGCGCAATATAAAATATTTATGTAAAATTCTCCGTGATAATATCGTTTAACAAAGATATTGAGAAAAATAAATTTTTCCACGTGTATATAGATTTGTATCGACGATAACTTTGCACGAAAAGCATTTATCTTCTTGTACAAGATAATCGGAGGAAAAAATACATTTACGTTGTAATAAAAATTTATAATGATTTCTAATAATTAATACCAGGAATTTGATCTAAATTTAAAAATAACGACTGTCTCTAACATACGTGTATGTTTCAGGAGGTTAATGATCAAAAGTTACGTTTGACAAATAAAAAAAAAGTATATCGTATTTATCCTGGTTACGCTGGAATATTTAAAAGTTTAAAAAGATTCTTGGAATAATTTAAAATAACTAGATAAAAATGTCAAGTTTAAAATTATTTTGTTTATTCGCGGTGAGTATTCTTTCTACGTTCGTGGAACAGAAAATTGTCATCCCTGTGATATCCACGGCAAAAGAAATCGGAATTTCGGTCAAAGAATGAACACGCGCGCACACACGCGCACACGCACACGCACACGCACACGCACACGCACACGCACACGCACGCACGCACAGAAGGCTTCTTGGAATATTCGTGCTATTCAAACTGACGTATCCTTTTAAATCTACGTACAGACATATATCCAAGATAAGAAGCATGAACTTGCGATTACGTTTGCTTCGTAATTTGGTTTCCAACACCTATAGTTACCACACCTATAGAAACGTAGCAAATTTCATTTAGAATCGTACGAATCGATCTATGGAACAGCTGCAAGTTTATCGCTTAAACGAATAAATTTCTTTCATATTGCGGAAGCTCCTTTTGTCTCGACGCTCGTAATTTCGCCTGCAGAGAATTCAGATTTATTAGCATCGCTATCTTAATTTCAAGTAGTCGTAAATTATTCTTTATAATTCCGAGCCATGATTCTACCATCGCATTCCACGTCTCCGCCTTTGTCGAGTGCCGACATTGTACCGGAGAGAACGTTTGATACTTTTACCAGCGCAGTTTCTAGCTTCGTATTGTACATTTTGTATCGCTTCTCGTAACGGGGTCAGCAGGTGTTTTGCGGAAATAAAATTGCAACCTGTTTTCAGTTTACGAAACATAAATTCAGATTTATCAGTGGTAATGATCTGTTACGTCGGATCATAAACATCCGTGTCTACGTGATTCGTTTTACGATATTGGACGATGTATCGTCGGTAAAACGTTTAGCATTATCGCGGTAATAGTAACGGTACTGCTGTATTTTACCAATTTATTTCATGGTTAAATAGATACAAATTTGTAGAATAATAGGACTCTCGTTTCGTGCACGAAGAAACATTCAAGGGTATATACGTTAGATTTATTATCTTTTACAATATATACAATTTTAAAATAAATACGAATCTCCAGATACTACATGCGTATAAACGATAGACTTACAATTTTCAAAGATCGTATAACGAAGGAAACGGTTGCAGAAAGTACGGAGTGGTCCGGTCCACGTTTATTTCTGCAAGTTGACATCACGCTGACCTCGTGCCATCCAACGTAGCACTAGGTCATGCGTGACGTTCCGCACACAAAGGGATCTGAATCTGCAGCGCCTCTGTTCTTGCGTGACTACGTGTTTGTATTTAATCGAGAATTATTAATTAACACGCGGGAGAGAGTTTTCTTTCCGCGTTTGAAGAGCCATACACGCGCGTAACACCTTTTAGCTTTCTATCTACATAATCATCGTACATGCGGAGATTTGCTCGCTATTACGTAAATTTATGCGATTTGTGTGTGTATGGCGTAAAGGGCGGGCTTATCCAAAAAAAAAAAAAAAAAATACAGAAACGTAGAACTAGTAACTTGATACAGCACATTCCGAGGGAAGAGTAAATTTAAAAGTATAGAAACGCGTAAAACGTAAAACTAGTAACTTGATACGGCACATGTCAAGGGAAGAATAAATCTAAAAATATAGAAGCGCGTAGAACCAGTAAGCTAATACAGCACGTTTCCGGAATAAGTTGGAAAAATAAATTGAAAGGATAAATTAAAATAAATATAAGGTATATATATAAATATTGTATATCGAAGATCAGATATTTATAAAAATTTACCTTTGATATCGTTCTGAAGTATTTATAGTTTATAATACTGAAACGTTCGTACGAGTAAGAAAGAAGTCATATAGAATAGTACAATAGATTTTTATGAGCTATTTATCGATTGTGTCGATGGTGTCCATACAGACTCATCGACGTTAATAATTATAATATTACAGCTTGATAAATTTAGTTTTCCGCTTATACAGTGATTACTATACGTTACCGTACTATATACCGTACGATATACACGTACATATAAGGTATTACGTATGAGAGGTATTATTTAAGCGTATTATATAGAGTAAAAGTATAAATGAAAATTGTAAAGTCAATATCGCGTTGAAATATTATGATAAAGCGTAATCTTCGCCTTCTCGTTCCTTTCGATCGTCCACGTTATTATCGTGTCGTACTACTTGGCCGGACATCAATTTTGTTATCACCCAACGGTACTGTTTAGCACCGGAGCGTCATAAGCTTCGAGAGAACACGTGTCAGCCTCGCTACGTAAAACGAAACACAACGAGATTCATAAAATGACAAACGGGGAAATCAATCGGTGTTCCATTCGGTGGCCGGAAATTCGTGTTCGCGTGAACATACGGTCGGCGTTCCCGTATTTTCGAAGCAATAAATCTATCCCTCTCTCATTCGCATTCCGTTTACGGAACGAGTTTCACCGGTTGTCGTAACACTTAACGCAACAATAACGTCCCCCCGAGTTACACTCAACGCCGTCCACGCCGTCCACGCCGTCCACGCCGTCCACGCCGGCTAAGTATATCTGTTCACCCATAAATTCTACTACGTCGTACGCGCATTCGTTCATACAGCGCGTATATTACACGGATGGGAGTAAAATACACGGCGGACAACTCCGTGTATTCGTGTAAGCGAAGAGACCGTACGATACGCGTAATAAAGTGGAGAAGGATAACGGTAACCGACGCAGCTACAACGTCAACGGAAACAAAATCGTAACGGGTCCCTGTGAATCTCCTCTGGCCGCGAGACTTCCAGTTGGAACTTCCTGTTGGATTAAAATCCGGCTCTTTTAACTTGACCTCTGTGTGTCTCCTGTCCAGCAGGCTGACTCTTCAAACCCCAAACGCACCGCCGTTTACTTTTGTCGACAACAGAAACGGGGATTGCATTTAGGTTGGCATTTGCGGGACCGAGAGTTCCTATGTTGGATCGTTTCCATGTACCGAACTTGTTCATAGACGGACAAGTTTTTTATGTCCTATCGTTTTTTTACATTTCTACGGAATTTGTGGGATTTGGCGGTTCGTAGTTTTTGCTGCCGATTAACCGCAGTGGTTAAATTAAACGAGATGCGTTTAAATTCTTAGGTGAACTTTACGAAGAAACATTTTTCTTTACTCTTATATCGCGTTATATACGTACAGGGTAGCGTGTAGAGCAGGATCTAGATAGAAATTTCAGGAAACCGAATAGGTGGCTGTTATTAGTAGTCGGCGGTATTTATGCAAATTCATATTTTTACGACTGCAACTAAACAGATGGAACCTAATTAACGTAATTAGAGATTTGTTCGACACATTAAATGTAGCGATATAACGAAGAGTAATTCGCTTTGGATATCTCGTATGTACACACATTCTTCCATATCGCGTGTGCCGATAGATCTTTATGTACCGATGATTAGTTTTCATTTAACGCGGAATGCTACAAGGGGCTATAATTTACATAGGCGAGGGATTTCCATACTTTTGACGATCGAATGACAAGCTGAAACTGGCGCTATAGTTAGCGAACGATCGTTTCCAAGGAATTTAGAAGAAAACGCACTTTGTTTATTATCGCTTGATACAAGTCGTGAATTATCGATTAAGCTGTATAGCTAGACGATTCGAGAGATAAAGAAACGAAAGGGAATTAACGTAAAAATTAATTCACCGATTAACAATTTGAACGCGGATTTAGCATAAAAAGTGTAACTCTCTCTCGGATCTATCTAAAGCGAAAGCGCACACTCGCGTATCATAGACGGATACGCGATATTATAAATACACATGCATCGAGCAACTAGATATCTCGCTATCTTCCATTCGCCTATATCGATTATAGGCGCGCTGACTCTCTGCTCCGTTCTTTCTTTTCAGCTTGCTTTTCCTCCCAGAGCGTGGAATAAACGCGTCCCTGGCGAGTAATGTCTTACCGGATTCGCCTACATGCGAATCGGCCGGAAGCTAGTGCGGTTAGCAGGGAAAGGAGGGAACAGGTGGAGGGCGAAGGGTTGTTCGGGGGATGAAGTCGATTTTATTCCGCCCTACGGCCGGAACTCGATTTGCGGTTGAGTACCCGTATGGGTGATGCTGAATTGGCGGGTCAAAGCCACCCGGTTAGTCTATCGATGCCCTCCCACTTGTACGCTATCTCCGTTCACTCTGCCGTTCTACCACTCTCTTCCTCCCCGCGTTTTCGTTTTCCTCGCAGTGCTCACGAAACGTCCATACGCTCGTTTCAGCTCGCACGTTTACCCTCTAACCTTACGGTGACGTATACGCGCTGTTTGAAACCCGGTGGCTATCTAACACCTGCTAACTCGATGCGATCGAATTAGATACAGAGACACGCGGTACTCCGTCGAAATGACGAAAACCAACGCGAGAAGGATGCGTGCTCGAGATTAACCTACAGCTTCGCGTTTGGTTTCCCGATGCTCCTCCGCCATGCCACTCGTAATGACAGTTTCGGGATATTTACTCGCAGTTTGAACGTTCTATTTAGACAATCAGTTTTTTAGTTTAACGTAAGATCGAAAAACGTAAACCCCGATTATTTACCACCGTTTACACCTTTAACAACTTTAGCTACGAAATTTACGATTATAATTCCCTATTTCCGCTATGTGATAGGAAATGCTATTGTTTTAGAAGCGACAAAATTGGCTAGCCTGTCGGATAGAACGATAACAGAAGAATATAACTTAGCTACAATTCCGGGCTGTAAATACGAAGTATTCGCATAGTCCAGAATTGATACAGTTTCGAGCGTTTGAAAGTCAAAGCGTTTATTTCGACAAAATGTAACTAAAAAATTAGAATCTATATTTTTGTCTAAATTTTTCGTAAATTAGGTCTAACTTCATCCGTGGCACGAACGTGCGAACGACGGAACGCGACGTAAGAGGGATTAAAACAGACAAGTAACTATCAGCGCACGAACGATCTCCAGTTGTTACGTGTATAACGGGGAAATATAAGGCGAATATTTAAAGATACAGAGTTATTTTACTCTTATTGCAAAGGTAATTAACATTGCTCTGGGTTATTCAACGGAGCCCCGAGCAACTACTCCTATACACCTAACAGTCTAAATATAGAATGGCTATTCCGTTTAGCTACAGCGATCATCTTTACCATCTCAAAACGCTATAAATACGTCTCTGGTGTGACCATATATTTCTTCATCTTCGGATTAATACGTTTGACTATCCACGGTAATGCGATTTATTCGTAACAAACAACCTTCCGTCGTTCAATTACGAAAAGTATATTTTTGCCTGACAAACATGTCAGCCGTTTTATACAAATCTACATTTTAAAAAGACGATGCTTTGTGTCAATCCCTCTTAAATATTTCCACAGCATTGTCAACGAAGACAAGCGTGTAATTGATCAATTATGTACAAATTTAAATAGTTTTATTTTAATAGTTTTATTAATATATTTTATTGTATTTTAATAGCTGTAGTTAAATAGATTTAAATAGTTCTATCTTCTTCGTAAAGCGATAGTATGGAAATATACGTGTACATAATGAATGAAAATTTTAATAAAACCGCAGAAATAAATTTAAAGCATGCTTTATTTAAAATTGTATAACCGGCGTAATTATTAAACATGGAATGACGAAATAAATAATATATGTAAATATAAAGATACAAGTAATTTTAGCCAACGAGTTAAAATCGTTCCGATCGATGTCGAAAATCAAAAATCTTATTTATCGGAGCTTTTATTTGCAGACAGGACGTAAAATGTATTTATACGAATAAATTTTTTGCAACACTCTACGACAAGCTAAACGATAAATAGTTTTTATCGAAAAAGATCAACCAACCGAATCGATCCGAATCTGTTTCGTTTGTTTCATTTCTCTTTCGTTTTCGATATGACGGTACAGTCGTTTCGCCGAAGACTCTTTATATTCCATTTTCGTTATGTATTAAAGCGAATTCAATCAAGAGTGAAAAGGTGGACAAGATACGACACCAAAAGTACCATCGATATGGTACTTTTGGCTATATTTGGCTTCTCGATGTAGCACGTTATAGCATTACTTAACCGATAGTTAATTGTTCGTAATTTTCTATAACTGATAATTTGCATAGATTTTTTTAAATAGGAAGATAACGTTTCGACGTTTAAAGAAACCGAAGTTGTGCTCTATTAACATTAAGCAACAACGAAGTAGCTACATAACGTTAAGATCGTTATTTGCTTTATTAACTGAGTATTAGACGAAGCGGTATGATAATTACACTGTGCTGTTTAAAATGAAATTAAAAAGAAAAAGTGATACGTTTATAAAGTTTGAAAGAGGGATTGAGCGATTCGATTACGATAAACTACTTGAGCAGGCTACTTGCGCGACTTGATTCGTAATGGCGAAGTAAGATCCGCGATAAAGATAGACTCCAGGGAAATTAAACTATCTGCTCTAAACAAAAACATAAATCAGAATCTGCGTTCGCCTATATCCGACTATTATTCGACTATTATTCGACTATTATTCGACTATTATTCGACTATTATTCGACGATCGAAAGAAACAAATATAACTATACCGCTTAACTTTGCAAAAAATAGTTGAAATTCGTCGTCTTGGTGCGGTGCTAGAATACGTCAAACAGTTTAATAAGATAGGTAAAAGATACGTACAAGTAAGAAGTAACGTATAGTTATAAATGTAAAATCTTTAATTACGCGTGTGATAAATTACCGTACGTCTCGGAGTTAGAGAATAATCCAAGTTTGTCACTGCGATCCACGAGTAAAACTAATCAAAAGACGTAACTGTTGTACGTGTAACATCTAAGAAGTTTAGAATTGCCTGTACATAATCTATATTTGACGACCTCTCTTTCCCTTAGAAGTTAATGCAACGTTTTATATGCATCATAATATCGAGACTGTTCTGGGATTTAATTAACAGCTGATGGAATTTTCTTTGAGAAGGATTTCCTCGATATATCTCACGAAGGAACATCTTTGAAACTGTGCTCTATCCTTGAAACGAAGCCGATGACAAGGGCGAAAACCGTAGCACGATCCGCGTATAATTTATAATCGTTAACAAGGGAATTTTTCTCCGGCCATTATCCCTTTTGTCTAGGGGGCGAGGTAGGTCTGTTAGTTCGAAAGCAACTTCTTGCATCCTGCATCAATCTGAATCTGGCTCGTTTATTCTGTGCCGTGCTTCCATCGCTTCTACACTCGCCGGAATTCACCCTTTTCCAGCGTAACCGAGGCGGTAGCTTCGTGAAACGTCCTTCCTACCGATCACACTGACATTTCGTGCCAGCCCGGCTAGGATTGAAACCAGATGGTTGAAAAAGAGCCGTTCACTGAACGATCACCGCAACCCGAGCGTGGCTTAATTTCGATGCGTAAAGCGAACGATCGTTCGATACTTTCGCGTGCGCCACTGGACATGGCATGTACAAAAATAAAGGATTCGTTATTGAGTCCGAACGATATTGTAACCTGTGCACCGGACTACCACCACGCGGGACAGCGTCTAATAAATTTCCCCCGAATAAAGGGTCCGAGTTAAGTTTCGTTCACGAGGAACGTAGCAACGCAAGAAAAAAGTATAATGGTTTTTTATAGAACAGCCGTTTCTTTCCATTATCAAAATTAGACGGTTGGCGTACATACGACTGATTAGCTAGCTTAATTGCATCTGCGATAACGGAAAATGTGATAAGCTATTATTCGCCGATAAAAGTTTCCTAGCTTTTACTGGATGGTATCGTCGCGCATGTGACATTCCTTTTCGTAATTACGTAATTGGTTATGTTTGGATAAAAGTATATGCGTACAATCTTTTTCTACGGTATGTTCAAAATGTTCGTTTTTCATATTTTCAAAGACCTAATATGGAAAAATCTCCTGTCTTCGATTTGATTAAACGGTTAACTGTACATTTTATATACCTCGATGTTGCTGTTGTTGCTGTTGTTGCTGTTATCGTTATTTGAAGTCGCATCAACTGCAAGGTTATTAATTGCAGACACGTGAGACTTACAGTTTTGGGTGGATGCCGAATCACCGGAAACCACGAGAAACCGCGCTGAAATAAACACGATACAGGTACGAATAAATGGAGTTGCAGAGGCGCTGGCTGAAAGCCGACCGAGACTAGAAATTCGGACCAAAGAGCCTCCGGTAATTATTAAAAAGGTACTTGTAAAATGTTAGCTTTTAGATTCATTCTCTTTTGCGTCTCTTATTGAAATTGGCCAGAGAATCAAACGTACATAGATACTTTGTCTAACGATAAGATAATACATATACGCATATGTGTACGTGTATAACGTGTATGTATATATATAGATATAGTGTAACAAAATATAAATTTAAGTAAAACACGAGTGTCTGGAGATACGGATGAGACGACGCGAGACGCATAGGAGAGCCATTTAGTTGTAGATTATGAACACAGTAACATAAATAACCGTCATGTGGAAGGAATGCTTCGGCCGTAAATAAAGCTTCGTTACGTAAAGAGCGACGTGTTCGATTTTTATTTATGAGTAAATATAACATTTGGATAAAACATTATATCACGGTCGGATCTAAATCTTGATATAAGAAAAACGCGACTCTTAGTTAATTTGAAAAGATATTTCTAAACATCGTTGGAAAAAGTTCGTTCTGTCGAAAACTACGTGTAATCGTCTTTTTTATAAACGTAAAACAACGGAATATTTGTAATTGCACGCGACAGCAAAGTCGATCGAATTTTTTATTTCCGTCATAGTACGAAAGATTGGAATGCGTATAATTTCAAGATTTTTAATATATATCAATTTTCTATCCTCCTTTGATCATTTTAACGCAGTATGGCGCGCATAATATTCGTCGTGATACTAAAATTAACAAATTACCATCCAGCTTTGAATTTTTAAACGAAAAATCGTTTCTTTCCGTTTGCTGTTACTTACTTGTATACCTATGCGAGAACCACTTGCAATCACGGAAAAAGGAACTACACTCTCGGCAGAGCTAAACTCTATTGCGGGCAGAATACAGAGACGAAGCACTTTATCACATATAAAATATGCAACTTACAAGTTTGATGCTACCAGCAAGCTGGATATTCCCACAAGAAGATTATAAAAGTGACAAGAGCAAGTTAGTTTCTATATTTCGTGAACGACTAGTTTGTATAAAAATTTCGCACAACGTGAAATTTACATCTAGCATGGAACTAAATTAACTGTTTTTTAAAGGAACTTGACGAATTAATCAACTGTGTTATAAATCACAAATAAAAGAAACAAAAGTCAACGTGTTAAATAATAGTACGATATTTTAGATCGTTCCTCTGTTTTCCGTAATTCATTTATCATTTGTAGTGTAATCTGAATTTTCACCGCGTGTTTCGAAACCATGAAATAATTACTCTAAAATTCGTTGAAAATTTTTCGCTGAACATTGTGCTTCCACAAACAAAAGTGTTGCTGGTTTTAATCAGAACTTTGTTGTCTCGGCACTTGCAATTTCATATCCAGCCTGAATATTCATAAACTTAAATTCGTTACGCGGCGCAAAGAGGCATTTTACGTGTTCTTTCTTTGTCGAAGCATCAAAACGAAAATAAAAATTCAATGATGCGTTTTCAAGAACAATACGCGAAGCTCTTTCTTCGCAACGTTATCAGTTTGCGTTGCATTAAATCTACGAATCGATACGACGTCATAATGCGACGTGTAACTCAACGTTAGCTTTGATTTTAAACAGTCGTTTTTTGTTTCGCTCTTAATTACACCCTCCACGATATTGTGAATAACTCTGCATGTTAAGAGTTAATGGTAATTAGTTGCTGATAATCATAAATAAAATAACAAACTGGATGATAATGTATAATTAAATATACAATAAAGAAGAAAAATACGACGTTGGCTGTCAACAAAGGATAATACGGCAGAAGTATAAGTATTTAGAAATATCGAAGCAACAGATAGGATATAATTTAATAGAATATTAGAAGTTTTGTACGATCGGAGAGCAGCAAAGAATCGTAACATTCTAATATAAACTGCGATTTAAAAATAGACATTACGAATTAAAAGCCAGCCTCTTTTATACGAAATACTGATAATCGTCTTTTATTCGTTTAAGTGGAAAGAATGGAAAATTTACTTTGCAAGGAGTACCAAGCAATCCGTGTGATTAATTTTCAGTATACCGCTTAGTTGGCGACAACGAAAACGTTCGATTACGTTCGCTCAAGATGTTAGGTAGCCATGCATTCTTCTTTTACCCTGATGATCTCAAGCACTCGCACTACTTCCTTCGCGTATCTTTAACGAGGAGGAATACCCGCAGGGGGAGGAAGAAAATACCGATTAGAGTGGCAGACGATTAACATCTTCCGGTACTTTTTCACGTCCGTAGCTATATTTATCGAATGTCTCGATTCAATTTTGCAACGTGTTAAAACTCTGCCTCTAAAATTGGTTATTTACCTTGATAGAACGATGTAAGCCAACGATATATATATATACTGTAAGTACAGTTCGCATAGTAATGGTAGTTGACTGGTTTTCCCTGTCACTACGATTAGACGTTTATATACATGTATAATGAGCGTTCAGGCAAATTAATTCAATCGGCAGAACTTTAATCGGCCGCTAATTCAAACTTCGTTGCGATAAATAGGGCTCTGCTGTACATGCTGTAATTGACTTAATTAAAAAAATGTTGTCAATTTTTACGTCAGTATGCGGTTACGACAATTTATATGTTTGAATGATTGTTCGATCAATTTCACTGTCATATCGAAGGTATTAACGAATCTTTTTGTATCTTCGATAAAAACGTTGGGACGTGCACGAATCGCTGGATTTTCGATCGCGCATCATACAAAAACAAAAAGATAAAGGTTACAAAAAAATTCATCGAAGCCACGCTTCGTTCAAAGAGTCATTATAAAATGGGCCGCTGGTCGTTTTGCTCGTGACAAGTTTGGAAATTTTTTCCATCTTGGAAATCGATCTCCTGCACAGTCGATTCGTAGGAGCAAATAAACGCACAAAGGATTATCAACGCAACGGTGTATCGATGTTAAACGTTACATCGTAGAGAGAAATACTGGGACTGGGGGACAGTGATTTTGTCTGGATACGCGTGCGTGTCGGGCCGCGCGTATATCCAATCAGCGCGGACTCGTTCGTTGAAAAATATTGAAACCTATGGCCGCAGAGAGAAAGCTCCTTTCTCACGTGTCGTAGAACAAATTGGATTTATAAATAAATCGTAGCCCATTTATTTTCGCCGCACAAAAGCTTCGATGCTTGCGTACGGGTACGCCAAATAAACGATTAAAACGTACGTATGACCGCTTGAACGTAGCGTTTGCGGATTATCCCGACGCGTGTGAGCGAGTGTCTCTCTGTGGCCAGGCTATATTCGGAAAAGCAGACACCGCAGTTCATCGCGATTAACGCGCGTATCATGCTGGCACGCACGCACATAATGACTCATATACACGCCGCTCGTCCTACACTTGTTCTAACGCTGATAAAAAACACTTTATTCACCCACAACCCGCTTTCACCCCCTTTGTTCTCCTACTTTTTTCCTCGCAACTTTCTTCCATTTAACGTCACCAACGATACAGTCGCTTTGTACGAAGTATCCCTGAATTTCAATCGCTTTCGTTCGCGAGATTACGATTTCCCGATTAATTCGTCACAGGGATTTCAAGTATTTCGAAGTATCTCGCCCAGTTATATCTTCGATAAATATAAGACATACGTATATGCGTACATAAAGAGTTAAAAACATCTGCAAGCGAAGATACATTTGAAAATGAATTTTTATCCTTACGGGCTACTGGTCGTGCGACTGGGTAGAATTCTCGATCAACGATTGGGAATAGGCTGAAGATCTCGCCACTCTCTCAATGCGTTGCTGATATAGTTAATTAACAAACGACTACCAAAATAAGTTGACCGATAAAGCGGTTTGATCTCGACGTTTGACGAACGCGATCGAATAATTATCGTACAAACGTTATCTCCGTACCGGCAGATTATTCTTAACGACGTACTATCGTCATCGATGATTAACAAAGGATCGGATATTAAAAATGTTGATGCGAAAGGTGAATGTAAATGACGATACCAGGTAGTAGTACGTTTCTGATTTGTATCAAAAAGTGCGATCTAGAAATTGTCTGCAATAGCGAGAGGCTAATCTGATTTGTCGCGTGATCATGCAGGCACGCGCGTCATAGGCAGATGAATGGTATTTTCGCGATATACGGATATAGAATGAGAGTTATTTCAGCGTAAACGAAGCATTGTGTTTATAGATAATATTACAAATTTCCAATCATCGATACGAATGCAATTTCCAATCGTATTATCGAATTACCAAGTAGTTGCCACTTCATAATTCGATTCTACAACGGTTATTCGTATAATCGATCATCGTGCCTTTTCAAATTTAATTCTGCGTGTATATGGCGTTCTTTGGACTACGATTTCCCCACCGAATCTATGAAACACGCGGAGAGTAGATCTTTTCAAAAAGGAATAGTTTGATTTCTATCGATTCCCAGTATACAGTCGCCTCGAAAGGTAAGTTAACGCTGCCGTTAAAAGTTCCAACGTAAGATCGTTGAGTTACTTTCCTTACTCGTTATGAAATATCGTCATGGGTAAATTTTGTTTTTCAGCGATATTACAATTTTCGAAGCGTTCATACTCTGCGACGTTAAATTTGAATCGCTATGAATATTTATCCTTGCTCGTTTGCTTTAGTTAAGCTACGTCGATCCTAATTAATTATCTATTGGGAATGTCGCACGGTTAGTTAACGAAGGCCATATGTCCAACCAAGGAGTTTATTAACACAAGTCGAAGACAGTTTATCTCGCCGATTGATTACTCGATTGTGTACGTGTATACGTGATGTCTATTTTGACGTTTAATTTCCTGGTTAAGGAGAAACCTTACGTGACAACGGACTGTCGGTTAATTAGCACGTTCGAGCTTGCCGTGACTTCGTGAATAATTCAAAGTGTCTTGCGTTCCATTCGCGGCCTATCGAGTGTGCCGATAGGTTACTCACGACGTCTACCATCTTGCGCGTTCGAATAAGCTCGTTCGAGCGACTATTACCTGCTAGAATGGATCAGTTTATCGAGTCGTCAAAAGGTTCGATCAATTTCGACGTGTACACGTGCAGTACGTGCTCCCTAATCATCGTTGTTGTAATTGGCGAATACAGAATACTGTGCCAGTTTTACACAGAGTACGGGGTACCGCGCCATCCAATGCTTAATTAGATGCGACGACGAAGCGTGAATTCCTCGTAACTGGGAGTTCAATAACGAGATACAAGGCGAAAGTAAGACGAAACAAAGCGGAGAAGAGGAAAAGATGGCCGAGATAATGGATTATTGTTACGGATGGTAGGTTACTTGCTAGGCAGAAAGGGAATAAAATGGATCGGATGTGAAAGATAGATTCGACAAATGCGATTTATATTAAACCATCGCGTTTCTCTTATAACAGTGTACACGCTTTATCAAACTTTCAGGAATATTCACGTCGATCCAGGTACACGATATCGTATTACGATCAATCGAGCGATACTTAAAAGACAACGTCGTATGTTTTTGCGCTCTGTTATCTTCAAGCATGTAAAAACTGTAAAAGGATGTTTGCAGGGTTTCGAAAAATAGCGTACAACGTTAACTGCCATGTATCGTTCTCCGTTGGTTGTAACGCAATATCGTGTACCCGAATCAACGTGAACGCTCTTTTGAAAATTTGTTCATGTACGTGCTTTAAGCAGACGATACAGTACAGTAGATCACGTTAGATTATCGTGTTTTTAATACAAGACTAAATCAGAGGATGAATACGCGTAAAAATGTTGCAACTTGGTTTCTTTTAAGAATTACAAATGTTTGCAACTTTCTTAATTCGATAAATTAGAACAAATACTCAGTCGCAATACCAACTGTTTCCGCGTATTTCATATACACAGGTTGTTCGAATTCTTCGAACAACGACTGCTGGAACAAATCAGTTACAAGCGCAATGGAAAACTTTCGATTCTTGATTTTTTGATTGAAGCGTTTCCGATTCGTTAGATGACATGATGACACGAATACAAAAAAATCCACCATAGTTTTAACCGAGTAAGCTGTACGGTCATTTTGGTTATTTTGCTTTGCCTCGTGTCTGTCCGTTCCATGGAATTTTTATGGAAATAGACAGTGACTCCGTGGAATAAATCAAATCTATCAAGGAAAATGGATGAAACCGAAGTCGAAGCATTTCCAAAATTTATACGCGCTTATACCATGCTACGGTTTGACGAGTTTCCCGACCAACAGACTAACGAGTCTACTCTTGTTAGTAATCCAGTGCTGTGATTAGAAGTATCCCACATCAGCGTGTCGCGAATTTCGTCGTCACAACGTTAACGCGCTTGTACCCCATGATATACTGAGATTGATTTTCGAATTGGGAACATGCCATCGAAATTATGAAGAACATCATCGAACGGCTATAGAATTGCGTCGATTAATGCGGAGATGGAAATATTAATTAAAACGCAACGTTTGAAATATCACCGAAATTACCGAATCGGCAAATTGGATAATTTATTCTTCGAATAAAGTATTGTCATAAATTACAAGCTTATACGTTTTGTAGAATTAATTATTTTTATATGAAATAATATTTGGATACTTAAATATGAACGTTCCCACGCGATATTATGGTGTAACGAGTGTAATAATTAGGAAAGTTCATACTAGATTCTATAGTAATTTATAACATTGATCGTGATCCACTCGATGTACAGGACGTCTCACCTGAAACGACCACCTTGATTTTTGTCATTACTATTATTATTATTATTATATATCTATTACGCATCCCTCGAAATTATTCAACGTGCATCCAAACGATTCTTTCTGCGGATAATAATAACGACAAAAATCAAGGCGATCGTCTCGGGTGAGGCACCCTGTATTTATTCGATCTTAATTTAACATTAACGTTGTTTCCTCATCGAATATTCCAACACAGCGAAGCTAACGGCGATTCTTCGAAACTCGTTTGTGCTTCCTGTACGGTGAGGTGCGTTTTACCGCGAATTGTATATTCAAGCAGTTTCTCCACTGGCCAGCCAAGTAGAAAGAAGAGATCTGCCACTTTTTCGAAGAGGGAGGCAAGAGGAAGACGTAGACCGCTTTATTATGTATTTGATGGTATGTATATTTCGTTGTTGTGGGCTGTGGCTGGATAACGAGGAAAATCTCTCTCTCTCTAGCCACTCCTCGGTTCCCATTCGTTTTTCCGTTCTTTCTTTCGTTTTTTGCCCTCAGACGTTGCTTGTGTTTTCTGTGACGACTTCTGGACAATTTTCTCCACCGGAAGATATTTTTCGTCACGGTCCGCTGCTATCTTGTTATCTGCTAAGGAAGCAGACGAAAAATGGAGAAACACGAAAATAAGAAAGCGGAGGGGAAGGCTAACGGAAAAAGGGGGAGGAAAAGCAGTTAGAAAAGAATACGAACGAAGGAAAAGCAGTCGGGAAAAGGGACGGGTGACGGTGGAAAGGTAAAAATGCCATTGGAACGGCGATGTGGCGGAGGAAACGCGAAAAGTTCGACACCCAAAACGAGCATCGAGTTCGGGCAACGATAGATCACTTCGCTGAGACACACGATCTGCAGGACAATTCAACGACCCAATCGAAATTGTTCGACTGCTGGCAATACGTAGCCAGGATGCATGGGTTCCGAGTGTGTTTACTTACTTGGTACATAAAGCACAAGCTTCACTGCCTCTCGTATAGATCACTAAATGCGTCATATCCCTGCAGGCTACGTAGGAACGTTCCGAACAACGATAAGATCTCGACAGCTTGATAAAATTGACCTGGTACGGTAGCATAGATTTATATCTTCGTTAGTGCCAGAAAATTATTGAACATTCTTAATGTTACTTTTCGTAGTTTTCTTTAAGAACGTTAGTTCGTACTTAAACAGCTATGTATGTAACGTAACTGTGCAGATTATTGGAAACGAGTGCTGGAAATTATTTCTTGAAGCGACAAACGAAACGTAACGTCTGCATCTAGATAAAATCTTTAATTCGCGTAATTCTGAGTTGTGTAATGGTTGGAATTCTACAATAAGGTATCTTCTTGTATACGCGAATAGTAAAGACGTTCATAGGAGATTATGTTTGTACGGCACAGGAATACTTTACGGAAATTAGTATTATTTAAATTAGAATTATTTCACGTATTCGTGTATATTATTTTAAATATTATTTTCGAGGTATACCATACTCACATATATTGCATAAAAAGATCGATAAATTATGCTGGTATGCGTATCTTTTAACTTTCTTCGATCTGATCGTAGTAGGTACGATTAAACGCGGATTTTGATTCGACTATCAAATTTGAAGTTGGCTGTCAAAAATGACAAAAATTATAAGAATCGGATAACATCTCTCATAATACACGCGTAAAAACGAATAGCATGTTTTCCGAATTACGCTTCAACTAATAAACGAGTCTAAAAGCGATACGGTTCGAATACGTAGAAGTTTTTGTTCGGCGAATAGACAGATTACGTTCTTACGTGAAATACTTAACCGGGAACCGGCGCTCGCGAGAGCATCGAATCGAGAATGCAACATCGAGAAAAATAATACGACGAAAGAAAGTTTATCGCGATATATTAATTTGTTCGGAAGCGACAAGGGAATATCGTTTGACAAATGTATTAGCAGGAAATTCAAGAGAAAAGAAGCAGACACACAAAGAGCGTAGTTTAAGCGCGTCAAGCAGCACAGGCTCCATTGAGTACGCGAAGAAATCTCGAAGATAGGGTTCACGGTGGATTTACGGCGTGACGGTCGCTGGCGAAGCGTGATATTTGCACCTTTAAAACGGGTAATCCACGGGTTCTTCACGGCTGATTACTTGGCCGTGCGGCGGAGAATCGGATGGTTTTCTTGGCTGCTCGAGTAGCGTTCCAGATTGTGCGCATTTCGCGATATTAGAGGAAAAGTAATGGCACTGAGTGGCAACGCGGAAGGAGGCTGCCTCCACTGGCTGAAAGTACCACGGGAAGAGGTTGGATCAACAGCTCGAAAGATGAGAAGAAGTGGTTAACGTGCAGCTTAACCCTCCCCGAGCCACGTAATGAATAACAACGGCATGAAGTGTTTGCCACGGGCAACAGGGAAGAACTTTCCAGCAAACTCCCTCTCTCTCTCTCTCTTTCTCTCTCTCTCTCTCTCTTTCTCTCTCTCTCTCTTTCTCCCCTGTTTACAACGTTTAATTAGGGTGTTTCAATTGGGACAAGCACGATGCCCACTACAGCGCAATGTGTAGAATAATTCGTTTAATAATGCGCTTTGCGCTTTGACCCTTTGCTTCTCATAGTACGCAAACGCTCTCCTACGGTACTGTCTAGCTAATGTAACTCAGGAAATTGAAGAACAATAACTATTGCATATTGATCGTAGAATATTTTGGGATATCGAAGGGAAAGTTGTTTGCTTTGGCACGTAAAATAACGATTGTTTTTGTATTGTACGAACTATAGGAATGGGGTGTTTAAAGCAGTGAGTTCGCGACCTGAATAAGCTTTTGATTCTCTTTACGAAGATTGCGAGCAAGCAACGCAAAAATAAACTTCAAAAGATTCTTTGTTTACTATATATATATATATATATAATAAATATATTTGAACATATTAGATACACGGCTAAGGATACGAAGCAATTTTTATCACTGGATCTTTTCACACATGTTCGTTAACAAAACTGCGTATCACAAAGGTAGCAATTATGACGTAAATTCGTCAAGTAACAAAAATACATTTAGCTCGATAATTGTAAAGGAAATTCAGCTACATCTCAAATTTTCGTAACGTTCTTCGTCGAACGCCTATAAAAGTTCGTAGATCTTGGCGCATATGCGTATGTAGATGTTTGCAGATTCGAAATACAGTCGAGGGTAATTGCGTTGTTATGTTCGATCGATATTTTACTTCTGGTTCTTGGGGTCTAGGCAATGAAACTCTGGTATAAGCAGTTCGAATCTTTAAAATCGTGTAACTTTACGCGCGATATAATTCACCTGTACAACAGTTTCGAGTTACAACGATGATCGTTTAATTTTATTTCTTAACATTATCCTATACGATTAATAAGCGTAGGTACGATACGAAGGTGTGAAATTTGTAATGCTATCGAAGAATGCTTATCGAAGAAACGCATGCGTGATACTGGTCGTTATAATATTAATATCGAAGAATTATCCTACAAAATACGTTCTCCTATGTATCGGATAGAAAGTAAAAATATAGGAAAACCAATAATCTCAGTCTGAAAAGAGAGCAAGTGTCATAAACGTTATTCTATGTTCCGTGTGTAAAAGAATGTTGTTATAAATTATGCAGAAGTATGGATATTTAATATTTTTGCTGCAGAGAAATTCACTGGTTTGCCTTTGGTGATCGGGCCGATACTTCAAAGAACGGATACTTTGTGCAATTTTAATGCTTCATTTCACTGTATCGTATGTGACAGGCATATGTAATATTTACATGGCACGATATGGTGTACTTGCAATAAAATCAGTTCGACAGTTTCGCTTTTGTACGCTTTATATTCGTGGATAAAGATACTGACGAAACGAGAATGGACTTGCAAAGCGTGCAGCGGAAAGTTGCCAACTTCTTTACCAAATAGGTTACAGGGGGCAAGAAATTCCGCTAACTTAAGATCATTTTAACTCTCGTGTGTAAAATTCAACGAGACGTTCCACGTAAAAGAAATTTTAATGCGCAATTTGTTTGGAGAGAAAGTCAAGTGTTTCGGTGAAAATACATATGCATATCGAAACTAGCACGCTCCTTTAATCGTATAGAGAATAAGTTTACCCAGTTCACCTTCTTTTATATGAAATTTCTTCGCCAACGATTTCGCGCAAAATAGCTTTTAACAGAAATTGATGCGACTTTCTAGCCAAACGTTTCCGATATATCTTATAAAACTAGTTTTATAAGTTTCACGTTGTCAGATCATGCTACGAATTGTATTAGAGTACTAGAAAAGAAAATTGTAATAGCGCGAAATACGTATTTATCGTATCTGTGTTAACTGTTAAAGTAATTATTAATACGCGTTATAGTAATTATTTATACGATATTACAATTCCATGCACCAAGTTATACCAATCGTAATGTTGCGTCGCGAATCCTGACATTAGTCGTTCGGTACTTGGCGACTTTAAGGTAGCGAGAAACTACTTTTTGTGGACTGTACGATTATTAAAGATGTTTAGGTGCCAACGCAGGATCGTGCGAGTTATTACAACGGTGGTTTATGTCGTTTACCATTTTATTACCGTTAGACGTTTAGTAACTACTCCTTAAGTTGAACGAATACTACTAAATACGAAACGTCTTGAACCTGAACCCTTTTCAGAAAGACCGAAGGGAGATGGGAACTCCGAATTTTTTGTAAGTTCTAGAAAATTAGTAGTTCTCTTGGCTGTACAGTTTTGCGGATTATACGCAATATGCAAAGGTGTATAAAGTATACAAATTAAAGTTATAACATTTAATAACCGAAACAAATCTCTATTTAGACGCCATTTCTTCAACTATATTCATGGAAATATGAAATTGTATAAACATCCTTAGTCAAGAGATAACGATAATAGTTAACAATTGTGCAAAGTTGCGTGGCAAGTAACAGAAGCATAATTAACTATGTTACCGATGCATCCGCCTGAAAGTGTTAATTTCCCAACAAATATTTTAATGAGTAAAGTTGGCGACTCGATGGTTTAGCGTATTGTTTTAAAGGAATCCGCACGCGAATTGGAAACAAGTGCTTGAACACGATTCTACAAATTTTGCTGATAAACCGGTGAGAGTCACAAGGTGAGTGGAGGTGAGCGGAGAACAGGGCATCCCGTTCGAAACTCAAAGCCAAGTTTCTTTAACGATGAAACCAATGAAAGCAGTACCTGCTAGCATTATAATCTGCTCGTGAGTGCAGTCGAGCAGCAATACATCTTTTCGCGTCTACGAGCGTCTATACACGCACAGATTATCTATACAGATGTTAGTTGATCTTGCTTTCTTCTTCGTTCCTTCTTCGTTCCTTCTTCGTTCTAGGCAATTTTACGGTTACATATCTTTCCCCCTGAATCGTTAAAAGTATATTTTACCAAGCAATTTTCATATAAAACACAAGCAACAATTAAGTATTTGTACGATCGAAAAGTAGAAGTAAATCTTATTCGACGACTACAAAAGTACGACTAGACGATAATTTCTCTTGAAAACAGCTATAATATATATAAAATATAAAACGTCGTGGATACCAATAATTGCGTAAAATTGATTACAACATGTTCGCATCTGGTATAATATTTGCATAACGACTTGATCGATTTACAGGTTACTATACTTATACCGTGAAAGTTGTGGTTGGAAAATTACCGCTTGGAAAGCAACCAACTCGCATATACTATATACGCGATATACGTATGTAGGTGTTAATAACGCATTAAACGAGTTAGGAACTTTTATCGGTACTTGTCAAATTATATCGTGACTAGTTACAACAATTATTGATTGCGCGAACATTATCCGAATAGAAGAATTTCAGGTATAATTTAAATGTCTTCGAGATAGATTTATTTAAGTTAGATATTTCAGACGTTTATACCAAGTATCCCGCGCTTTAATTAAAAATATCTCACGAGTTGTCAATTTCTTTTAATATTCTACCTTCACATCTTTTGACGTAGAACGTTCCGAAGAATCCACACATGTAAAAAAAATATATATCGTTTCATTAAAAAGAGCCAAGTTCTTCCCTAGAAAAGGCTAATCGCGTCAAATTATGTTCTCCCTCGAAACGATCGAAATTTTATTTGAAATATATCTCGTTAAATCGTTGTTTGCGCGATAACCGCAGTGGCTGCAATTACGTGACCCACCCTGTATACGATGTCGCGTTTGGTCTAGTTTTCATCAGGGAAGTCGCATCAATGCGTTATTGGAATCTTTGTCCACGGAAGATTTCGAATAAAGAAGTTTCGTCGTTGCATTAACGTCGTTGTCTCGCCGATACGAAAGCGAAAGCGAAAGCGAAAGCGAAAGCGAATGGGGAAGCGGACCCCACTGTAGGGTTACTAGGCAACTGGAAATACTTTCGAAAGAAATTTCTTTAACGAGTATGCGCTGATTATTACTACGATCAGCGAACAATATTATACATACTTGTACGAAAGAATATGAAAACTTAGATTTCGAAAATTCAGAACGATGATTCAACCTTCGATAATTTATCGTTCGGTGCACGTTTATGTGCATGTTACTTTTCTTTGTGACCTACTAAACCAGAAACTTGATAATTTATTGGAACGTTTCGATTATTATCATTATTATTTGAAAAATGAAAACGAATAGAGCGAAGACGGTTAAATAAAACACTAGAAATGTGATTTCACGAAATTGTAATTTGTCAGGACGAAGTAAAATTAAATAAAATGCAATAACGGAGATATTACAGAGCCGCGTTGACTCGGTTGACTGGGGCTCGGATTCGTGGCCAAAGGGCTCACGGCATGGTTCAAGTTCCGGTTGATTATCGGCCGGCATTTCTGCAACTCGATTTATTCGCAGTTGCGTTGTGCTTATTTCAGCGTGGTTCTGGTGGTTCGGAATCCACCTAAAGCTGTAGCTCCCTCGTGTTTAACCATTCACAAACTCGGCTTTACTCGCTTCGCGTGTGAACATTTACATTCATACTGAGATATTAACGAGACTAAAACCTCTAGGAAAAATGAAAATATGGCGATGGTTAATTCTCCGTATTCCTTAGAAACCAAACTAAATCTACGCGAACCGCGCAAGATCAAGCCGCGAAACTAACGTCAAATGAGGAAACAGCCAAAGGAAGTCTCATCAAAAAATTCGATCTCGCATTCGATAATTATACCAGTCCCGTTACGTAGACGATTTATCAAGCTGCTGCGGCGAGGTTGCTCGAATCTCGGTTTATTTCTTATCATACAAATCGTACAGTTTCACGAAAAGGAGTTTAAGCGATGTACTCGACATGACGTGAACGATTTCACGATTTCACGAGGAAGATGAAGTTCTATAAGTAGTTGGTCCGTCGTAGCCAGCACGCAGACGATTTCGTAGCACGAATAAGGCTCGCATTTCCGAAGAAGGACAACGCGAACCGACTAAAAGGAGCGGAGAAAGAGGTAGAGAGAGAGAGAGAGAGAGAGAGAGAGAGAGAGAGAGAGAGAGCAGAAGACTCGTAGAATTATATTGCCGCAGATAGGATGCAAGAGACCGCCGCATCTCGAGAATACCAATTTGATTTCGCTAGGAACGCCGGAAACGCAGCCGGAAGCTCGTAAAGTATACAACCAACGTGGTCAACGAACCTTACGTCTTGCCGCTGCAGACTACCGGAAGTACTGTCCGTTACGAAAGGGTCGAGCCGGAGGCGAAGGTACTTAAGGAACGAACGATGACGCATCCCGAGTCCTTTTTCAGCCAGTGATGTGGCCGTAAGAAGGATCATGCACGTTGTTCGACTTTTTGTCTCGACTCGAGCATTTTACTAGAATTCGCTAATGAATGCTGACCTTATTACTAACTTATACAAGTTTCCTTTGTCTACCAAGTAATAGTTTGGTTGATTTTGGAATTCAGCAACTTTTGTGCTCGTTGGTTCGATTAGTTGTAATTTGAGAGTAATTAATACAGAGTTAGTTTAGTTCCGAACTTACAAGTTTGATTATTATTGGCAAATGTTACAACATCGAATTGCTTGTACGAGAGCCTTTCAGAAGTCAGACTATAAATTAACTTTACCTTTTGTTAATTTCGTCAGACGAAAAAAAAAAAGGAAATCGACGCATATACTAATACGATGTGAAATGACATAAATAATAGCAAATTTTACGGCTCGTGTTATAGCGATATAATGGATTTGTAATGCATAGACTTTCGCGAATAGAAATTTCGCGTAAGAATAAATATATTTTTAGAATTTCATAGCACTTTCTTTACAATTTTTCATCGGCAAATGTTTCAAATTAAATTGATATCGTAAGAACGAATAGCTCGTCGAGTTCTTTACGTTAAACGGAAAATAAGCGTGCATGTATATCTCTTCTCCGCAACCAACCTCGGTCTCCGTTCCTCGAGAAAAACGTACAACCGCAATTTCTCTCGAGCTTCGTTAACAAAAGCTGATTCGTCGTATTCGTCGAGGAGCAAATCACTCGAAATTTTTCATTTCCGTAACATTCGCATTTTAGGCTCGTAAGATACGTGGCAAACAAATATCCCGAATTAAGTTTACCTAATTGAATCGTATCCGCCCCGGTTATGCAATCGTTCGTAAGTCTAAAGGCAAATATCGTGTAATTTGTTGAAATTTCTCTCGCGTTTCGTCGTTCGTTCACAAATAAAAATAAGGATGTCGGCGGCAAATGTTTTATCGAAAATCGTGTTACGCGTATAGGGGTCATTAACTTTATTAGCTTCAAATATCTTGCTCTCTAGCCATAACAAAATCATTAGCGTTGCATCGCAGCCTTTTTTATGGGATAGAGATTTCTGCGAAAAGAAAACGACCATCCAGCCAAACAATGTTCAAACGTTGATGCGTCCACGCCCATTAATCTGACAGTGTTATACCCTGAGCTTCGTAAGTGACGAATGTCAAATGTTCTCTCCGCGCAGATATAATATTATGACATCGCTCTTTACGTACGGTGTACCTTAAGAACGCAAATTTCTATCTGTATAAATAACGTCGAAAACGGCGCGCGCAGAGAATTTAAATGAGTGATCCGAAGGAACCTTGCAACCGGACATTTCCGTCGCATCCATTTTCCATCGAGAGTTCGATTTAAATGTTTGCTGAGTATACTTAAAACCACATTCGTAACGTTTCGCTGAAACTCGTTACACACGATGGACAGAAGTAAGTCATTTACATTAGCGAAACAGAAAACGGTATCCAGTTTAACGGGATTGGTTTGCAATTTGACGTTGACCGAGCATTTTTAAATCGTTTCGTTTAATGCTACGAATTTAAATGTTTGCATGTTTTAATTACGAGAGTTTGGTATATTTAATTTTGCCAGTTAGATTACATTTTAGTTTACGTGCCTCGATGATCGATCTCCGTGTTTTTTATTTATAACTTTGGATAGGTTTATCGCTATCTGTCACGGTCTATGAACGTCTGTTTTCAAATTTAGTTAGTAGTTGTTTGGAAAGACTGAAACTCGACAAACTATAGCGGATCAACGGAACGCGACACGACGCTGTGTCGCGTGGTTTGCGTTTTAAAAATGCAGTCGCGCACGAGCGTCGTGGCACCATTTAGCGTTGCGTGGCTGTTTTTCTACACCGCAGGCTACGCAACGCAGCGTCGGCTGGTGAAACGGTCAGCTAAAATCGCGTCTTCCTTACCTACGTTAACGTAATGATACAAACGCCATTAAACTTAATCGATTTCTATCAAAATTATTGAATTTTTATGACCAATTTCCTTGCTCGTTCGCGTAAACCGGCGGTCATCGGATCAGCGGAAACTTAAAAATGAAAAAAACTCGCGGCTCGATTAGGATTGGGAAGAAGTTAGCGTCGAAGCGAACAAAGTATCGATTATGATTTACTGGAATTCGATAATTCTTTACGATCTGCTAATAGTAAGGACGGTACGTGTTTATGCCAGCAGAATCAGCTGAATCGCATTTAATTAAGGTACGTCTCCCAACAACGTCGATAATTCGATGACTCGACGGAAAATGTTTTCAAATTCCAATTGTTGGTTCTCGTTGAAGTTCCGTTTACGAGCACACGCTTAACATTATGTACTCGAATTCGTGTATAATCTGCGACTTCATACACATATCCAATCCCCGAGATTGTAATTTCCCGTAAATGCTCTTAAACCACTTAATACGTGGCTTTTCACTTTTCGAATAGGAGTTATAACATAGAGACGTTAATTATTTCTTCTTCTATCGTGTTACAAAGATAGGATTCGAATAAATTGATATTCTAAATAAAAAGAAATTATCTTGTACAGATCTGTCTGATAAATCTCGTTTATTATATATCGTATTCTTACGAAACATCTTTTTCAAACCGTTAAGTGCTACACTTTACAAGTACTTTAAGTACATGTATATAACGAGCGATAAAAAGAAAGTTTCTTTTATAATTCGACAAACTTTGATCCTGATGGTTAAAAGAGATACACGATGAAACTATTTATTAGACGACTATGTATCTAAGGATTTATAAAATATTTAAACGCGCAAAAATGCCCACAATACGCATAACGTACAAAAATATAGGTACATAGTATCCAAAATAAAGCGCTTTTAACTTTAGTCGTATTCGTAAAAATATGAATTTCTATAAAAATCCGTAGTCGACCGATCATAGATCTTGATAATGTTAACATCGTTTACCACGATGTACAGCATTATCTAATTCTTCCTTCGACAAACGTATTTATCTTACGATATTCGAGCACGCTGTTTGTACATTTATGGTACTTTTATAGTACAGAAGAGTCATTATATTTATAATAACATGCATATCGTAACCCACATATACGACGCGAACAAAAAACGTAAAGAGAGCGCAGCATGGAACACGTTTACGACTGCGACTATAAAATAAGTTTTCATACTATGCAACGTTCGTCCGTATAAATTATCTATGTAAACCCTTCGCGTGGCCAGTTTTTCCATGTGAAGTTTGAAAACTTTTTAGCTAATCGAATTGGCCACTCTGGAAAGACCACCGTGTGCGTTTATACGGTAAAAATGAAACAGGCGAGACAGGGGTGCCGATACGAGGGCTGAGGGAATTAAAAGAACGAAACATACGGAGGAAAAAGGGAGAGCGGACGCATTGGTGAAAGGGCGTATACGAGGTTTCATTTCCGAGAAGGGCTGTAAAGATTGCTCGCGTGCAACCTTCTATACTATAGAGAGTTACATATTTCTCGCAAACTCGCGACTATATTGCTCCATAATAATAGGGTTAATGCCTTGCAAATTAAGTAGACGCGAAAGGTCTTTCGCGTGGCTTTACGTCCGTTTAAACTGCCGAAGCCTGATGTTTGTCGACGAGGCACGATTAGCGCGATACGGCATCGAGACGATGCTCGTTTAATTTTAGCTAAACGGGATTCATAGATTACCACATACACAGGTACGCAGATATATCCTGTATGCGTTATTCTACTAAAAATACGATAGGCTTAAATGTTCGAATTTGTAAATTTTATTAGATTCGTAAACGCGCAACGTTCTTCAGCTTCTCTAGCGTTAAATTACATTTGTTCCTTATCAGAAATTCTTGCAGCGAGTATTTGCCAGATGTAGAGCTTCTAAGTAACGATCGTTAAACAGTCGTTTCGAATTTGATCCTATAATTTAAACGTTTGACATAGGACGCTGAGATTTCTTGGAACTTTAGGTTTTATAAATTTTGAATGTTATACACCTTGCGCTCGAAATTCCATTATCCCCCATTTTCCATCTTATGAATCTTGTATCGATTTATAATTGTACGATCGCAAAGTACGTCGATGTACGTTACTTTTCGCTGCAGTATGTTTGTGCAATTCGTTTCTTACAATACGAAGCTTGGCCATTTTGTTAAATTCAGCGAAAAGCTGCAATACTGCAAATGGAAACGAAGTCGACGATAATTATTATTATATTCTAGCTAATTTACTGCATGTAAATATACATTTTCTTCGTTGGTAAAATATTTCCAAACTTGAGAATGAGACGATCAACGTTTCGAACGTTTCGTTAAGAGAGAAACATCTTGTTCTTTCGATTGATTGATACGAAAATTACTTTTCGACTTACTTACGTATTCCTGTCGACGAACATTTTCTGTAACTCTTCTTTAGCTTCTTATTACGCTATGCTATTTCATACGCTGTATACATAATATGCAAGTAGAGTTAAAGTTAAGCGATTCTTGTGTACCAGGGAAGAAAAGAAAAAGAAACAATACATCGAGCAAAATAAATATCTATCGCATAGGTTGAACATTATCGTACAATTGAAATGCTTCCTGGATATCTTGTTGTGTCCAAATTAAATTTTCAAAATAACGATAAAATAAGTGAAAAAGTGGTGTTCAGCAACGGGTTAAAGGATCGTTTACTAAAAAAGATTACAATAAAATGTTCGAATGTCGTTTGACTCGTCAATTACGTATGAATATGTATTAATGAAGCGCAACTGATTCATCGTACATGAGCGACAAATCACTCCTGCAAAGAGATGGGAATAGGGTTTGGTACAGAACGAGATTCTCACGGCTTGTCAGACTTGATTAAGATATTGCGAATTACATCCGTATATCGCTGTGTAACGTTCGCGTGACATAATCGTTGTAATAGCTGTTCCGGGTACGGCTGATAAGTGCGTGATACACTCTCCTTTCGATCTGAGGATCGATAGAAATTTATACGCGTATAGAAGATCATCGGCAAGAACGAACAGACGATTGTTAATTTGCCCGCTAAACCTGAACTTGCTATATATCAAGTGTACGAGCTACCTTGAATAATTACGTATAATATTAGTTGTTTGTTTTGTCACTGTGTGATATAATCGATTCTATACGCTACAGTTTGGTTTGTCTATAAAAAATGTCACTGTTAAAATTTTATTCTTTGATTTCAATCTCTCACTCCTTGCAATTTCACTCTCGGATTTCGCTCTTTCACTTTAAAAATATTACGCTTTTTGATATAGAAAAAAAAAAACAAATAAATAAAAGCGATACAAGTACGAATAAATTTCTGAAACAAAGTTCCCTATGTAATAAATACTTCTCGGATAAAGATTTATTTGGCTATAATACCGTTTTGTATTTTTTCTATAGTAATGATAGCAAATAAATCGATAATGGAAATGAAAGCAATTTATCACGATAAAATTGATCCACCGTCGTGTCACTCGTACAAATTGTCATAATACGATATCACGTAGAAAAAAGAATTATTATAAGAAAACCAGAGAAAAAGATATACTCTTGGTGTTTCAATGGAAATGAATAAAAGTGGGCAAAATTAAAGGATCGTGTTTTACTTACCGACAACTTGGAGGTAACCAGTTTGACTTTTCATTGGATCCGTATTAATCTGACACATGTACCATCCCCTGTCAGATTCTTTTACCTCTCGTATGTGGAGAAACCACGTGCGATGGTCGCTATGAGAAACGGCTATTCGATGGTTTTTCGTGATAACGTGACTAGCTATCGTTAATATCGTTTGGGTATCTACTCGCAGCCATGCTACCTGTAACAAATTGAAAGTTTTCGCTACAGTATCCAACGGGATAATCGTATTTCTAATTTTCAATTTAACATCGCAAACAAGCTGTATAATAGATGTGTTTTACGCCATATTACTCAACTTAGTTTCGAATAAAAATATAGATACGCGGGTATATAGTTCTTTGATCATACAGCGCTGTAGAAAGTTGAAACGCTCGTGACGTAAAAAGCTAAGGTATTTCGTTACGAACTGAATTGCGGATATTTACGCATCAATGCGAAATTTCAAGTTACAACAATGCACGAAATTGTAACGCGAAAAACAATAAATGTAACTATCCGATTTCGTGAAATGCGACGCGATAAATGTAACCAGGTATTTAATTCCGATCTGCAACAAAAATTGGCAAATTAGACAAAAAATTCCAATTAAATCGCGACGCTTTTACCTAATTACTTTTCGCTAAACTGTGAATGTTTATAATTTATGGAATATTTAATTGCACAAAAGTGTACAGAATGCGCATAATATGCGCAAAACGTGCAAAATTTCAATAAGGAAGTTCGAGATTCGATTATATAATAATATTTCGAGAGCGAAATAAATCTCTATTTGGGTTCTTTAGGTGCGTTTAGAAAAGATATAAATTTGGATAAACATCGATACGATACATCAAAAATTGCATTCTATTTTTTACCACCAACGTTATATCTACAAACTATGGATCAACCGTCGATTTAACAAGACTACTGAAATATCTAAAGTCACAGTTACTTTAAGCGATATATAGGTAAATATTTCTACACCTGCATCCTACGATAATCGAATTCGTCAAGAATCCTATGCTATATTTTTCCGTCGCTGCTATATCGATTTCATAAGCGGTAATTCGAGAAGAACGTGGTTCTAGAATGTCCCTGGATACGTTCTCGGTCGAAGGAGCTTCCGGTAGACTCGCGGTCTAGTCAGGTGAAAAAATTGCAGCAGCAAAGAAAAGTAAATATTCTGCTTGTTGGCTGCACTTTGGCGCTGGTCGGCAAAGAAACGGCGAAAAAGAAGAGAGGGGCGGAGAATGGGAACGCTAAAAAGGCTACGCGCGAGCGCATGCAGCTGCAAAAGCGTAACCGTTGGCTTGCAGTAAATCAACCTGTTAAGAAAATGTGATCTGTTTGTAAAAAAGCGCAAGATACGGGAAGACTATTCACAACGGGGACCAACGCCGCATTGAAGTTATATTCCGGCTGCGAAACGTTGAATCGTCCGTACGCATAGCTGTATTTCCGATTCACCCCTTTGTGCTACGATTACCAACATGTGATCACGTATTTTCCACGCTTATGTGCACACGAGCTTTACTATTGGCTCCGGCAATATTTTCGTTTACGGCGCGTGCATTCGCCTTCAAAGGCGAGGGATAATGGAATTGCTGTTTCGTCGGCTAAACATTTATCCGGCCAGGATATCTTAGTCCTGTAATTTTTACGGCGACGTGCCTCCGACTTTTGCCTATATGGCACGCAACTGCGAGGCCTGGAAACTCTTTCTGTTTTCCTCTGGAAATATCGCGGTTTTCTTACCTCGAGAGTGATGTTTGTTGGCGAATGAGCCGTTTCTACGGTAATTTTCCGAATATTAAATCGGCACAATTTTTGAGAAGCGGAGTTACGAGTACTGCGTATTCCGTGTCAAGCGAGTATTTACGGCCAATTAAGTATAATTTTTACGAATCTTTTTAATTTTTGGCCTAAAACTTCGCTCTACGCGTTTATTGAAAATTTTACATATCGTTTCGATACATTTTGTAGGAGATGCCTACGAAAATACATAGAATATAAAGAATGATGTTAAACGGTAATCCGGAGTGTATATTTTCCTTGCCTCACATTTGTAAGTTTTACAAAAATTGAAGTTGGAATACTTTTTAAATTAATTACCTTCAGACACAAATACGTAATACGCACGAGTGGAAAGTTGGCCGACGAAACAGTTAACAAGAGACGTATTTGTTCCTGTTCCATGATCTATAGATTCAGATGATCGGTGAGTGATTCCGCTATATCTACTATAAACCAATTAGATCTGCATTTCCCCGGTTAGCAAATTTTCGAACCTCGGTGATCAAGTACTCGCTTTAATGCTTTTTTTATGTAGAAGGAAAAAAGAAGAAACGCATCGATCGATATCGGTATATAGAGGAACGTATATCTTTTTTAAATTAAGCTGCATATATATCTCTTTGCATACATCTCGTACACGGCTTAATTAAAAAAAGAAGAGAAGAATAAAGACAGAGATCACCGTTAAACGTTTCCACTGCTATAGCAACCGCATAATACCATAGTACCGTACGATGCACTACTCGAAACCACTCAATTTTGCCTCATGAAATTTTCCACCATCTATCATTTTGAAGCTATGGTTTGGCCCAGTTGTGAGAAACGCTGTATATTTGACTGCACTGAAAGAGAATTATTTATTTTAAATTTCTGCTGAATAATGGAACGATGAATTCATTATCTGGACAATTATTGCTCTTAGTCGGACATTAATTGCAGCAATTGAATGGAACATCCGTAAATGGTCAATAAAGGAAGGTATCGTTCTTCGATAAAACAGTATTAGCCCTCGTGTATCGACAAAGAGTCTGCAGAAACTATTGGTCTTTAACTGGAACATTTTGTTCCATCTGTTTCATTCAGTGGACACAGTATCGTTCAATTATCATTTCTGCTGGTACTTAACAAAATCGTTTAACACGATCATTGTTGATCGACATTGTTGTTTACACAAAAATATAAATATTACTTTCGATTAATTGCACCGAATAACGAAATAATCTACGTACTATAAGGATATATGAAACAAGTTACACTTGTTGGAACGCAAGTAACTTTATTAAGAAAAAGAATTGATAGTTTCAAATTAGCTTGAAATAAATTGCTAATAACGTCTAGTAATAATAAGATTTTTGATAAATGGAACATTTCCTTTTAGCTTTGGATAAACGTGCGAGATTCGCAACGGTAATCTTAAACGTGACGAATGACACTAAACGTTCAGAGAGACTATTTCCGTGTCGAATATTGCGCGAATACTTTATCCTGAATATTTTTAAATACGCGTTGAAAGTTTCATCGATCGAACGAAGCACACAGGGCGAACAAAGCAAATCGATTTCAATTTTTCATTTCATTTGTTCATATCCGTCGAAGAATAAACTTTATTTCTATAACTGAAGTTTATATAATAGTTGGCTAATTCTTCGTATTGATTAGAATTTCTCGTTGATATAACAGCAGTCCACGTTCAGATAAGTGGATCCAATTGGCAGAAGCACAGTTAATCAAGCATTAATTAGAATTTCGTAATAAACAGAGATTAGATAAATGGAATTCTATCGTATCTCTGATGCCTTTGCTCGGTATGTTCGTGTATTACGATTCTACGTGAAATACTTGAAATATTCATTCACGAAAGTATCGTTTACGAATTACTATTATTCGTTTACGAAAAGACGCGTATTATTTACGTATAGACATACGTATCGAAATATCTACTACTATTTTTCTGATAAATAATAACTGTTATGTATTTTCAAAGATAAACCGAACACAAGGATCACCGAACGATACAAATCATTTCTTCGTGCTCAAAGATATTACGCGAACATTAATACCAATTTTTTCTTAAAAGCGTTACGTACGTGTGCCATCCTCTGCTGTATCTTAAATAATACATCTCCACCCATCACGTCAACGTTATATGTTTCTACACGAAATATTTAACGTCTTGATACAGGGCTCCTATTTCGTTCGAATTGTCATTTACTCGATTCGTTTCTCGACTGGTCGATGTAAAATCGAGATATCGATGTATTCGAAACGTCGTTTCATTTTGAGAAAGAGTTTGTCGTTGATTCGCTATTCGCAAAACCTGTCGCCCTCGAAGCTTGGCGATACGTAAAATTTTCACAGTAACAGGCATCGAAGGTTTAAGACGTCCCTGATTCTCTATAAATGTCTCTGAATACTATCAAACCAGCGAGATAAACATTCGCCTTCTCGTCGTGAAGTGTGTGCGTAGTTGCAGGAGCGAGGACCGCGTGGGAAAGAGACTGCAGCAGACAGTGAAAGAGAGTGGCGAGTATTAAAAATAACAATGACGCATAGTTCTGGACGGTCGAGGACGGTTGTCTCCGTAAATTACAGAAATTCGCAAGAGAAGCCGTAAATACTTGGTTATCATACTTGGCGGAAGCATGGAGGGGTATTATACGTACATTCGCGTACATCGTGGCCAGAGATGGCGCCAAGCGTGGATATGGCTTCACCGTTTCCATTCATCGGACTGGATATCAAATGCAATAGTTCATGCCGCGCTTCCGACTAGGTGGTCGACCAGTCCTCGACCTCTACCTCCTAATCCAACCACCCACCGTTTCACACCGGTCTCTGGCAGATTTACAGGCGGAGAGGTTTGATATCTGCATCCGAGAGTCCTGGACTAGTTCCACCTGTCCTGGATCTCTGTATACTTTCCGTCAACTTGCGCTTCCGTGAGGGCACCTTCCAAGATGAATCAGCCGAATAAGTCCCTCCGCTAATCGGACGGATCTTTCGCTTCTATAACGCGCTGTGGTACGTTTGACGAACGATAACCTGTTCGACTTTGTCCGAGCGCAGTATCTTCAGACGTAAGCAAGCGAACGAGTAACCATACCAACGGTGCAATCTTGAGATTAATCGTTCGAGGATAGGTTGTAACAACGGATTATTTGAAATCATATCAAATGGATTATTCGCGCGTGTATAGAAGATCGTACGTAACCAGAATCATCAAATTCATTGGCTCGACTGGTTTCGAACACTTTGACAATTTTGTTTTTCTTTGACTTTTACAATGACCAGAAACGTACAGGCGATGCTGGTGAAATTAACGCCGACTTTTATCGAATTTATATAATAATATTCTTTTGTCTATGCGTTTATAGACAACGCTTTAATCGTAGTTATTCATATATACTATACTTAGTTAAAAAACATGGTACTTGTAATTCTAGCGGTAGCAATGTTTCCAATAATACGCGGCGTTTTGATATTTTCGTTTTATCATTAAACGTATTAAATTCGAGTTATTTGCGTTTTCGATAATGTTACCTATTTCGGATCGATTTCACCAGCGTTCGATTCAGTTATTATACAAATTTTTATACGCGTAAATATATTTCCAGGTAAATCTTAATTCTGCCAGTTACATCGTTTACCATTTCAACTACTCATTTCCATGGAACACAGAAGCGTGTCGTAGCCGACGACTTCCACTCCGCGAGTCTTTCAAGCTTTCTCGGCGTCCGGAACACAGATCACGAGACATTCGCCTCAATTTCCACTTCTCAATTTCCGTTTCTCGTTCGAACTTCTTGACAGGTCACTTGGCCGTCGATAGATAAGTAACAGCGGTGGAAGACAAGAGGCAACTTCGATCGACGGCCAGATCACAGCTTCGAATTTCTGTACCTTCGTGATTATGCCCCCTACCTTAACCCCCCTCCCCCAAGATCAGGCTAGCTTCGTAAGAAAACGTGGCCGACTTGTTGTAGAACTGTGGCTTGAATCGCAACGCGACTCGGATCTTTTGTTCGAAGAGAATTCGACAGGTTCGTGTACCAGGAAATGAAAAATATAAAACATAGATCGAGAACGTGACGTATATCTGGTAAATTCGTACGGTACCGTGAGGAACCCTGCCTCGAGTTATCGATTTTAGAGGAAGAGTAGACTATGTCCAAGTACTAAAAGTTTGAAATCAACGGATACATCAAAGAATACGGGAAATTTGGAACACTTTGAAGAATATCTCGATACTTTACTGCCACGCTAGTTGGCGTTTTATGTAAAATAATTATGCGACGATTACGCGTTATAACGTGTAAACATTAATAACATCCGAGCGTACTACATCTCGTTACTTGGCGAAAGGATTCGAACCCCCTACGACTACCTCGCTAAGTGAAAAACGGTACTTCCAAGTAGAATCGAACTTTCATAGTCGCAAGTACCGTTAAATACATGGCATTAAAAACAATTTCGTGATCTAATCCAAACGTTTAATTTACCAAAGAAGAACAATTTTACGAGAAATATACAACGAGTAAACGTTTTTATATTCCATGGTAATTTTTGTAAATAACTGATTGTTTTGTTGTAAAACAAGGTTGATGAAATAACTTCCTATATATATATATCAATCTCGAAGCAATTTTAAAGCATTTATCATCGTACAGTGAACTAGGAAATTATTCGTAACTTGAACGAGTTTTCAATGTGCAAAACTAGTATAATTCGTTGCTTCGCAAGTACAAATCATCGTTTTCTTTACGATTTCTATGTAGACTTCCTTTACGATTTAGTTACCTCGGAATCTTAATTATCTATTTCCAAATAACAAGTATTAGAAAGTTCTTTGTGTCGTCTTATTATTTAAACAACGTTTGACATATTTTCGAAAATAATTACGCGTAAATAATTTTGTAACTCGATGTATATCGCGCTGCATATCGCCGTATACCATAATTATTACTCTTGTCGCGTCGTAATTTTTCCTGTGTGGCGATTTCTTCTTTTCGTATTCTCGAGTAACGTTTCGAGCGCGAGCTATTTGTTTACATGTCCGTTCGATACGAGTAAGAAAATCGAGTTGACAGTTAAGATTGAAACGTCCTGTGCATCGAAACAGCAGTTTGAGTGGCAGAAACGAATTTTGAATCGAAGCTTTCATCAGACTGGTAAACGTTTCACTTCGTTCCGTCTGTATTGAAATAAAGTTAGCAAAACCCTAACCGCCGAGCGAGCTGTCCCAGCCTTGCCGCCCTCAACTTTTCCAGGGTCGATTCGCGTTCACGGCAACCACTCTTAAGTTGTTCGATAACTGTACCGAGCTACTTTGAAACTTGCCGCTGCCGTAACTTCATTAACGACAGGTAAATGCTTCGTATTGCCTGGTTACATTTTCAAATATTAAGGAAAACGGAGGGAAAAAGGTGGAAGAAAATATGAAATTTCTCTGCCTTAGGTCCTGGGCACATTAAAATACGTGTTTTTAGTTGCTACGGCCGTGAATTTGTCTCTATCGGTCGAATCGATTGTAATCCACGGAATCGATAATGGTCGAAATAATGTTGATGGTAGAATAAAATTTCTGCCGGTAAGGGAAAAGCGAAGAAGGAAGTATCCGTTGTGATCTACGTGTAATTTCGCGTACTTTGACAATTATACGTTGTAATTTAAATCAAGCATTAGATCTCTCCAATAATATACTCGAAATGAAGAGATCTATATCGATGGAAAGAATTGTAAATTCGGTGGGAATATTAAAATACGTTAAAATACGTTTCTGATTAATCGAGAATAATTGGAAACAATTGAAACGATAAAACTATCGCCGTACAATGAAAATATAATAATTCTGATTTTTGTAGTCGAGCAAGAAAGATCGAGGCAACGCTTATTTTCGCTATGTTAAGATTATTTTAAGATCAATTTCATGAAAATTCGTCGAATAAAACGTTATTGATTTACTGGTACAACGATACAAGGAAGATAATTCGAACGAATTCTTTTCTTCGCAAAGAATCAATTTTCAATAAAATGTACAATTCCTAGAATTATTTCGTATTTCACATGCTAATATATTATAATATCGATATGTTCGCTATGTCCGTGATAAACGTAGTATCTCTTACATAACGCACGATCAGTTCGATCGCATAAATAGAATTGCTAGAGATCGTAAAACGTGAATGAAAATTTGGAAATCGGTAAAAGGAAGAGTGGTGGCGTTGCAAATGTTTGTCATGCAATTAATCAGAATGGATAATACGAGAGATCCAGCGTAACTTGTCATAATGACGAGCGTATTAAGTTAATTATGGTCTTCAAAGTAATCTACGGCTGGCAGAGCATTAACCACGATCCCGGGGGAATCTCCCGAAATGTCAGTACGAAATGTCATACAAGTGTGGCGTTAGTAATCCTCGTCACCGCTTATCCTTTGCCTCTTCAACAAACCCCGAGTCAAAGGTTCCTTTACGTATTCCCGTTCCAGTTATGCACAAAACGATGAAGATCAAATAGAAACGATGTACCGATTCATGATCTCAACGTACGGCATTTATGCGTTACACGAATCGATGTCGAAATTACAAGGAATTTAGAATATAACCCGATTAAAGGTATATCGTAAAATTGTGATGGCCGAATAGGTCGTTGAATAAAAGCAGCGAAACTCGATGATATTGTTAGATCGATTAATTTATTAAAACGTGATTACAGAATTTATATTTGAAATGTTCGAGGATTACATGTTCTACGTAAATCGAAGATTCTATATCTTATCTTCATCTTTATATCGTAATTATCGTAGTTATGGTAATTTCACTACCGTTAAATTCGTCTAGGTTCGATAACTATTTGGGAATTGAAAAAATGACAGATAAAATTTACAGCTTCGTTAGATTCTCCATTTTCCTGGTAGATTCGGCACCAAAGTTTCCTTCATATTCTCTCCTTCCAATTGTACACAAAGGAATAGAGATCGAACTTGGTCCGCTATATAAATACTAGCATACCGAAACTCTAGAATTCTAGAGGATTACGTTTAAAACAAATTTATTATCCGCGGCTGAAGATCTTCGTACCAAATGATGAACGAACGTTTGCTTTGAAATTCATTTCTCGGGACGTGGTTCAAATCAAATATATTTTATGCGTGCAGCACGCTAGATATTCCAACGTACGTGGTACACAATGAATGAAGGTAATTCTTCTCCGCAAACTAAATAAAAGAGGCAGAGAGTAAAATTTTCTGCGCCAACCGTTGTCTCGAAGAAAATCAATTTTTAAGATTTATAGAAGACGCTATATTCCATCTTTAACTTCGTAGACTGTCTGTCGTGCGTGTTTTCGTGTTCTAGGTAAAAATTATGAAATCATAACGCGAACGTTTTTAAGCTAAGTGTACAATAGAATATCGAGTACGACGCCGACGATGTTGGTTTATAAACTTTTATCGATTTTAGCATAAGACTTTTTAAATCTTTTCCATCAGTTTGGTAAAATTAGAAAGAAAAAACTAGAAAATTTACGTAGAAGCGTATTGACCGTATAAAAATTTACCTGACGCTTAAAGAGATGTAGATATATTTAAAATATATTCTAAAAGAATGTACAAGCAAAAGCTCTTATTATTACCATCTTACTATGCGTTATTACGCATAAAACAAAGTACCTATATCGAGCAAAGTAATTTTTCTTCCCTCGAGAAATTCGTCTTTCACTTGAAAAAAATTTCTCGTTAGTTTATTTTCTGTTTAGAAATCTGTAAAGATATATCTTTTACGGCTTTTAATTAAATCTTTCCTCTGTGTTTAATTTGATCTGTAGTCGCGAATATTTTATTTTTAACACGAGATACATTTCCTCGTCTTTGCGATCGTCGGTAATCACATTTACGATCGATGATGAAACGTTCCCAGGAATGCACGCTAATAATCCAAGTAAGTATGAAAGTGATTCAAGTGCATCGTACGAGCGCTTATATTCTGCCCAGTTTGTACCGCCTTATACGCAGTAATGTGCACGTCTTGGATCTACGGTTTAACTGCTATACGTACAAGGAAAGTCGTAAAAAATGTTATCCCAGTAAACGAGATAGTAAAGCACTACCGTCATGTATTTAAAGCTTTTGTTACTCTTCGTCATCTTGATATCCCTTTCCCCGCAACTTTACGTTACATAATTTTCTAAATTGCTTCGTTTCTTTGAATAGAAAGAATCGTTTGCACGAAAGCGAGTAATTTTTGATCGAAACGAGAAAACGACGGAACGGTCACCAGGCTCCAACACGCGACGAGACGATAAGCAAGCTGCTTCGAGTTTTGTCCGACCAGCATCGGTGTCTGTTGTTGCGACAACGTCTATATAACACCGATCGTTGAATATTTATTTGCGACTGGCTAGTTTTCAAGATGTTCTTGACTGTAGCATTTTACATACAATTGTATACAATTCTGTCCAAGCGTATTAAATTTTTTATCCTTTTTGTAGCAGCGTACTATTTTTGGTCCTCGTTGTTTCTTGATATTCCCGATAACAGATTGCAATTTAACAGCGTATAACGTTAAAAAGAAAAATTTTGTCCTAGAAAAATGAAACGTGGAGTCTGATAGTTTCTGCGGTCATCGTACGCCACTTTTGTACTTTAGAAGTCGACGAGCTACGACTTCTTTTCCAGAAGTATGCATTCTGAACGTCGTGCGTGTGCGCATCGCGCGTGTTCCTCGCTTTAGGACGCGGCCATAGAGCACGGCTTGTTTGTTTGGTGTCGCGTCGGCCGGTTTTGTCGCTGTACGACATACAGCTAGGACACGTAGCTTATACAACGAAGAACCAGTACAAAACACAGGGTTAGATTGCAAAGATCGATAAAAATGTGAGTTATTCGTTAAAATATTAAATATTATTAAAATAGTATTATTCCTAGTATTTGATAGATGAGCCAGATATCGTTGAAGTGCGATCGTCTTGATCAAATTAGTAATTTTCTGCCGCGTTGCACGTACAGGTACGCGTAGGCATTGATGTTTTACACTGTGTTCGTTAAGTGCTCGCAGCGATATAATATTATTTTATCTCTTTATTTGGCATTAAACTGCATCCTTGTTCAGGAGAAAAATTTGCGCCATCCTGGAGAGTTTAATTAACTCGCTTTTATTTCATGTAATAAAATAGCAGACAAGTACATATGCTTTTCTAGATGAGATTATCATATTAGAGTTATTTTTCAGCCTTCTAGTGTAAAAATTTTATATCGAGTTGCTTGTTCAGTTCGTATTTTCTATGTATCCCCAAATATCTCCCTCGACATAGAAATATTGTTTAAACGTCTAATGAAATAAAATAATTTCGTCGACCAGTATTAACCCTTCTTTAAAATAAAATAAGGAACATAAATGTTTCCTTATTTTAACGGTTCATACCGTTTACAGTCAATCGCGAAGGAACAGTCAAGTGGAACAGTCGCATTGTACCTTTTCGTATTGTACTGAGTTGTACTTTCGGACCATATTATTGTTATTGTTATTTACTGTTGTTTGTATGTAAACACGTATGTACATAGTAGCTTTATAACGCGCGCGTTTGTAACACACAAGATGCTTGCCGAGAGTCGCGGGATTTTAGCGTTCAGGTTGATTTTACTCGTCGCCTGTAATAACGCTCTTTTTATTTTCTTTATCCGTCGTGTTGTCAATAAATTTACGAGGAACAAGTTGCTTTAAGTTAACTCGAACGAGAACAAAGTTCGGTGTAATTGCGTAACACATCGCAAACGCGTTCAGTGGGTAGAAACTCGTTACGTACACGAAACATTGTGAAATCTTATCGGTACCGTAACGAGACACGATCGTCTTGATTGTATTAACAAAGTTTGAAACGAATTTGAAAATATATACGTACAGAAGATATAAGATATTCGTTGGAAGCACACGCTTCGCAAGATCACCAAATTATTCGAACGGACAATTACTTATTATTTATTATCGCTGACTATTAATCGCTCTCAGACACGCGTCACAGAGAGTCCGCGTTTGTCTTCCGTGGAAAATCTGCAGACAACGGAAGACAAAATCCGATCGCACACCCCGCGGATGAAAACCTAATCCTACACTGACGGGCAATTGTCCGTAGACGTATATCCGCGGTTAATGGAAAGACATCCAAGAATGGAAAATAAGAGACAACGTCTGGGGATATACGTTGGAAGAACGTACGATCGGACAACACACGCAGTTCGATTTAATCTTTAATCGTTTTTACGCTGACAGGTTCCTTTTGCCATGGTTTTCTCTTCTTTTGCCGACCTTTCTTTCGGCAACGATCCTCGCGTTTCTTTTCACTTTTGGCTCAATTTTTTCCAATAAAATTTCAAAACTACCTTTCGCCATCCTTACAAAATTCCTAAATCCTTCCTAATTCCAGATTTATCTTAAGACTGTCTTCTAGATTTATTTCTCATGCCATCATGACGCACTTCTACAAGTACATACCAGACTAAACGACATTATTTCCAGATAACCTGCGTACATTGTCCATCGACTGTCGGCGTAAAACAATATACGTACACTGTCTACTGACAATGTCCGTCGGTGTAGACGGGGCTTTAGGTTACGGTTATACTGGATGCGTATTATCTTGGAAATTACAACCGAACGATGGTAACATGTACGGGTAAAAGTTGTTCAGAGCGTTAGCCCTGACAACGTGTTCAAGCTTATTGAAAATGTCGACGTGTTCTCCCCTTTCCATATTATTATATAATTATTGCTGAAATCGGAATGACGAATAGCGTACTAAAATATAAGAATAACTAGTACGTACAATCGATATCATATATCACATCGTATTATATCGTACCTTACTACGCAGTCATAGAATGACCGTTAAGAATTTAATCTTGTTGTGGGTTTCCGTTGCAAATAAATAACGAAGAAATAACTTGTACGATCTCATATATTTTATCCGCGATATGCGTACGCGTGTTCATATTCAAATCAATGAATTTTTCGTTAACGCTTTTAGGTATTCTCTGCGTATTGATTTAAAAACTCGAAGTAAAAAGAAAAACAAGAAGGGAAAGGATAAGAACGAATTGAATAATCAAACGAAAGACGATAAATATTTCTTAGAACGTTTTCCTACTATTGCCACGCCATTTTTAATATAAATGTTATTATTAAACGCTATGAAACGAATTATATCGTCGTTAGCATAGCAGAAAGAAAGCGAAACTATTCGATTTTTTACCTACTTTATACGCTTCTTTCTTTATTCGCTTTCGATAAACTCCTCTTCGACAAACATTCGCGTTATTCCGCTTATACGCCATTCTAGAAAGGATAAGGATCAGCTGATTTCTCCGCTAATGTTCGATCTAAATGCATATTTGTCCCACGAGACTCGAAACAAAATTCCATTGTATTCGTAATTACCGCTACTACAGAATGTATCGTTTTTCCGTATTTCTACGATAAGTACGGTTCGGTTAACCATGCTGTATGACGACGAACGAACAAAGCGAAACGATGTTCGTCGTTTCGTTCTTTTTCCTTAATTTCTCTTTTTGCGAAAAGGAAGAAAAGAAGAAAGAGGATAGAAATTGGACGATAGAAGGAGAACAACGATAGAAGAATTTTAGAATCTTAAAACGGAGGAAACTTCGTAGCACAAAATATTTTTTTGCATCGACTTTTTATTCGAACGTTCTACGTTCTGCGACATTATCCAAGCTGTATCGGTCGGTAGAAGATATCAAATATTCTAAACGTATCTATTTTTTGGAAAAGGATGGAGAAAGTTACTGTCGAGAACAGAATGCAACGCGGGTGACGACTATGCGAATAAAGTTATCGAACAGCTCGTAACTAATAACTTATGATTTAATTTCGATTTGACGGAATTTTATAATAATTTTCGAACTTTTACAATTTGCCATTCGATATCGTAATATCTACAATTTTTTAAACTTCCGATTCGATATTTTTATATTCATCGTCCTAGAAATAAATAGCTTAAAATATTCATGCACGTATTCGTACGTATTGCGGAAGGAAAGAAGACAAAATTTTCCAATATCGAATATTAAGGAAACCGTATGGTGTAATAAGGGAATACGATACGGCACGCGAAAGTGGTACGTACGATTCGTTGGCGATAGAAACGCCAAATCTACAAAGATAGCATACGACGTGGGAGAACGCGCGGTTGCACGTGGTATTTTTATTCGATGTACTACGTAAAACGATTTGACGATCATTTTCCCTGTCGCTTAAACATTTACATTTCTTTAAATAATTTTCTCAAAATCTAATTGCTCTTCAAGCAATTTTTATTGCGCTATCGTATGAATCGTATGTACTTACACAGCGGCGATCCCCTAATCGTTCCGAGCAATGTATACACTATACCTTTTATTGGGTAAAATTGCTCGGAACGTTCTTCTTTGTCTTTGTAGCAGCTGCGTTCTAGAAAAGTTTGTCGCACGCCAACTCGTTAGTTGCCTCTTCCTTCTTTCTGTCTTCTTTCTGTCTTCTTTCTGTCTTCTTTTTTATCGTCGTTTAATCGAAAGAAAAATTATAAATAATACCTGCTAAAATAACTTTTAACGCTAGATTTGTCCCGATCCAGTTAACTAGCGTTACTTGAATATGGTAAAAAATTTCTATTCCTATGGAACACGATGGTTTCAGAAAAATGCAGAATGCGAGATTTCTCAAGTTTTCGTTGGTTATTGCACGAGTTTTAATTACGCTGAGTGAATCGTGACACTGAGATTCCAAGTATCTTTCGTTTGATATTCGTCAGGACGACTTTTACAGCGACGGGTAAAGGCGATATTCTGCGAGTATTAGGCGTTTCAAATATTTACTTTTCTGGCCGCCAGTGGAGCGTGCCACGATTACGGTATTAATCTTCCGTTTATCGCGTGGCACGTCAAAGCGTTCAACGAATTCTCGGTAATTTTTTTGTTTCGCCTGGCTGCGCCTCAATCGCTTGGAAATTAGCGAGTTGAATTACGCGTTCACGAGGCGAACCTCTCGACGTTACGTAAAACTCGCGTTAGTCCGATGGAGCTTACTCGTCCCAAAGAAACTCGTTGCGGAAAACTTTCGAGTTCGTTAGCAACCGACTAGCCGGCATCCCGGTTACATTCTGCGAGTTTGCATAGTTTATGTCTTAACATCCCGTTAACGACCATGATATTGATATATTTTTTCTTATTTCTCGATGAAATAGTTTAAAACGCAAGAAACTTTCCACCTCGCTGTCGATGCTCGTAGTTCTGAGAATCCATGTTTGACGTTGAAGTAGAAAGTTGCACGGTTGTACGCCAACTATAGACACGTTTTCAGCTTTCTCAGAGAATCAATCTCGTGGACATGCAGAGATGTACTACCAGTTGGCTGTATAGAATGATACGGTGTACGCGCGTTTCTATTCTACTCGAAACCTTCTATTAAAATCTATTTCGAAGTGTTCTTCCTTCTATAAGAAATAACAAACTTGCTACTTGATCCAGTCGACCTATCTACGTACGTACTCTGGCCAATCTTGGGCAAAATCCAAATGATATATTAAAAAGATTACGAAATAATTACGCGCTATTTTATTTCAACGCGAAACGATTTTTCTCTAGATCAGTTCGTTATTTGGCTGCGAAATTCTGAAAAAGATTTTATTCGAATAATTTCTAGAATACTTTCCATCGTCATGCTGGAGTCTTTTCAGTCTGGTCTCGTAGATCATAGAGAAATAGTTAACCGATTTGAAATACACGGTAAATGTATGGAATCGTCGTTCGCAGTTTACAGCGTGCACGATGTGGAGTATCTGATAGATGTAGCTATAGCGAAGGATCTAGTGATATTTAAGTAGTAGCCGAAACAATAATTAAAAGATACGACAAATACAAACCGAAGAAACATTCTTTCTTATATAATCGACGAGATCTTTATTATCGAACGTATAAATTCTCTATATGTCAAGATCTAGTCTAAGGTCCCGAACAGAAGGATTGATAATTTCTCAATCGTCAGGTTTTACTTTACTTTGCTTTCCTTTAAGTGTTTTATATTTACGTATGAACGGAGATATAAATAGACAGTGTTATCGAGATCGGCGTCACACTTGACCCGTTAATTATCTTTCGAATCGCATGAAAAATTAGAATTAATCTGCGGCTCGACGGGACCTTCTGCCGTTGTTACCGCAACCGAATCGATTTTGCAAAAGGGAAATCGTTTAAAGCGATCTGGAATCAACGAGCTCCGAGAGTCGAGCCGCGTTGGATAACAAGCAGTGTTTTCTTCGATGCTACGGGTACATGTAGGTATTATGGCGGAGTAAGTACCGGTATTCCCAGACCAAGGAGACTTTGTTCCTACTGCAAGGTATAACGGGCAATCAGTTGGTCATAGGTTCTCGCAGGGTTTACGTTTCTGCCAGAGGTACCGTCGTGCTTTGAATTTTAATTGCCAAGCGTGTAGGGCTGTCTGTGGGTCTGGACGTTCAACGAACAGAGAGCGCGTTAACTACGATCTTGCTTAATTCAGGAACGTTCAGCGATTCTATTCCGTAGAAGTTGGTTTCTTGGTTGTCGTTTGCTTATCGTTTGCTAATCGTTCGCCGTTCGAAGTTGTTTCGTTCCGAGACTTTCCAATGGATTTCCTTCGCTTCAACGAGGCTTTCTTCCGACGATGACTATCGAGTCGATAGAACAAAGTTTCGTTATTCTTCCTCTTGGCAACCCTCTCGAGTACTGATTTTTATCATTTATATTTGTGATGTTTATTTATATTTATCTATATTTATTCGTAGAGCATCCGTCATATATCCAGCATATTTGTAGTCTTTCAGTTGTGATACTTTCAAGTTATTTCAATCGGTCTTGCGTGATTTTTGGCAGCGATCGATACGAAGATAAATAATCTGTGTACGTAGTAGGAGTATTTGACAATTGTTGGATTTACGATAGTTATCTATAACTTCTTTTAAAGTTTTGTCCAATGTACATTTATTATTACGTGTGACGTAAATGATGAAACTGAAATAATCACACACGAAACGCTTGACCGTTATCGCAATACATCGGAGGATTTAGAGATTAAACAAGAATTTAGTTGATTTACCGCTATTTATCGCTATTATATCGTTTCCATTATTTTTTATTTTCCAAATAAAGTCTAAAGAGCGAGCGTCCTTTATGTTTTTCATTGTTTTTCATGTAACCTGCTATCGCGTAGGTGAACTAACCTTGAAGAAGTTTTACCATTAAAACGACAGTTAAACTCGTGGAAAATTTATAGTTGTGGTTAATGGAAATGTGTCGAGTGAAACAATTAAAAATCAGTCTAATGGGAGAATCGATGCAGAAAACCTTTGTATCACTTTGTAAGTGTCATAGTTATTTTTCTCTGTAATACTTTGGTTACGAATCGATATTTAAGATATCGTTTAACATCTTTCTTCGTAAACTTTCCATACAACGACTTACCGGTAACACTTTCGCTTGAAATTCAACTGATTCGATAAATTCTTTTATTTGGAACAATTTCGCGTATTATCGACAACTTGGAAATCGATACACGAAAACGAACGTTTGAGCAGGGAATTTAAATACATTTTCAATTGAAATTCCCAAATACAATTCATTCGTTTGTCTATTTTTATTCGATCGAATCACTATCGTGCGTATAATCATATTGCAAGAAGGAATCAGATTTTTTTTACAATTGTGCGTGTAACGTTCGTGCAACGGACGTTGTGTACGGATTTTTTTCGATGTTTGGTTAATTCGATTGTAATCGATTGAGAAGTAGATTCGTACCGTAGATTCTATTGTCGGTTCACGACGCATCAGATTGCCCCAAATCAATCCCTATTTGCAAACATCGTCTTCGTTCTAGCTCAGCCCGAAGGCCATTCGATTCATTGGTTTTCGGGCCACGGATTAATCATGGCTCTCTGTAAGCAGTGATGCATCTGTTAATCCGAGACCCTCTCACTCAATTCAATCATTTCTCTAGCTCGATCTATCGTGCCGTTATATAATCACACTCCTCCGCCTCTGCTGGATTAAACGCACAAACTGTTAAACCGGATAACCGTTTAAAATAGTTTCCGGTCAACTTGAACGCATATTTCCCGATTTCGATTATAGCATCCGTATTTGATGGAAATGGCGCACTAACGAAATAATCCACTTTCGTTTTAATTGCGTTTTCAATTTTCATTTAACAGTTGTTGTATTTCTGAGTTATCCTGGCTCTGCGTACATATTTATACACCTATCGTATTCTTTCTACCAAATGTTTCAAAACAACGAGTATATAAACAGCAGAATACCAGATTCAATTTCATTGAATTTTTAGTCGCGTATCGATCGAAATGCAAATTTGCAAGCCTGTGATCGTTAACAACCTATTTTCTAAAAGAACGAGTAACAACGATCGTCGTTGATTTTGGCGAAGCCGTATGAATTACAGAATATACCTTTGCCATTTATGGAATAATTGGTGCCAACGTTATTCGCTTCGTCTCTCGTATTTTAAACGCAAGTATGTGCACGTATCTCGATACTTACGCGACATTATAAAAATTATTATCCGACCGCAGAACTTTGACTGTTAATGTAAACTCTGTTGGCGAAAGAATGACGATAACGATAACAAACAAAGCACCTCTTGGCGTACGAGAGTATATGTCACACGATGTTCGATCGCGTACGTTGAAGCAAACACACCAATTATCGGATTTGATACGTTTTGTTTCCTCAGGTAATAAACATTTTCGGCTGAAAATGCTATGGAAACAATTTAGCGAGTGAAATGCTTTTTCGATTTGACAAAAAAGTAGTCGAATTGCAGAGTTTTCATCGTCGACGGATGATATTTCCACCGTCATTAAATAGTATAAAGAATTGGAAAAAAACCGAAGACAACATGGGAAAAATATGATTTTTGTTGATTTCCGACGTTGATTTTTGCATCGCCTGATGGCTAGAACGAAGTGAATTTAATATGAAATAGTGGAAGAAGAAAATAAGCGATAGATAGATTCAAAGATATGGACATAAATGTTTTGACGATAGTAACGAAACGGTTAATATTAGTTTAGATTTGGATTTTACGTTGATTTAACGTAAGTAATATTAGTCTGTATAATCGATGTTATTAATGTATTTTTAATGTTCAAAACACATATTTTCGTGTGTTTTTTACCCAGGTGGTCCTTAAATCTATATAGGTGTATACGTACTAGGTTTCGACAAAGTATCGATCGAAAAGGAAAGCATCGAGAAAGTTAAATCATAAAATTGAAGACTTAATATCGCAGCAATGTTAATAAATTATTGGAGGAAACAGTTCGATAAATACATTTATTTATGTATACGCTATGCAAATGTTATTGGAGCGGAATCTCTGACGACATTTACCGCGTTAAATGATTCGAAATTGAAAATGTCGGATTATGATTGAAAGTGTGCCGATATTTTCCAATTTTCACACGGACGTGACTTCATACGGACATAGTTTTTTAATTTCAGATAAAAAACCAGAATGAAATCGTGCTTGCTTGCGAACGTACTACTACTAGGAAACAAGATATCCGCGACACGGTATCGTTGCTTTCATTTATATTTGTGGTGTGTTAAAGTTTAGTTGGACGCATCAACTGCGTAATAGAAAATATACCGCTGTTAATTAATAATAATTGAGAGAGAGAGAAGGGCTTGACCGATAGCTGTCGTAATAGCAAGTTACACACACATATATATATACAGTAATGTACAACGTATATAAGAATGCTAATTTTTCTAAATAATATTTGCAACGTCGTCACCTTTTTTCTGTTTTTTTGATTTACAGAATTGACCAACGTGTTTTCTGAACGGTCCAAACGACATTTATTTGAGATGATTATGACATTCGAATTTTCTCCGAAATCCGACGTAGTATCAATGTAGTATCGAATAACGTATTCGAATGCAGAAACGAATAATACTGAAATCGATTTCCGGATCGTTTTTCGATATATTGCGAATAATTTTAAGACTATTTGGAGAACTACGATTACACAGCCTGCTACGAGGTTCTATCGCACACCGTGTTCTGTCGATAAATGACTGCTTATGAGCGGACCATTCGGAAACGTAGTGTTAGAGAAAAAGAGTAGTTTGCCCTGTATGCATCGAAGCTCTTTCGTTAGATGAAATAAAAATTTTTTCCATTTCAAACGCATGAATTGCGCTCGAACCACTGTGTGAATGCATTTTCACGTGATTGAAGAGAAAAATGTAGGTAGAATCCAATCTGAAACGTATTCTGCTGCATCGAAGAGTGAAAAGTTAAAAAATCATGCAGCATTGACACTGAGAACATTTAAAAGCAATTATTTCTCGAATAGAGAAATTACGATAAAATAATTTGTAAAAAATGACACCTCGTTATACGAATACGTATACCGTTATACGAATATGATTCACCTAATTATGTATGTATTATATTTTAAGTCGAAATAATTTCGTTTTGGCGATAAAACGATTTTTTAAACTCTTTGAATTTTTGGCATCTTTAACAAATAGGTATAATTGTACTAGAGAGTTAAACCTTAACGGGTATCGTGTTTATATGAAAATTAAATGAAACGAAATAATTAGTAAGATCGCTTATTCAAGGATTAAGCCTCTGTCACGCTGAAAACGTGAAATTCGTAGTAAACTAGTTAAAGTATTAACATTTCCAATACTTTAGTTTTTTGATTCGCGATATCGATCAGAGGCGACTGCGATCGATGTTTAATTCGAATCGCTAACGTTTTCACCGCGTATTACACGTATGTAAATGGACGAAATGATACTAGAGAGGCGTTGTTATCTTTAGATCGTGATGCTGCCAGATTTCCGGCATGGTTGCAACCGTTATCCGTCATCTTAATGCATAACCGGAAGACCGAGGGACGCACCGGCGCGGCTTATAAACGGCGCGATTATTCCAACCTAGCTGCTCCTCCCCTTTCCAATGTCTCATCCCTCAGCCACGATAACCTATTCCTCTCGTCCAGAAGAATGTAACGCCGTTTGCAGGTTAGATCGCCGACCTTTGTAAATACATCCATTTGAATTTCATGCAACGCGACCCGATCGGACGAATACTTTTCCATGTCTTCCCCTCTTCGATGATCTTCTACCCTTGAACGCATCGCTTCTTTACTATAATCTACCAAATGAAATCGACCTGCAAGTGTAAGATATCACGTACTTTTCCATCGTGAAGGCAGAATTTACTTTGCTGCGCATATATTTCTTTCGCCGAAAGTAACTCGCTGGTCGAGTTAATTTCAAGCGGAATTAATCGTTCAGCGAATAAAAATCAACGATACTTTCTACTCTAGTTTCAGAAACGAGTCTATTCGCGTGTTCGTATAGTTGCGAACATTTTTCGCTTCGATTCGGTGCAAGAATACTAATCAGTAAGACCCAGTAAGCTGTTAAAGTTGGCGTTAGTTTGCTAGAAATTATTTACTTAACACGCAGATACTGCTTTTCCAGAAATAATATATAACGATGGAAGCTGAACTCGCTAGATGGAATAGTTCGTTACGAGTTATTCGATTCAAACGCAACTATCGGTTGAGCAACTATCAGACTAAGCAAGTATCGGCCACTGTGCAAGCATATCGAAGCAGTGTTCCAAGTATTCGCTTCACGGATAGATAACGCGAAAGAGAAGGAAAATGTCGCAACCGTGGCGGAAACTTATCGGATATTCGTCGCATTCTGTGTCAGATTTTCGCTTTTTTCCGATTACCGAGAGACGTTGCTTAGACGGAAAACGCTTGAACGTGAGATGTGCTACGACTTCTATATACGTTGCAAACTATAGTACTTTACGCTGTTTTCAAAAAGCGAATTTGCGCAAGACTCGTTTCGTAGCATGAATGTAACGCGTCTGCTTTAAACGTGAAAACGCGATGACGGAGCTTTCGTACAATATGTGAAACTAGTTGAAACAGCTGGAGATCGTATTAGTCGGCTTTATGGCATCTGGTGTAAAAGGCAAGTTAGTTACAGCGAATGTCCGATTGTACAAAAGAGATTCGCGTGAATATTTTAGGTAATTTTCGTTTTACAGCGGACTTTTATAATAACTTTGTTATAGCTGCATTAAGTGGGATATGAAATTATTTGAAATCACCGAGGACTGTGGGCTAGATTAAAAATAACAGCGTTTAAGAGAAATATACGCCTCTCGGAACGGTGTGCCAGCGTTTCAAATTTCGAATAACACGCGTATGAAAAAATACCAGAACAAATATTTTCCGAGCGTCGACGCGCGATTTTCCACGTGCAAATTTAAATCGTGGTTGGGCTCTTACTTTGCGCGACCAAGGAAAGAAAAACGTGATAAAAAAGAGGTATTCAACGGGTCAAACATTTCTTGGAACGGAGTTTTCCTTAAATTAACTGAACCTCTTTTACAGCATGCCCGGCGTGTCTGACGCTTTATAGCGTTACCAAAGGAAGCCAAGCATTCGTAATTTTCTATCCTGACTCTCCTTTTGCCGAACGAGATTCATCGCAAGGGAACTTTTTCTTGTCCCGTTTAAAATAAAGGCAATTAACGTTTTGCACTGAAAGTCGATGCGACTTTTAAACGGAAACGTTCCGACTCTTTATGAAACGTAATTGTTTCTGGAACCAACTCCACCGGTGTCCACCGGGCAAAGGAAAGGGAAAGGAATCGGCCAAGGGCCAGGACAAGAAATCGAGAGGACTTTACGGTAACGGATCTTCGCGATTTCCTTTATATTTCATCTGGCTTGAATCGAAGTCCGTTACTTAAAACTGGCTACTGATATTTTCAAACGTATTCGGCACTCGTCTGGCCAGCGGGTGGTCGAGATAGGTATTACTAAAAGTACTCGCAAGCAAAAAGGAATCTAGAGCATAGACATCCAGGAAGGTTGTTTAACCCGTTGACCTCGTTAAACGGCCACGAAAAAGTTAAGTGAATTTCTCTCTGTTTCTTCGTCACTTTTTCCACCTTCTCCCCTCGCCCTTTCTTTCCATTTCTTTCTCCTCTCTTGTCCCTCTATCTCCGACTATCTTTCAAGCTTCAAGGGTCTGCCTCTTGCTCGCCAAAGCGAAGCAGTTAGTTAATTAATTAACAAAATTACGTGGACGGATAAAAACGAATACTCGTCGTAGTCGTGGTCGCCGTCGCTTGGAAAGTTGGAAGTAGGCAGGCAGACGTCGATCTCACTCGGTCTACATCGTATGGAATTTCGAGGGCCGATCGAATCAGCTCAAGTGGCTCGAACGAAAATGTTCGTCGGCGGTAATGGCTGCTAATTATAAGATGGGATACGAAAGGGTAAGAATGCCGTCTCGATGGAAGCCGATAAGATTCGAGTGTTTGCCGTTTCGCCAACACAACTAGTCGATCTTAGTTAACCCGAGCCTGGCTGAGACTGCCAATCCGGATTAACGGCCATCTATAAATTACGGATCTTCGAATATCTTTGGCAATGATAGGTTGGCGCCGCCATTAACGCGAACGGGCCGAGAGTTCAACTCGACGGAGTTGCGGTTCCCGCTTGATTTCCATAGGCGCTTGAAACTTGGATTGCTCTTTGCTAGATTACGGAAGTTTAGCTGCATTGTTGCACCGCTCCTTCTTATTTTAGCTTGCGCTACAAATTTTCCGTCGAACAATACGGTATGTATAAGTTAGACACTGGCAGAAATTTAATTTTCCTAAGTAGTCGATCGAAATTTATGGAACGGCTAAAGTTTCTTTTATTATCTAAAAGAACCATGGCTTGATCGTTACCAAAATGAAAAAAGAAATGTGGAAAAGCAAGATCTTTTTATCGTTGTTCGACAAAATTTACTTGTCGTTTCGTTCGTTGTCATTGCTACTTAATCGTGTACATTTTTTGATAATCGTATCTCTTTCGCCTCTACGTAGATGCCTGATCGATTTCGAGTTGTTGTCGTTATTCTTTAGTTTCGAAGATAGATCTAGGCGGAGCAAAAAGGACTAAATTTCGTGGAAAGTATTTAAAATACAATTGCTCTTTTATCGTTCGTAGTTCTCTAAACGATTGGGTAAATCAATATAGTGGAATAATCGTCTCGTTTGCAATTTTTCAAGCGGCGGTTGGTTAAGAAAAGAGTTTTGCCGATTTATCCGCATTATCAGTGCCGAAACTATGCTGCCGTTTAAGCTAACTTAAAGCAATTTAGATATCTGTTATCTCGAAGAAGGACATACTCGGAGACGAAACGGCCATCCAGAAATTTCACGGCAATTTTTTCCGTATTTATTCGTGAGTCGTTCGCCGAAAATTCAAAAGATCGAAAACTCGTAAATTGTAAAATTAAGTAAATTCCCCTTCTTTTGATAATTAATATTTTTCTGAACGTGCTAGCACTTAAAAAAGCAAATCGTCGATACTTTAACAATTAACATTACGATACGCTAGAGAATAAATTTGATAAATTTCTTCAAACAATTTTCAAAACGATCGTCTTGTGTATTGCAAGTGCGTTATAAAGTAATATAATTTTTAAGCGATTTATGAAATCCAGCTGATCAAGTATGCGTAGTATGGGTATAAGAGTGCGTAGAATCAATTGTATTTACAGACTCACTTTGTATTCTGCTAAATCTTGAACCACGCAAGATAAAATTGCTTCCCTTCCAACTGGTGCAGTTACATTGGTAATTGGTTCCTTGAAATTCGGATCTAAAAAATAAGAAAAATCGAAGGATTAACGTTTCGCTAAAGCAACGATTATCCTTTCAAATGTATGTCACGGGCACAGATTCCTTTTTATTAATTTCCTCTTGTACCACGTAGAATAAAATATAGATCAAAATTTAAATATTTATCGAGGAAATATAAGATCATCCTACGTACAGAATTTCTTCCATAAAGAAAATAAAAATGACGAAGATGAAATTGGATTGCGAGGCTTTCAGTTATGGTGCAGAAATTCTGTTCGATTTACGCAGAAGCTTCATCTGATTGTGATTGGTTATTTGACAGCCACAAGGTTTTTCTTAACAAAATCAGGAAACGGATCTTTAACGTTCCACTCAACGTCTATACTTTGATATCTAAAAAAAAGAAGAAGAGAAAACGTGCCGATAGTAGAGTTCGATTTTATGTCCACCATCGTCCGATATATTTTTAACAATTTTCTCATATCTCTGTTACAAGTATAACTTATAATTCGTTCGACGATATAGGTGTAATATACGATGTACTAGGAAATAATTTCTTCGTGGGGATTCGAATCGCCTCGATAAAAAGAGGCTGCGATAACAATGATAAATAAATATACACGTATGAAGAAAGAAGTCGAAATTACGACCTTCTATCCTCGTTTGCGTGAAGTGAAATTACTGAAAAAGATAAAATTATATACGCGATGCAATAAAAGTACGTCATGGATGTAGCGGAGAAAATGTATGGATGAGAAATAACCCAGTCATCGCTGCTCGGTTAGTTTGCCATTCGATACCTACCTAAACATGCAAAGCTTTTCAGTTAAGTACTGCTTGAAAATCGATTGTTGTCGTCAATCTATACGAGCATGCAACACGCGTGAAATATAATACGAAAAATCTGTGAGCAACCTTCGGTCAAAATAGAATGGTCAAAGACGCAATAAGCTTTCATAAAGGTAATGCGACTACCCGTTCTAAACTTACCGCTGGATTGTTTCCAGAGAATATGAAATAGGACAGTCTGTCATGTTCTTCCGTCAATTAATCTTAAAGCCTTCATTAGAATTTCATGGAAACACAAATATCAGGCCGTGCGTCTACAACCTAGTTGTACAATTTGCAAATTACGTTTCACGGTATGATATTAACGATTTTTGTGGCATCAATCATATTACGGTTAGATTTGCTTTAAACCTAAGACTATATATGTTTTAATTATAAACTCGTCAATAATACATTTCGCTACATCGCGTTCTAGCTTAAGAAAAGAAAAAGGTGAAATATCCTTCAAATTTTACAGATTTATCAAAGTTAGGTTTTATTCTCTAACGGATTACATATTTCTGCTCGGATTTGATATCTTAATCTTATTAACAAATATAACAGGAATTTACACGGTTATCTATAGTTCGATAACATATGCAAACAGAAAATATAAGAATTTTCATCTAAACGTTCTTTATATTATCGTCAAGGATACAATTCACACTTCTACCTTTATTCGCTGGTGTTACCATATTTTCTTAGGGTGCTGTGCTCCCAGACAATCGACGATATCGTCGATATTTCAAGATTCTCAACGAAAATGCGGTTTGTTAATAAATATTGACAATGTCGCATTGACAGTACATATTGATCCTTTTAAGTTGAGAAATTGATCAGACTCGGAATATCAACGGTAGGCATACCGTACCGACGATCTGAGGACGTCCTTGGATATCACAATATCGCTACTTGGAAGTCCCCCATTCTTTTACGCGTTTTCTTGTCTTTACCAAGGATAAAATATCACGTTTACATTGGCAAGGAGCAAATTGGCATCAGTTTCTTTCTCTTGACCGTTGATTCAATGATCGTGGAAATTTGTAGTTAAGGCAAGTTTCATACGGTATATCGATCGAGTTGAAATTTTTCTTTAAATCGAACAACGCGTTAAAATTGGGCAAAATCGATTGAAATTTCTGTGCGAAGCAAACGCTATGGAGCTAATACGAAGTTAACAAGGATTCGGAATAATGCTAACAAAATGAGCTATAAACCCGAGCACGCCCTACGCGATTCATTCGTATCGTGCATTAGGAGGAAATATCGTCGATCAAAGGTCATTCACTCCCTAGGCGAATATACGGTCAGTTACACGGAGATTATTTGCGAAGGGCATAAAACAGCGGAGGGCGTCGTTAAGGGCATCGAAAGGAGAGCAACCGCGACCATAGAACGCATAACGTAGATGGCATAGTAATGGGAACATAGGGGAACCATAATTCCATTGTACGTGCCTATCCATCCAAGCTGCTTGCGGGGGGTAACTCTCGCGGGAAATTCGAGCGTATTAAAAGTCTCGATCTAGGCCGGTTTGATAGATCGGCTGTCTCGAAATGGTTACCGATGCCAGCGTCGTTTTAGACCGCATCCCCTAAAGAATACGTTCATGTAGTTGGAAATCGGCTCTTTTTCTTGCTTTTCACTTATTTTTATCAATCAGGTTATTTCCTTTATACAGACTACTTGCAATTCTGCTTTTTCTACTAGATAGAGCATCGAACACGAGTAAGTTCGAGCAATCGCGTAGAATAAAGTAGACTTTATGGGTTGGCTAGAGATTCTGAAAAGTATTTGTCAAGAACAACGTCTCGAGTAATTTCGTACACTTTCGTCCACCGGTCGATCGATACTCGACACGTTGAAGCACGCGTTCGATAAAATGGCATAGCAATAAAATATCGCAAACGTGGTACTGTTTTTTATTTTCCCTCTGATACAATCGACAATTGATAAGTATCGATATCATTTCGTACGTCAAATACGCGTAAAATATACTAAAATATGTGTATCCTAGGTGCGCTAAGAAGAAGCGTCCGCTGACATATGGGCAGTAGTTTGAAAAATATCAGTGATATTACCTTTAACGCTATATAGATACTTTCTCGTAACATGGCAAAGTCATACTCTTGAAACGATAAGAAATACAGGAAAATTTTATTTAATAAGATTCAATGGTCTTCAGTGGCGCATCGTGTGGTATGAAAGTAGAGGCGTTATAAACATTTCGCTTGTATCTTTTTACGTTCCAAACGTTCTTTTTCATCTGTATAAAAAGGTACTGAAGCACGCGTGCCACGCAATGATTCGTTTAAAGGATCTTTCGTTAATATTTAACACGCAGATATTTAACAAAAAAAGGTTAATTAAATTTCGTTTTGTAAAAATCTTTCTTATGCGGAAAATTGGATATTACTGTATTAATAAATTGAACAAAAAGATCTCGGTGGTTTTCTATAAAATAGCGAATATAGGCACACCGATCCGAACGAACTACCGCTACATGTCACGTATGTGAAGTAATTTAACATATTTTCAGTGTCAGTGATGTACAGACTTTGTTAACTGACAAGTGAATAAGTGTTCTCGTTAAAGTGCAGAAAATGTAATAAACTAGCTTCATATATCTCACGGGAGAAACGTTTTTGCCTATATCAGAGCGAAACAATGAAAGCTTTTAACGTGTCAAAATATGCAAAATTATTGTTAAAGATACGATATCTCGTTCAAAAAACACAATACTTTGTACAATGAATTTCAATTTTACACGTCACTTTATTTAAAGGCAAAGAATTTCCAAAAATGAATTTTAGATTATGTTTGGCTATACAATTTGCGATACGAAAGATACAAAGCAAAAATACGCAACACAAATGACTGTTACTAAATATTTTAACAAATTTTATTTTGAAGATTACTCGGTTCGTTCATTTCTATAACAAGAATATTTAATTTAATATCGCGCAACGAAGTTTACATTCTCAATACCAATATAAATCGTTGTTAGAAAATTTGTGATATATATTTACTTGTAATTTAATAAGATATATATCGATTATGCTTGGAATAATAGTAACGCTATAAGTCAATTTTCACAATCAAAGCTATGCAAAAGCCAGTTGTTACTTTTTATAGAATTTTCGTTGTCACTGGACGAAATATTAATGAAACGCTTGTACGTTTACTCGGCGCGGAGAAATACCGCGGAACAAGTGCTATTTATGTCGTTATCAACGCTATGAATCGTTTACGTTACTTTCGAACTCTGCATTTCGTTTTCTAATTTGTATTACATTTAAAGCGTTAATCGAATAAAAGTGGTGCAGCGTGTTCGTTGCAAATGACGTTTCTTCCCCATCGTCGTTCTCTTTTGCAAGGTCATCAACGGTTGCTTGTTCGTACGAAAAGATTTACGTAATTTGCACACACGTTGATGTTCCCTCTACAATCACGGAAGATGTCGTTTTCCATTCGTGTTTACGTCTCTATACATATTTCTATGTATAGAAAAGAGTGGATGAATTTTTCAAAATCTAAGATTCACGGTACGTAGACGGCAATTACATCTTAAGATAGGCAAACTGAAATACAAAGCATCAGATTTCACGGAAACAAGGTGTTATTAACCCCTTCAGACTCTTTCGAAAATTTCCGCAAACCGTTCACGTAACGTTAATTGCGTAAGAAACATTTCCATTGCCGGTTGTGTTTAGTCAATGGCTTTTCGCTTAATTGGAAAACGTACTTCCGAGTGAAGCAATTAATGCACGTAAATGGGAAAAGTAATCGACCGAGCGAAGGTCGACGTTAAATATTCGTCACTTATTCAATCCCATTGGCTTTCGCATTCTTGCTCGTTCTTGCCAATTCTTGCCCGTGCCTGCCCTTCTTTCCCTCCAGTGCAATGAACTTTGCCATGTAAATTCAGAGAAACAGATATGAAATACAAATAAACTTCCCTTTTGTCAAGAGTATATGGAAAGATTTATGGTCGAAGGTGACTTATCTCGAAACTATCACCTGGGTTCATGGATTAAGTTTTAGTAAATTATTTTTAAGCGGTGCAATCGGAAACCGATTTCACGAATTCGAAGACAGAGAAAAAAAGCGACGATGAATGTTTCTTTTAATACCTAGCGTGAAAAGGAACGTGTGGTGAATTATTAATAAAACTAATCGCATAAATTATTTCGCATCTAAAAATCTAAAATCGAACGTAAACAGTAAAAATAACAAAAGCTGACGGAGTAAGGTTAACGGAAAGAATTTCAGCCTTTTCTTAGCGCCTAAATTAATTTATACGAAATTAACTTGTATTCGTATCATCGATAATTATTTCACAATCGTTCGATAAAATATTAAAATATCGATTAATTTTTTCGTCAAATAAAATTTATATGCGTTTGGAAACCTGATAAATTTTGTTTCTAGGAATTATACGTTGGAAAACTAATTACAATTACGCCGATAAGGTTCAAAAACACGCGAAACTAGGCGACAGGCTAAATTCTTCCGAAACGTTTAGTAAATGTTCGTACGAATCGGTAAATATGTTGGATCTCGCGTTAACGAGAGAAATAAACCAAGAGAAGATAAGGAGAAAGCTCGGAAATTTTAGGGAAGGGAATGCAAGAAAATCAGATTTGCGTGCTTCCGCGAGATTATTTTCGTGGGAATGGGTAGAAATCAGCGGAGTGCCGACGTCGACGTCGACGTCGCGCTTCCTTCCCCTTTATAATGCCGCAAAATAATAAGAATTTCGTCTGCTTAGTCCCGTGGGTGCTTACATTCCTATTTATGACGACAGTATCTCGGCCTCTTTATGCCAGCTGCTAGCAAATATGCACGGCTCGATCCCCGAGTTGCCGAGTATTTTCTTCTTCGGACTTCCTTGCCCAACCCTGCGGCAGAGGAACGATAATGGAGACAAAGTTACGCGTTCTCCACTCCACTCGTTCATTCTCATCTTTTTCATTTTCCGCTTAGCGATGATGGAGGCGCAAACTGCGTAATCACTCGGGCCGATTTCCTCGGCAAATCACCCTTAAATACCGAGTCTTTTAGAGTTTCTATGGTTTTTAAGGTATTTCGAAAGGTATCTATATATTTTTCGCACGCGTTAGTACATACACAGCTATATCGCGCGCTCGCTTCGCAAATAATATTTCTTTCGAAGAGGAAAAGAATCGTCGTTGGAGACAATAAGATATTACCTCGTTAATGAAATTCTTCGGCACGATTGTTCGTAAAATAACTCTTTCTTTTCTATTTTTCTTTTTTATGTTATAAGTTGTTCTTTTATCATGCGTAATAGCGTATCGAATGGTAAATAACGGATATTCCAAAGGCGACGAAGCTTTTCATCAGAGATAGAAAGCCACATTTGTGTTAGTATTAACGCTCTCGTCATTTATCATTTTAACGTTGTGTATTCTCGTGGTTTCTTACATTAACATATTTAGAAAGAAAATAGGCGATAGACGTGTTCAATTATACGCTGTACTTTTACCTTTTTCAATCGCAGTCGCGTTTTGTTCGCACAGTACTTATACAGCTAACCATTTTGACTCGTTCGATTTTATTCAATCTTTACTTCGATAAATTCCCTGTTACGTCTCGTTGTCACGTGGCTTGAACGGCGTTTAAAGCTCCGTTCGGTTGGCCGTATCGCAACAACAGCGTCCCTTTCATCCTCGCATTTATCTTCCTTGGCCGTAAGTTCGCCGGCGAGCTGCGCGCCGCGCCGCGTCGTCTCTCTTCACATTTCCATTACGACAAGGACCTTAGTAGCTGCGAGGACATGGCACATAGCATAATAACGAGCCATGAACAGCACAACACGCGGCCGCTTTATTTCACCGTTCCTGCAGCCTGAAATATCTCGACCCTCTGAAATCACTTCACGCTCGCTTCCAGTAACTCGCGTCCCTCCGGCTTCTCTCTTCACCGGCGGCGGTTCTCCAGCCGCCTCTCTCCTATTCGTAGCGGGCTTAATGCGCGTAACGGTAACTCATTCGAAACTCGTTGCGTCCGCAGAATGGTTTGCCGGATCGTACAGACAAACATGAAAATAGAATCTCTGCTCGATTTGTTGTCAACGCGATACCCGGCACGCGTGCGTGTTACCGCAAGGTAACGATCGGCGTGAGTTACGCGGCTAGGAACGGATGAGCGTGGTGGTAAGCTAGTGAAATTTTTACAGTCGCGATGTTCCATATCCAAACTTTTCAAATATCTGCTTCGAATTTTGTAAATATACCTTATATCTGAATCTCGATTAATATACGACGCTGGATGCCTTGGTCGTACAGTAAACACGAAGGCGTAAGATCGGCTTGAGACGAGAGGCGTCAACGTTTTCTATCTCTTTTCGTGTCACGTTCGCTCAACATATGCCACGCGTACAAACGATCCACGTAACGTTTAATTGATATAATAGCGTGCAACAAATACAAACTGCAACTTCTGTTTAAGAATAGCAGTGGAAACGATACGATTCGGAATCGGATCGAATTCACCGAGGAAAATAGTAATCTTAAAATATAATATTTAAAATTAAAGTAATAATCGTGCAGTTGACGCGGTGTTAATTTTCCGTTCAAAAATAACGCGTATCTCCGATTAGATCGAGTCTTGCAATTACAACTCGTCAATAGTTCAAACTTAAATTCTTTGCGAAAATATTTCCATTCCAGCTTAATGGTTAAGTCGAAGGTTAACGCTTTTACGGTTTATACGTTTGTTCCTGTCAATTGTGCCCTTTCGAGGAGAAAAGAACTAATATGGAGAAAAATAAACCTATAACGTGGAAGGAGATAACGCGCGTATTAAAAATTTCTTTATATTGTTTCAAAAATTGGGAAATCTTCTAAAGAAACGCTGTGTCGAAAGGGACTCAAAGGTGGTAACTAGGTTAAGTGAAACACTTTGAAGCTAACCGTTTACCGTAGATTAGACCAGGCCAAACTGTGGCCTCCAAAACGATTTTTAGAAACTGGTATGCGAGCAAGATACGAATTTACAAAAATTCAACGATAATACCAAAAATAGACAGCTTATTAGCGTAAATTAAACGATTATTACGATTATATTTTGCGAAGGTTTATGCTTTAAATATCGTTTTATTTAAAGCTAGACTAAAGAAAAATCAGAAATTTTCTTGGATGACCCTTCGAGCAGTTTGACAGCGAGCTGCGGATAACAGATGGATTATAATTGGATGCAACTCGATCGTTTAAATAGACCGAAGCGAAGCATAAGTAGAAAAAGAAGTGAAATAGGTAGACGCGTCTAGGAAATGTTGCGCGTTACAAAATTTATCATATCTCAATAAGTCGATATTAATTGTAGGTACATAAATATTCTAATATATTTAAATTAAACTTATTCGGAAATAAATATAGATGCGATCGAAATTAAAATGGAAATATCGTTCGCAAATGGTTTTATCAGCCGATATAGAGACCGAAATTTTACCAACGTTTTAATACCTTTTATTATAACATTATCGTAGCTTAATCGAGACGTTATCGATAGAAATTACAAAAATTGCGCGAGTATCCGATAAGACGAAATTTCGAAAAATTAAACAAAAATAAATAGATTTTAAACATTCGTAAATAGATTTTATACATGATCCACGGAAATGCAAAAAATAAAAAATATTTGGGTAAGATGAGAAAGAAAAAGAAGATGCGACGTATATGCTTGAACTGTTTAAGATCTACGAAGTCACTTCGATTAAGTATAAATAATAGGTAGGTATAAGCGAAGTCAGCTTTCAGAAGCCCTTCTATTATTTGACACGTTTTAGGTATAATTACGTTAAATATCAATTTTTGAACAGAGAAGAACAATCCCGTTAAAAAGAACACGGTTACCAAATATTTCGCGTCATTTTTATTTTCAAGCAACGTAAATCGTAATTACGAGTTATTTCGCTTTTCTCGTTAAAAACAAAAATCAAAATTAAAAGAGATAGGATAGGCGTGTTACGTAGAATAAAAAATTACTTAAACTACGAGCAACGAGAGGATTTCGTTTTATTTTAAGGAACGTTAAACGTACTGTTACAGGCCAGATACGTGTTAGCCGAAATATCAGTCGTACAATTGTTAGTAGGTTGAATACATTAGATAAGTAAAGAGAACGATAAGCAAAAATACGTCGGGCTAATAGGTGAATTACAGAAATGCGTTCCATATTCTACAGCACAGAGAGAGAGAAACATTGCCGACGATAAGCAAAAAACTAATTGCACGAGTTTCGTGTGTGCGATTGTGACTCGTTGAAAACTCGTTGTACGCGGAAAGAGAAACGGGAAAACAAAGAGCTTTGTTTGTCTCTCTGAAACATGCGTGCGACACAATTATTCCCTAACACTACTAACGCCGGTACCAAATATGTACTTGGCAATTTTCTAAATCGGCGATACTTCGAATCTTTGATCGATCGGTCATCGTACCATCGTTGGAGAAGCTTAAAAAATTTTAAAACGTAATATCAATTTATCAAGCGTCGCTGAAAACAGCAAACGATAGAATATGCTTCTCCCTTAAAAGATTTCTCGTAATTTTCGACCGCTAGTTTTCCGTGTTGTATATTGTTCTACGATTTGGTAAAACGTTCAACCGATTCGCCATTCTGCTCCAGGGGCGAAATTTAACGGCTCGGATGCTCAAATAGATGAAAATAATTCGAATTTTTATACTAATAAATTCTGATTGTTAAAAACAGCAAATAGCGATATTCAAAATGGAATTTTTCAAATAGAAAGAATTCTACACACATAGTTTTGTCCGCAAGCTTTTATTCCGCGATATAATATTTAGCGATTCACAAGTAAAAAATAAAATCGCAATTCAAATTTTTCTATTTGTCAAGTTTCAAAACAATCGGTTATCTACTTTGCGATAGTTCTATTGATATTCTATCCAAACCCAGTGCACGCGGACAAAGCTAAAAAAAATCTAACGGACGTTGGAAAAAAATATAAAGCTCTCTATTTCGATGGGAAAACAGAGACGCAAAATCCGTAAGCAAAATACAATCGTAACGCGCGCGCGCGGCTCGAGATTTACTAATTCTGAACGGAGAATGCGAGCAATCCGAGAAAACTAGCGTAACGTCGAATAAAATAATAGGATGAAAGCCAGAGTCGATCGATTATCCGTGATATCGCGTCTAACGCAGAAGAACACGCGTATAAACGATATCACTTGTCACCGTGTTTCTCGTTTATTGCTGGCAGGATGTGTTGGCAAAGAAACAGCATGTGATACTTGTAACAGATTGCATTTCGTGCCGAGACACACTTTGTTACCTGGGTTTACACTTTCATGCACCAGAAACGACCTCACGTTTCCCGGCCCGTGTCGGTCTATTTATTTTGGCCACTTGGGTTTTCAAGGCGCTGTCACCTGGTTCGTGACAGCGGGCCCTTTTCAAGTTCAGCGATCCGACTCGAAAAGCGTTAGAAAATAGGCATTTGATGCATAAACCGCGGCCTCAATTTCCCTTTTCAGACCTCGTATGTTTTCTAAATTATTTACTATCTCGTGTACATACGTGCACGTAGAACGTATACGCCACACAGCTACGCATTATATCGACGATCATTTTTAGATAAGAGATAAAAATATATGTATACTTATAATGTAATTCTTGGGCAATTGTACAAGATTATAATGCATCATACGCACGTGTAATACGATTTTCGACATTTGCCGAGATAAAGTGATATTAAAAATCACAGTGGTGTAAGTAAAGATTGTCAGAGCTCGAATTTAGTCACATATTTCAACCGTTAAAAATATATTATTCTTTCAATTTCACAATTAATTAAGTTATAATTCTCTTCTCTGTCGCGATACATTTTCATGGCTGAAAGAAACGAATTTTTTACGACAATAATCGCAGAACGCTATTTTATGAAACGTAACAGCGAACTGGTTTATAACAACGTTATGATTCTTAGCCCTGCAAATATATACACACATACGCGTATAACACTAATCTAATATAATCCGAGGAAATAATCTTCTGTATAATTTTTTTTATTAATTACATCCTCCGAACAAAACGAGAATGACGAATAGTAATTGGGCGAGTAAAATCATCATAATCGTCATTTGTATTTCAGTTGTTTACAATTACAGCGGTAACACCTTTTTATAATTTCTCCCTTATTTTCCACGCAAATTATCCATTAGTTCCTGATTTCGTAGAACGCGTAGGATTACGCTACGAAAGAATTTCTCAATCCGAATAACTAACGAAAATCGTTCGATTTTTAACATTGTCCCCTTCGTTCCTCGGCTATGTGACACAAGGAATTCGTGTAAAATCTCGCGGAATAGAATTAAATCGATTGCAGTGCGTTTCGCCCCGATCCTTTTGGGAATCGTCGGACATACATAGGTTCAAGATTTCCTTCTGCCCTTAAGTACGCGAGCACACGTGACACGTTATGTACTGCCGCGTTTCTTCAGCGCACATTCGTACAATACGTTATATGTTCCTCGCTAGCGAATGCTGCTCGGTCGAACGATTTTCATATCGAGGGAAATCGCTTCTTCCACGAATTCCTTTCCGGCCGATGCACCTTTTACAGCTTAAGGGACGACGCAGCGCAGTTAAAGATCACCAGCGAAGCAGCTATTCGAGGGTGGCTTTTGCGTGAAACCGAAATCATTAACGGTTAATCGAGCAATATTTCTCTGGACGGCGATTTTCGATCGATCGCATTCAATTTCGTCGCAACCGATAGAATTCTTTTCTCTTTTACCACTCTCCTTTTGCTCCCCACCCCTCTTTACTCTCTTTCAGAGTGATACATGGAGCGATTTTGGGAAGAGAGACGTGACAAAAATTTTTAGCTCTGAGAACCGACGCTATATGTATCGGTGAAATTGGATACCGTTATAGTTTTGAATTGGTTTAATCGTGAGTTAATTTCGGCGATATTATATTTTCCATACATTGGTTGGTATTCTTATATTTACGCAAGAGTTCTTTGTATCCGTATTTTTTAGCTGGAAAGCATTAATTCTTGGTATTGCGGAGAGCACGACTTGCGTTTGAAAAAGATATCTCAATTGCAATTTTCCAAAATCTGTCGTACGAAAGACAAAGAAATCGTAAATAGGGCATTCTACGTAAAATCGATCAGTTTTGATATTCTTGACGCGTCAGGCGTTTTTTTTTTTAACCGAAAGAGACGTATATTTGTAATACAAGCACGATAAAGCACGACGAGATCATCATTTTGTTAGTTTGGAAATTTTTTGAAAAATACGGAGTTGCGAAATCATGAAATCGCGAACCGTATTTATGAATTTTGATCTCACAGTTGCGTACCATTTGTCAGATTCGGTTTATTTTTGTTATCGTTAGGATTATTTCGATACAGAAGATTTCATTCGTTCTATTTTGTGTTTATGCGGGTATTGATTTGGATTTCGTATTTGGGAAGATAAATGTTAAGACCGAATTGCTCGGATAAATAAATACAGGCGATGACTTTATTGTATACGCAAACAGCACTTAATTCTAGACTTAACAAACGCTAGACACAAATGTACACGTATAAATGTGAAAACGCGACAAGAAAATAACATCGTTGACGAAAAAATTTAAAGTACGATAAAAATCAACGTCTCGTTATATGTATACATAATTTTGACTTGAGAACTAGGCGAGATTATGCGGTGGAATTTTGGTCTTGCAGAAATAGGTAATGGAATAGAGATACGGTATACGTATATACGTACATGCCTAGGTAGATATTACATGATCAATACAGCAGAGTGGGAACTGGTAGTAAGAGGAAAATCTTGTAAGACAGCACGTTTCAGAAAAAAAGAGACGAAAATGAAAAAACCGAAGAATCTGTAACGTAAGTTTAAAAATTAGAAATTGTAATAACTTGCTATTGATCGTCGAGTGTAATTATTGGCAAGATCAGAATGGTATCATTACTTTTAGTAAGAAAGAAATCAACGTCTGCTAGAACATATAAATATTATAGCTGCAAGCTTTCTCGTAAGCTCCGAAACTAAGAACTCGTTTCTGTAGCACTATTTTAGTTGTAATTATCTGAAAGGTGTAATCCGAATGCTGTACTCGTGTATTTATTAATTTCTACGGCAAAAACAAATCCTTTGCGTTGCTTAATACGGATCATTTGCCTCGAAAGTGAGCTTTTAATATCAAAAGAGAGCAAATAATTACTAGAAAATTAGCAGAAAATTTCTATATAATAATGTTTCAATTCCTTAAATCGTCTATGAAATCTTGCAACTGTAATATGATTGATATTAAAAATATTTGAAACCTGTCTTATACGCGGATAACGCTAATTATCCAGCTACGCCATTTACAAAGTATCGAAAGATCGATCTAAACCGCTCGAAAATTGTCCACTCGTTTTATCGATCTTCGTATTTCTTATTGGAAATCATTCAATTTCTGAATCGCATAAAAAATTCTCCGACTTTCGCGTCGGATATAAAATTCTTAAACGTTTGCGCCAAGTCAAGTATCTGGCATATGAATTTTTTATCGTATTCGTTCATAATTTATCCAGCAGCGCGTTAATTTTTCAACGACACGATTGCTATACTCGTATGCCGATTGTAGAGAAAATGCCGACAGACTGAAATTCGTTCGCTAAGTAACGAGGCTAACTCAAATTTTCCGGAAGGCTCACAGCTCTGACACAGAGTAACAAGATCGAGTGTAACCAAGTCGAAATCTCTTCATCTGCCGTGTCGACACGCGCTGTCAGTCGTTCCGTTTCGATGCCTCGCCGCTATATATGGAACGAGAAGTTGCCAGACTATCACCAACCCCATCACCTACATCCTCCTCGCGGAGTAAGGATCCTCTTAATTGCATGCGGTAATTATTGTTTACGTGGCAAATACATCAGTGAGCGTCTATATCACAGATGTTCCGCGTAGAATCTTGCTAACTAGTTTTGCCTTTTAATCTCGCCAACAGCCATCTTTCAAATTGTAACCAATTCGATTTTCCCGTAAATCAAATTGCGACATACGAGGCAATAATGAACTATGGCGATAGAAAATTTGTAAGCGGTACGAGTTGTAAAGGTTGTGAAGGAAATAAAGCATCTTTGGCGTTGATGGTAAATGGTACTTTAGTTCGTTTCTCACGATACGCGGTTGAATCTGTAAGCCTGCGTTTATGAACTTGAAGAGAACAAACGTAACTAAAGAGACTTCGGGCTCGACGATGGAATATTTATGGAATAAATTAGACAGAAGAGCGAAGAAAAGATACCTCCGCGATGAAATAAAATTATGGAATTGTCTACTGGAATTATCGTCCGATGATTTTCGAATTGTGCCGCGATGCGAAACGAACAAAAGAAATCCTCTAGACCATCAAATGTCAGAGTATAAAAACTGAAAAAGCTGGCTCTCTAAAATAATAATAGTTTTGAAATATCCGAGCGTTGTACGTGAAAGCATCGTTTATCGGTGGACATTAAACGGTACATAAACGCGAAAAAAAAAAAGAAATAGCGCGATAGGTAAGGTAAGTAGCGATATGGGGATAGCTGCGTCAACGGGAAGAAAAGACACAGAGCCACGTAGAGTAATAAAACGTGCGCCTGAACGACCCCTGGGCTTTCAGCAACACATCTTCATCGGTCTCGCTGGCCGTTCGTGTTCCTTATTCCATCGGTGTTGGCTCGGTTAGCATCATTAGTGACGTTAGTGTCTGTTTTGTTGACGCAGTGGGTGTTGGTATTGGCGTACACCTGACGGTTGTGTTCCGAAGCGACGAGTGACCTGTGCCGGTTCGCGGCGATGTAATGGAATAAAAGTGGTGGACGAAAGGAGATACGACGCGTCGAGGAAGGGAAGAAATTCCAGGCGAAACACCGGCGAAATGACTGCTTTCCAACGATCGACCGACAATGTTAAAAGAGTAGCTATCCTTGACTTATGAGGACGCCGTTTCCTTCGTCTTACACAGTTATCGAAGAAATTGAAAGTGCCATATTTTCATCGGTTTCCGTGGCTTTTTGGCAGAAAACTTCGAGATCCGAGTATGAAAGAAATATATTTAGAATATCGAAGAATTTCTTGTATCGATCACACAATGCTGGATAAGAAACAGTTACTGTCATGGTTCGATAGTGGAGGCATTTGTTGTACCGTTCGATTTCTTTGAGAAAATTTATGGAGCTGATATTTTATGTATTCTATTTTATGAACGCACGGGTTCAGTCTGCTTAATGATCGAACGGTGAAAAGGTGTTTATCAATCGATATATGTATAGCGAAAACTTTTTGCGGAAAATATAATTTTCTATTTCTTTGTCCGTATAGGAATATTTAATAAGTTTAATTTATTCATCCACAACGCACTATGCATTTTCCAATACTAACGTATAATATTCTGAGTCTGTTTCTGAGTCGTTGCACGTTAATTCACGATGACAATTATCTTACTAATAGTACTTACTACTTACTAATAGTTACTTATTAACGACAATCTTTGGTTCTGATGCATTTTGAATACACACATTTTACTCCGAAAGATCGATTTTATGTTTCACGTTAAATAAACATTTTGTACTTTTCTCAAGTGAATCCAAACATCGGATCCCTATTTCTGATATTTTTTACATAAAGGGAAACGATAAAGAAATGTTAAAAATTGGTAGATTAGCCATAGAAATGGTTTCGACGTTTACGAAGACGCTTCCAATATCAAACGTGAAATCGGAAATTTGTCTCCGTTGATAAACAAGTCTGAAGATTAATATAGAAACGAATTACAGGCGTGCGGTAACGAAATAAAGCTAAAACAGCAGAAATCATATTTTCTTAGAACACTGACGGCGAAAGTCAAAGAAACTTACGATAAACCTCCATCTATGACAGTTCCGTTAGAAAAAAGAAGTTGTTACGTGGTTGTAGAAACTTTTAGAGCTTGCCGTCATTCCGGTGCCTGTTCGAAGTAAGGAGAAGCGAAAAATGAAAGGAGTAAAGACGGAGGTATGCGCGGTAATACGAACGCTTTCAAAATCAATAACCGCAAATTGCTAAAATTTCACATCAACGATTGTGTCTCGAGTTATAGAAAAGCGATGGTATCATATAATAATAAGTGGTTTCACATTTTTCCTCTTTACTGTATATCCTTCTACGTATAGAACCGCTACGTTACTATATACGTCATCGAACATATTACACTGTAACGCATGAAATTTCTCTTTTCTCTGATATAAATTGAAACGTATAGATTGATATAAATGTGCGTTTGTTTTTCATTAAAGTGAGTTTATTAACACTTTATCGAGTGCTCTTACTAAATAGGTACCGATGTTCTGTTACCGAGGGCATCTTTTAAAAATAGGCAGGAAGATCGATCGTTTTCCCCAAATTGTTTTACGCGTACATATATGTAGATGTATAAATTGCATCGTTAGGTATGCCGATTCGCATGCCGCATCGTATTGCCGAAGCGCCAATGAAAGCACTGTTCCTTTGGAATCTATAATTTTTTCATCAACATACATACATTATACACGATGGCTTGAATACGGTTTGCAAAAAATATTTTTGTTTTGTGAATCTTTACAGATCTATTCCGCTCTTGGCTGACTCTCACAGCCTCGCAATTACAACGTAGCGATATAATTATACGAACGATAGATGATATCACGGATATCGAACACTTCTCGATAACGTGTAAAGTGGCACTTATAAAATTCTATAATCGGATAAAATTCAATTCAATTACATTAAATAGCATCCCACTTTTTTCAGATTTTATTTCAATTAAGAAATCGATCTGATTTCGAAGATAATATGCCACTGTACGATTTTCAATGTGATGGATAATGTTTCATTCTACTTTGAATTCCGTCGTTCAACTGTCACCCTATATTCCGATTTAACGTCAATCGTCACGTTTAAAAACAGCATTCGAATTATAGAAGGATACGACATATTTATTCCTAGCTGTTCGGTATGTGGAATATAACGAGCATAATGTTGAAGGCAACGATGAAAGGGTACGACCCTAAACAACAGGATACTTCGAACTTCGATTAATATAGTACGAACCAAGGTACTGTTTTATCACTTGTTTATACGAATCGAGTATCGTTAACGATGCTATAAATTCCTAATGCGTTAACATATGATGTATGTAAAAGATTCAAATTTTCGTATTTTCAAACAAATATATCTATCGCTTATTTCGTGAATTTATGAAAATGATACAAATGGCGAGTTAATCGCTTGTAATTAGGATTTATAAACGATTCTAGTTTTTTAGTTTGCGACTGGAAAATGGAAAAGCATTTATACGCGTATCCGAACGTTCTTTATTCGATATTTATTGGATTATTTATCAGTGCTTATCGCAATACGCCAAATTTTCAACGTTGCTCGATCGTCGGTACCTACTCTGTCCATTAAACACGGAGGCAATTTTAACTTCCGATTTCAGTAATTTTGTGGTAACAAAATTTGTAATTTGATGCGGATACGAGAAGAAGATACAGCAAATAACGATCGTCCGAATGAATTTAAAAATCAATTGCGATAAGAGCCGAATATACACTTTACTGTAGGATAAATAAATAAACTTCCGAGTCACGTATCATTATAGATAGCTCAAACGTTCTAACGAAATGAATAAAGTTATGGTTTCTGGAGCGTGGGCGTTAAGAAACGCGAACAAGTTAGTTTCTGGCGAATAATCGAGGAAATAAGTGTGAAAATAACAACGGCGAGGTACCGGAAGAAGCGCATAGAAAAAATTTGAAACGTAAGGCCATAAAGTTTTGAGACGTTATAATACGTGCGTTGAGCATTACTGTTAAAGAGCTATAAGGCAGCTCGTCGTGCACCTGCTATGTTGAACGTTATACTTTGTACCATCCTCCCAGTAGTTGACAGGTTATTACACCTACGTTGTATACAAAGTATTATCTCGTATCGTACTTGTAAAATATGGCCTTCCATTATATTAAGAATTTTCCAGGAAGCACTGCTATATACTTGTTTCCCAGTTTGCTGAAATAAAACAATTTAAGTCAGCGAAGAAGACCGAGCTATTGTAGGCTTTCGCGAAATTTATTGCGCAACCATCGACAAAATTTCTTGGAATCTCAGTGTACTAACCGATGCTAACGATGATGGAAGACCCAAGCGATGCTAACGTAACTTTAACTATCAGAAAACCAACTAGTAATCACCTATTCTCATTATATTTATGTTATTTTAGATTACGATAATTATCAGTAATCGGGTGATGTTTATGCGGTTGTTAGAAATTTAGATATACGAGAATGATTCTATTTACATTCTATTCCTTTAGTTGTAATCATAAAGATATAAATTTGTATCAAGATCCGCTGTCCAATAATCAAGAATAGATCAGCCAATTGTAATAGATATATAGCGTTGTCGATAGTAAAATGTCATTTTAACTTTCCAAGATCGTCTGTTCAAAATTAACGTACAAAATTCGAACAAATTCGTTCCTTGTTTGATATAATAAGATAACAGGTAAAATATTCGCATCTTGAAATATAGCGTTTAACTAATATCTAACGACAATTTTAGTATTGCGAGGATTTAATTCTAAATAACTATACTTGAATAAAGAAAAGCTAATTCTTTATAAGATACGTGTCGTGAGAATTTATACCACGTATGTACATGCTTTCCAGACTAATTTAAATTTAAATTAGCAACGAAACTAAACAAGTTTTAGGCACGAGGAAAACGTAAGCCACGTATAAATTTCTTTGCAAATATTCTTGTAAGATGTTTTTTTACGAGAAAATAGAATTAAATATTCGTATGTGATTGTAAATAATATTTTTATAGTACTCTTACAACACGGATTCACCCCCTAATACCGTTTGAGAATTGGAGAAATTTCCCATACAAGAAGGCATCTAATGAGAATATTTATTATCGTTTAATCGTCAAATTTTATATCATATAAATGATTATAAAATAGAAAAATAATTCGTATACGTTTGCTCTCTTCGATAATATTAGTTCCTGGTTGAAGCTTTATGTATTATTTTTAGGATGCCAAATTTTCGCGATTGTATCGAGACGAGACTTGTAAATTAGTACAAACTAACGTAAAGTAACATAATATTATTTACGATATATGATTTTAATAGGAACGAGGAATAATTTCACGCGTGGCAATTATATCTTTCGAATAATCGCCGATAGTTACGTTTAGCTTAATTCATCGATCTTCACTACGATTTAACAAAAATGAAATATCGGGCTACGTAAAACGTAAATGTCGTTTTTTAGAGAAAATGGTAGATATATCACGCCCCGTATGAGTCATGGTATTTATCTATGTTATTCCAACAATTGGATGCAGATAATCGCTTAAGCACGCTGAGGAAAGGTCTATTAACTTAGACAGTTTGATCGATGGAAAGAGTTAATTGAAAAGATCCTAGAACGAATTTCATTTTAGCAAGTGATATATTTTCCAGCATATATCTTCTACTAAAACAATTGTTCCATCATATCAGTTTCGAAACAAAAAAATGTTACATAAAAAATCCCACAAACACGTATGTATGTATGTCTGTACACTCGTGAAATACAACGTAAAATTTTTGTATTTCCTGATTGATCGCTGAGAAAAAATTGCTTGCGACAAATTAACGAATGAACGAATTGAAAGATAGACGTACGTAAAATGGCGTATAATAGTTTATTAAAAAAAAAATGAGCACTATATACTTTTTTTGCTTCTTTTCAACGTTAATTGTTGTAGATTACGAAACTCTTCGATCTGGTTGGAACGATATCAGTTTTGGAACAAGCGTTCGTGCGAATATGTGACAACGCGTCATGTTTTACTTAATTATAGATAAGAGACACCTGTAACTAAATTTTAGATCAAACAGAAAAACAAACACGAAAAGCAGATTATGGAAAATTTCAATGCGATCTTCGCTGTGAAAATGAAATTATAATTTCGTAGCTTTCAAGGATAAATAAGGAAATTAGTCTTCAAGTTGGCATATTTACACGTTAGAAATCTGTCATCGAGAGAAATCTGCCGGAAATACAAAGTGTCGCCGCGACTGTCCACTGTGTGCATCGAATAATGGTAAACATAAAAGTAATAAACATCGGCGAGTACGAGGTGGATCGGTTTACGGCTCTCAGAGATGCAATGCATAGCGCAAAAGTCATACACACGGGATTGCTTGCGGGCTATTGTGTCATACAAGGTGACGTTAACCAGCTTCGTGATTTCCTTGAATATTCATTCGTTCCACACCAAACTAAGCTAGGTACAATGCTTTGATGAATATTGTAAGTGCTTATGTTTTCACTTCGATATTTAAATGACACTGTAACATTTTAACACGAGTATAAATTCATCGACGGTGACAAGATTTACCTTTCTAGAGTAAGAACGTGTGTTACTTACGTATAAATTAATATTACAAAAGGCTATGTATTTTTATCTCGGTGTGTATGTTTCGAATAATTTTCGATATTGGATGTTTTTTTCTTATTCGGCATTCAATTAGCTAAGTGTTTTATAACCGATATTTTGAAAGTAAGATAAAACTAAGATACGCACCCCTTTTTATAAATACCGACACCTTTGATTTCCTACAGTAATATGTGATAATTGATTTAAATTATCATGAATCTGAATATGCAGAATAACAGTGCAAAAATTTGTAGAAACCGCTTGCGAGGATCGCAAAAAGGGAATACGATCAATCGCGTACCTTGCCCACCACTTAATCTTCTCCCTTAAGTGAGGAAGTTTCGTATGAATTATATTGTAGATGCATAACTCGGATCTGCAATTACATAGGAATAAATGTGATAGAAAAAGGAACACTGGAATCATAATTTGTGAAAGCGATATAAATAGAAGGTTGTTATATAGGAAGATAAGATTTTTATTGCAACTATTATAATAATGGAATATATGAATTCCTTTCTACTTATCTGAAAACCCTACAATATATAGGTTTCAAACCAAACGAAAATTTTCAAAGATTTTAATAATTTCCCAATCGTTCCTCAGATTTGCCGCATTTCATACAGATGTTCCAATACTTACGAACAAAAGTGTATTGTATGGAATCCTAGTAATTAAATTAAAAGCTTATTTTCTTATATAATATAATAGGAAAGAAACGGTATATAAACGGGTGATTAGATATGTTTGAAAAAATTGAATTGCAATCTCAGCTACGACAACTTTAAGGTACAAAACCTAACAAATTGTTAGGATTTATTTTTACAAACGAACTCGGAGACTCATCGAACTCATCAGAGGTAAAAGTTAATGGATTTTTATTTATTTGAAACGCGCCAGTCATCTATGCATTTTCTAAATTTATCTGTTAAAATTGAAAATCGCCTGTAGTCATCGGCCTGTAAAGCATCGCGAGATAAATTACCATACAACGTATAAATATCAAAAAATTGTATTTCATAGCCATCGACCGATATGAATTTCACATAATAAATTCTCAATCGTCGATGGCAAACATTTCACGCTACGATTAAGCACGGAGGAAGTTACTTATTTAGTTATTTGCGCGATATAGGGAGGATATTGGCGGTGGATTATAATGGCAATTGATAGCTTTGAAATCTCATTATCAACGTAATAGAATAGCTTTTCGAGGGAAGAATGGGTGGGTCGTAGACGTCAAGCTGAGGCAGAAAGGAGTCCGGTAGAAGGATTTCCTCTATGAATATGTATGAAAATAGATATTTCAACTATTTAACTATGTTTGTTAGTAAACGATATTTTTGCACAAGGCTATTTTTAACGTTATATACGTTCTTGCGTGTTAGAATTGGAAGAATCTGTGATCAGATTGAAAATTAACGATAACAAAATACAAGATTTCTAGTTTTGAATATATCGGTATTACTTACTATATCGTTATCGTAATAAATAATGATCGCGTTACTCGTTTCAAATATGCAAGGAACAATAACAACTCGTACTTTTGTAAAAATGTTTGAATTTCTTCATGTACACTGTACGTGTATAATATCTTAACAAACGATATTACTTATTTTCACTAAATATACAAAATATGAGTAATATACGTAAAATATAGCGATAAGGCAAAATATATTTATAAGGGTGAGAGTAAAAATAGAGACAAAGAAAACAAAAGTAGGATGCGAAATTTCACGCATCGAGGTGTGTACTTACTCGGAACGAACAAGAAGTTGTTGTTGTTACGAGCAGGCGGAATGAATCGTCACGAAACACAGTATGCATGCAGAAACGCAATATAACGCAGTTTTCTACCGCGATGCTCGGTAAGGGAACGCGAAGGTAAGAAATGGAGAAGATTATCTTGCGGTTGCGATTACTTTGGCTTCCTTCCGACGTATCGTGTTGTATGTACGGGACACGAAGGAGATGCGACTGTTCATCGATCAATGCAAAACGGTCTGCGTCGTTTCAAACATTATTGCCAGCCTTTCAAAAATTAATGTCTCTCTAGGGTGAATATTCAAGTAAGAAATGCAACTTCGTCCATACCAAATTATCGATCTGTTTCGTTCTTTTACATCGCCGTTTATTTAAAGGAGTGGAAAAAAATACGACGCTTCAACGTGATATATTAGCAAGAATTTGTTAGCTTAAAAGAAACATTATGTAATAAATATGACGCATTTATTATTCCGAAGCGTGTTTTCTTATTAAGTCGTTTTCTAGAGATTTAGGTTCCTGTATTTTTCTTGTTAACTCAGTTTTTACAAAACAGAGAGGAATACATCTACTGCGATCTTTAAACAAAAGAGGTGTCCCTTTTTTTGTCACCGATACATTTTCTTCTTCAAGTAAAATTGACTACAACGATATAAAACATTATCGTAATAATTTCAGCTTTTGCCAAAGGAGTTAATCGATCTACTTGCGTGGGCGTACTGCAAAATAATGGAGTCTTTAAATCGTCAAATAATAATTAAGAAACGTAGTTTGATGGCGTTTTACGGATTTCCTAGAATTTTATTTTGGCGTCTATTCTAGACTTTTAAGTTTTAGATATACATACGTATGTGCCTTTGAACCGAAATAGTCCGAGTTGCGAACCGATCTTTCCCAGTCTCTTCAAATTGCCTGTTTGTCTCAAATTCCTTATCGCGTGGAAACCGCTTTAAACGTGCAAAAAGGAAACACGAATGAAATCGCATTTTCTGTTATTTCGAATATACCTTTCCCATCTACTATAAATAACGAAATGCCTTTCTCTGATAAACGAGGAATATTCCACTAAATCGATATTCCATCGATAACAGTATTTCACGGTGTTGTTTCGTACAATACAGGAATCACATTACCGGTAACTTGTTAAAATTTCTCCTTCGAAAATATTTAACTCTTTACGCTTGAAATTCTATCCACTTGAGAAAGACTGACACAATCGATTATGATTTCTGAATGGGATTTGAAAATCGGTAACTGACAATTCGTATAGATAATCTACGTTACGACGAGATACAAATGAAATAAAACGCAAATAAAAATATACACGCGTAAATTTTAAATAATACAACGTAAAAGAGCGTGAAAACAGTTTTATTTCTAGCCACGCTGTCGGAATACTAGATGCAAAAGTCCCATCAACCGATACGCGTATATACACGTACAAGCTACTAAAAGCGTACTACGTATTCCGAGTATAAAGAGATAAAGATCCGTGCACTCGACCAGCAAACGAAACTTTTACAATAATTCCATAGAGAGTTAGTCGCGAAACAGTGGCGCTGCATTTTCAAGACTATCGCATTTACTTAACGTACGTATCTTTGGTAACTCTGCTGCCACATCCCGCTCCTCGGTACTTCCGCTGGCTGTACGCTACACATCCGTTTCCTCGGCGTTACACATACGTCCGCCGCCCTCCCCGGAACGAATGGCAGATAACTATGACGTAAGGTTACGATCGCGTGATTAATTGAAAATTTAATTAGATGACGCGGCGACCAGCGATATTCGTGTGGCCGAGTATTCGAATTGAAACGTAGGTTGAAACGCTGCCATCGAACTTATATTCGACGTTCGCCTTTTTCCGACAGAGCGCGAGGGATCCGCAAACACAAAGCAGCAGCGGCTGCAGAAAACGTGGAAGCGACGGCCGGTAATGCCAGAGCCGCACTTATTTGTCGGTTTAATTAAACGCACTTCTTTCACGTTCGACGAGTATTTTCGTTTTCGTTCGACGTTCGTTCCCCTCCTCCTTCTCTCTCTCTCTCTCTCTCTCTCTCTCTCTCTCTCTCTCTCTCTCTCTCTCTCTCTCTCTTGGCTTTCGCTGCCTCGTTATCCTTCCTACCCTATTTCATCTCTCCGCCTTCTTACCGTTCGACCCTCTCAAATTCTCCGCCCGTACTGGATTTATATCCCCGTCAGTCGCGGTATTCGTTAGAAGCATTAAGCTTTAATTTCGCTGAGAACTCGTGCCTTCTTTGCTCTTTCTATCTCCTTCCTTCTCTCTCCTCTGCTTTTTCTCTCCGTCATTTTTCTCACTCGTTACCACTCACGGAATCTACTCGTACCGTATTTTCTTTCCGACGTACATAATCATTTCAGCGTCGCTGTCTACGATATGGGACCCGTTCGACCGACCTTTGCTTTCCATCTATGTATCCCGAAGTTAACGTTAAAAGTCAGTTACGAGTAAAGTGTCGCGGTAAACGTTCGAAACGACATACCACGATGAGATGCCATACACGATGACATACGCGAGTAATACCTACTCTTCGAGTCCCCGTTTTATGTCTGATTAGAATATAAACTTTATATCGCGGAGAATACAATTGAATTCGGCAAATTGCGTGCGACTACTTATCGGTCGACCAAAGTACCCTGAAAAAGAAATTTCTTTATAAAACTATCTCGTCATATATACTTTATTCGCCCTCTTACGCTGTACCGTAATCGCGCTTCATCTGCATGCAGATTAAAAAGCTGAAGCATGAAACAACGTGGCGATGGTTCTAATTTTGTCATCTGTAGGGACGCCGCATCAGAAAATGGGAAGGAGGAGTTGGATTTGTTTCGCGAAGAGGGTGAAAATTTCAAGAATGTCGAAAAGAGCGAACAAGCGAATTAAGTAACTGGGTCAAACCCGATAGCGAATGCGTCGTTAACGAGCAGCCAATCGATAACAAGGAAATGTCAAAAAGGTGAAAACGTCTGTCACTTAGTTCAGCACAGGCTGTCATTACTTTTCAGCTGGATAATCCTACGCAATTACTGGCGGCGCGGTGGTTCTTCAAAAATACTCGATTGGCAGCGTATCAGTAACTAATTGCATCGAACGATATATCTGATAAAAATAGAAAGCTGACAGGCTGCAGTTTGTTGAAAACTGAAAAGCCAGATTTATACGTTATTTTCGTATCGGGTTAAGTGTTTTAATATTTAATTGATACAGCGATGAACGGAGGGAAATAAATAAATTTTTAAATAAACCGACTAATTGTTTTTTGTTTACTTGTTTATAGTTACATAGGATGGATTATTAGATCACGATCGACGAGACAATTGTAACAATTGATTTACCGTTAATATAACATAAGTTATTTAATTGTAACTTGTCGATCGGTATTTTTGATATTATTATCGAACGATCGTTTATCGAACACAGCTTAATTTGATTTAAACGTGTCAGAATTTGCAACTGTATTCTATAAAGAAGGGAATTAACATCCAAGCGTAATCTGTTAGCAGCGATTCGTTGGAATGCAAAATAAGTCCACGGCGATTATATCGTACTCGTGCGTTCGTCGATCTGATAATTAGGTGTTGGGAGGAGAATCGAAGAAAGAGACATTGGCACATTTGTAACACTGTGATTACGGTGGAGATGGAATGGAAAGAGAGAAGGGGAAGGGAAGGTTGAGAGGAAAAACGAAGAAGAGGAGATAGGTAAGTAGTTATCACGGTTCCGTGATAAGTGGCAGTCGTCAGACTGCACGGTGCTCGCGCTTTCATAATAATCAAGCCCCTAGAAATGCAAGTACGTACCAACTGCGTCTTCCCGATGCGTCATACATTTTTGTCACTTTCTCGCGAGATCTTCGAGAGAGCTACAGGCAGTCCTGCGTCTTTGCTCTTTCGCCGTTAATTATTTTTTGTAGTTAACCGGTTGATCGCAATTGACTATATAATAAATGGATTTATCTTACACGTTTCGAGTACGTAAAATAATCTGATAAATTGATCTCTCCGTAGTCCGAATATCAACAAAGATATACGCGAATATGAATAAAGAAAATTATTCTCTTAACGTGATTAACCTGGCTTGGCATTGCCGCTATTATACCTTCGAAAGAAATGTAAAACGGTCCAATAACAATATAATCTGGTATCTTATTTCGCGTCGAGGATCTTTATTCGTTCAACTAACTATTCTTCGTCGTAACGACGAAAAATGAACTTAATATTCGTATCGATGCGATCGAATATAAGTTGATTTTACGATAATCCTATTTGCCGCTAGTATACTGTTAATGTAATTACAGGCTCGCAGCGCACTCGACGTATTATATAATTATGTCGATTGCTGATTCTTATACAGACTGACCACAATTTCCAACTATCGACGGTGAAATCGATAAAGCGTGAAATTGAAATTTCAATTCGTCCCGTTGTTGAATCTCCCTGTACAGATCAGTGCATCGAGAAACTGCGTGAAATTATATACAAGGCTTTCACGACGGGACCCTGACCCGGCTGGAAAGAAAAAATTAATTTTCGTTGTAAGAATAATAGTTTCGCGATCGGGTGGCAATTAATTTGAAAATGTGACAGCGACGGTGCCAGAATTTTTGGCGGAATCGTAAGATAATTGGACAGGTTTTCTACACTTTGGCAAATGAAAATTTCATTCCCGTTCCATGGAAGAACGAAGACTAATTTTAATTCCCGTAGAAATGCGCGTGTATAGGCCGCTTAATTATAGCTTGATTAACGTAATTAACATTGTCGAAGAAAATTCACGTTGAACGATATTTAAATTAAAGTCGAACGTCGATTAATATCTAGTATTGATTGATATCATATAATTAAAATAAAGCTAGCGCGTGTGTGTAACGCGTAATAATACTGTTCCTTATAACGGGCATAGCGAACATCGACGATTTAAGACTCGCACGAGCACCGATTTCAGTTCACATCGTACAATTACACTGTACTTCTTCGGCAGAGTTTAAAGATACAGTTCAATTAATTAAACCAAGTCTAATTTAGCTTGATTAAGCTAACGATGTCTAATGTAGTTTAACGTAATTGCTCGAGCAAGGGAGACTTCGTTGTCTTTTATTCTATCGATCTTTCATCTCGCACCTCGACCTCCTTCGTGCCAGTCTTCGAACGGTTCCCTAGTAAAATGCGAAAGCCTTATTTGAATATGTATTATCACATTAGCGATGTAGGTCTTCGAAACCCGAATATAATATGTTAATTGACGTTTAAGCGATCTCCGGAGCGCTGCTACTTTGTTCGACCCTCCTTAAATGCCACCAGACTTCTTTCATTTCCTTCAGATGCCACAGGTCTTGGTTACAAATTACAACGTTACTTTAATTACTTTAATTGTCTGCTCTCGTAGTCGGAGCACATGTCTACTTTGAAACATCATTTAGTTTCTTCTCAAACGTTTCTCGCGTATTCGTATGATAACGAAATGCTCGAAGATCCACTACGAAATAATTCCACCGACTGTAAATGTTACTATACCTACATGATTCAAAGATGAACATAGCAGTACACGAAAGTTACGTAACAACTTTGCACGTTCGATGCAACTGCTTTTAACGACAGTATACGTCAGCTGCAGTTCTATATGAAATAATTACGTCGCAACGTGTAAATTTGACACACTCGCGATATACGATGTATGTATCTAGTATCGGTTAAGCACGATTAGTTAAGCGACAGAGGCAAGAAGATCCAGCTATCGAACGATCGTCGATCGTTGAGGATTTTGCAACATCTCGATGTCTCGAAAGATTTCTTTCGTCGATAAAGCCGGGAATACGCTTTTTTCCCTTTTGATTATCGAATAATTCCTGGTTGTGTCGTATGTAATTGAAAATGTAATTAAAATATATACAGCGTCGTATAAAAGATTCAATGTGATCTTAACTCTGCATTGAACGATGTTTGATTCGATAACTATATATTTTATACTTCTTCGCAAATTGGAATTTATTCGGAAAACTGAAAACTTTTGTACTGTTACAAAATATACCTACCTTCGTTTAGACGAAGGGATAATTCTTCATCCGCCTTCATAGCAATTATGCTGGCAAAAAGGAAAAGTCATATGTATGTGCGATAAAAATTGAACGAAAGAGCAGAGAATGGGGTGGTTGTTGTATCAATGGACTACATCGAATATACGCCTGCAAGCTGTAGAAAATGAATGGCGAAACGCGAATACAAGATGAATTTCGAAAGATTCGGTCTTAAAAATTGATAGGTTTCAATCACGTACTGTATTTCACAGAGTGTTCTGTCGCTATTGGAGATTGCTTCGCTCGGCTACACAGTAACAAAAGATACAGTTATAAAATTTTATTTCTCTGAATATTGGAGAGTGGAGCTATCGAGATAGGAAAATTCCGATGAAAATACTCGATCTTTAAAATCTGATAGATCGATAATTAGCTCAATCGAATGTACCGTTATTTATAAGTAGCGATAAATGTGATATCAAGAAACCATAAATATCTTATTATATTTATTCGATGCTACGAATTCTTTGATCATTTCAAGTATCCTGCAACGAATCTAAATGATCGAAAGAGAATATAAACTAACGATAAGACGGTTTGCCGATAAATGCCATTAACTTTTTAGGATATAATAATAAGAGGATTGTTACGTTTTGCTCGGTTCGAAACTTTTCCTTAGAACTGCTCAGCGAAACCGTTTAATTAGCTTCGAACGCGCGTTTCTTTCAAGGAGAGACCAAAGAAAATCATAATCGCTTCCTTGCTAATCGATATAGTATACTTGACACTCTCTCGCTAACCAATCGCGAGTAATTATTTTCGTTGCAATTAAAATCGCTTGCCCCGCTGAAATCCAACGTGACTGGTTCTGACAACAACTATTTCGCTGGAACAATATCGATAACTCGCTTAGATCGGTAGAGCGCGAAAGGGAAACGTATTGTTGAAATTTAATTAAAACCAATTTCGAGCACCACTCAAAGACGAGTGGTCTTACATTGACTCTAACCATCTTCGACCAAGAGTCTCTGTTGTCCGCTAACGATGGCAAAAAACGAGATCTAGTGGCTAATTAGCAGACCTTCGGTCGTTCGGAAAAAAACGACGTATAAGCCGGATTTCTCGTGTAAACTTTAATATTTCCCTAGGTCGAGAAGAATAAAACCGATATTCTCCCTGAAAAATTATAGGGAGCGTGGAATATTTCATTTAATACGATCTTCCGTTTAATACGATTCTCGACGTGTCGCTTAAAATATTATTTCCCGCGTGTTACTAATTAACCGCTAACTGAATTAATGGGAGTCATTTAGGGTAAGCGAAATTTTGAAGTAGAATTATACCGATGCTGACACGAGAAATGCAACTAAATAGAAATAGAGAGAAAAATAATAGACACGAATTTAATAGGTATAACGATCATTTTATGCGAATTTCATCTATAGCGCATTGTGCTTTGTCTTTGAAATAACGGAACTCGCAGCAGCTACGTAAGAAATCTTCCAATTAGTTTGAGTGGCACGCGTAGGCCGAAATTCTTGACGATTAAAGATGAAAAAAATATATATATACGTACACATATATGTTAATATACATAATGTTATATTATTAATGACAAATGAGAAATTATTTGAAAATAATTTATTTGAACGTGAAACAAAATAAAGTTATTGTCTCCGTGTTATTGCTAAAATAAAAATAATCGATTAATTGAAATAATTAATCGTTTCAAACTGCTATTTTTTTGCTTTATTTCAAACAAAATGTGCCCAAACCTGGTTCTATCGTATTTCGATTCGCGTTATTTTCAGCCACGCTGTGAACATCGACGTTTTCATTAAAAATTTAGTCAATTCATCCGCGACAGTATAAATAACGTATAAAAGTTCGAATATACGTTTCTATTGTTTCCACGAAAAAGATCCTAAACTTTAGAGCCACGACGTATACGTATAATAGCGCGAGAAATTAACTTACGAAGCTCCTGCAATATTTTCAACGAAGTAACAAACAGCCAGCTTAAACCGAAATCGAAACAAATCATTCGCCAATTTGTATCGACGCTCGACTATAAAACGCCAATTTTCGTAGTTACGCAAGTAGTTACTTGCCCGCCCTTTCGCGTCTAAGCTACACACGATTGCGTGTCACGCGCCTGTACGAGAGAATTTCGGTGAACAGCGCGCTTTTTTTTTTGTTTTGTTGGAAAGTATTAGCAACGGCCTGTTTTTCGAACGACCATCGATCCGGGGCGTCGAAGCTGCGTCGAAGCTGCGTCGAGCAGAATGAGGCAGGCACAGTCTTGCGTAACGAACTGAGCCACGCCGGCACAAATAATGGAGGTTTTGTTTGGCGAACGGGGTAATTCGTTTATCTCCTTTTTCCAGCAATCCAGCGGCCGAACAACGCTGGGCTCCGGCACAGAAACAGAGCAGGGGGATTGTCCAGCTTCGAATCAAACGGAATTACGTGCATTCGTTTCATCTGATCGTAAACAGTTACGTGTTAACAACGCATGTTTGCCGGAAGCGGCGAAAGAGAAAAAGATAAAGATGAAAGGAGGGAGCCGGAGAATCGATAGATAGTTGAGGCAATTGAACAAAGAAACGAACGATCGACCAAGAGAATCGTTTGCGAAAAGGGAAAAAATAATGGATTGATAAAGCAAAGATAGGAACGTTGGAAGGAAAAATAAGGTAGTGATATATCGTATAAATGGTTGCGAGCAGCTGCGTAACGATCCGATCGGGATACGTTTAGAGTTTTATTTAAAATAACTTTTTTACGCAGCGATCGTTTCAACCGCAAGGTAAATATACGGTCACGTTCGTTAAGGTCTTCGTACACTTAATAAAAGAGTCACCTTTTATTTAAACAAAGAATATATAACATCGTACGATAATATGTTTATTTCCTAGCGTATAAAGCAATGATAAAGAAATAAAATTTTGCTTTAATCCAGAAATATTTTCAGATAAAATGATTGCAAATTAAATCTCCTATAGAAATTTCTTTCAGTCTTGTATATTAACGAGTTTCCATCTTGAATCAACAAGCGAACCTTTACGGCATGCTACATATTAACGTGTTCGATATTATACGTAAGTGCTCCAACTATTCGCAACCATCAAAGATGCTATCAAAGTTATTGGTATTCTATTATGGTCGTGACAGCAGTTTCGTTACAAAGCTTACCAAACTCTAATATTTCCATTAATATTAGCAATCGTTACACAGACTAAGCTTTAAATTACATATACCTTGCATCGGTATATTTCACACACGTTTCCGTCGTAATTATTTCATAAAGTTAAGATTATATTAATAAAACACAGGCTCGTGAGAGTGATCGGACACTTGTTCCGAAATACCTTTAAACAATGCCCTGTATAACGTCCGATAATAAGGAAAATAGTAATTGAACGACAGAAAATCACAAAACACAGAAGAAACATTTATTCGTCCATTCGTTAATAAATATACGAACCTTGCTAGCGATAAGACTATTCCAACGGAAGAATCATCGGTACAACCTCTAAGCCATTCGCAATCGCTTGTCGCATAGTATCCATCCACCGCGTACGTCGTAATTTCATAGGAATAAAGTTTCTGACGACGACGACGGTTACGAAGAGACAAGGCTATCGCAAATCTCTTTAGTTCGGAGAAGACCGTTCTATATTATAATCTGTACTTGTTTAACTATACAGTGGACGGTGCTCCACAAAATGTCACTCTGAAGCTGAGATTAATATGCGGCTTATTGGTGAATTGCAGTCATGTGTGCGCCCTTGGTAGCATATTCATGTACCCGTGACTGCGAGGTAGTTGCAAAGCGGTTCGAATTTCTCTCTGCGTCTCTCTCCCTTTCGTTTCGTCCCTGGTTCCTTCCTCGCTCTGTCATCCGACTGTCTCTCTTTCCGTTTTCTACATACACGAGGGCACTGGTGTGTGTACGCGTACGTCGCGTCGTATCGTTTTGGACGTAGCACGGACATTTGCTGACTGGCGTTTGGTCGAGATTACCCGGTCCAAACCCACGGTTTTCCTCTCCCTCCCTCTCTCTCTCCCCCTCTCTCTCTCTCTCTCTCTCTCTCTCTCTGAATTACAGCAAGTCCAATTTACAAGCATCGGTACGAAACGAATGCAAAAATGAATTGGACGTCATGAGCGACTGACCAGCCGAGGACCGATGCGGAAAAAGGGACACAATGCGGCGCGCGAGCAGACCAAGGGAGAATCCTGGCCACGTACTACCCGCTAGTTTCTAAATTGGCATATGTATATCGTTAACGTCTTCTGCGCTTTAGCGCTATTCGAGAGGATAATACGGTTGCCTACGCGTTATTACATCGTCTTTGTCGAAGAATGTTGGAAATAATAATTATCGCAGTAACTAAGATATTTATGCTATATACGGAGAAGGAGATGATTAAGACACGTTGATTGCTAAAATGGCATTAAATTTAGATCTTTAACAATGTCGTCTTGTTTTGTTAATAACGAATTATTGTTTATTTACACGGACAATCGCTATTTTCGAGAAATAGAATTTTAACTCGTACGTGAGGAATTTAACCTATTTTCGGCAGTATATTTTTTCAAATTTTTCGCCTCACTCCGTTCATAGTTTAATAGCGAAAACCTTGCCACAATAGCCCGTTTCATTAACTTTGCAAAGCTGTCTTTTCGTAGCGAGCGTGTCCTCTCATACTCGTTTCAAGATAACGTCTTTGACCGAAATCGTTAAAGAAGACATTTCCTTTTTATGAATTACGGACATCGTGAAACGAGCGGAAAAAGCGGCCTGCTGTCTTATCTGCGAGACAAAATAGGTCTGAAAGCCATTCGAAAGGGTGGATACGTTAGCGCGCCGCAAATCACGGCCGCTATGAACACAGAGTGTCGAATTCTTTCTAGTTTAATATCAGCAGCAATTATACGAATCTCGAGGAACGAACATTTCTAATATTTTACTTCGATCAGTTGCATAAGAATTTGTTGCCTACTTGATTATAGACTTGTTCCTTAGTTTGCAATTAGTTCTTTGTCTTGCGTTTGAAATTGTCTCAAGTTTTCAGCGAAAACGATTTGATTTTCTTCCTTTAATGGGATTTATATCCGACTTTTGTACTACGTACGAGAAAAGTTTCTCTTATACCTGCTTTTAATTAAAATTATGCTTACAGTCTATCCAAGTGTGTATAATAACATAACACGCTCCTTTTTCAACAATTATACGAAACGTAACATGTATATATCTTTGCATTTATATGAAAAATAATTCTGACTCGTTAGCGGAATTAGTTCACTTTACGGAAATAGACGCGCGTTAGCAGCCGAACGGGTCGAATGTGTTTTGACGACATAGTTAATGTTCAAGTGCTTGTAATCGTATTCGCGATCGCGATCCACTGGTGTAACAATGTTGTTGCTACTTGTCAACTAAGTGGCGATCAGTCAGGTTGCGGTGGCAAACCTTGAACGATATTAACGCTCAAGGTGGAGGTAGATTAAAGATGTCTGTTAAGCTGGTGTTTAGTAGGTTTATTTGAACCGTTTCGTATAAACGGAAGAGTATGAACCGACAAAGAGCAATAGGGTAATTGCAACATATATCGATGACACAGCAATCTTAGCTCTCAACGTCGATCCAGCGAAGTCTCGGAGAAATTACAATAGCAGTCTTGTTAAGAACATGGAAAATGGAAGCTAATTTCGCCAAGTCGATATACGTTACAATTTACAATTCGAACTAGAACTTGTCCGGCAGTTAGTTATTATTTGCATAAATTGTTATTACATAAAACGATTTTGAAACGAATCTGGACGTATGCCTGCCCTATATACGTGACTCAGATTTAAAGATTATTGAAAAATACGTAGGGAACATTGCCTGTTAAAGAAATAGCAAGCTCGGCGAGCGCTGCGACAAAAGGCCTGAATCCCATACAAACTGCCTGGCAACGAATCCGATAGATCTTCGTAACGAAGACTACCAACTAGGTTTAATTAAAATAACAAATTAATATACAATAAATCTGCATCGCTTCGTGACACGCCACTGGGCGTTGTACACATTTAGTGCCACGTGTCGTATATCAAAGTTGATGATTAATATCTTCGCTTGATAGATTGCACAGGAAGGAAGTGAACAAAAAAAAGAAACTTTACACAAACGTTTCGACCGTGTTGTTACATTCGGAACGAAATTGCTTGCCCTATATCTATTATCTATTTTCTATTAATAGACGTTCCTTTAGAGCTGTTAGTATTTGTGTAAATTTTATTAGAATTATCGAGATCGTTAAGTAAGGATTAACATTAACGCGTTACTTTATACGGACTATGTTTTCTATGAGTAACGATGATACTTCTATATCTACGTATTTTGGACCGTACGTACGCGTAATAATAAACGATAACAGTAAATGGAAAGTATAAAATACATACGCGCGTATCGAATTTTAATATACGAACGCAAATAGCTCTTCCGCTGTTTTTATAGCTACGACACATATATTGTCGTACGAAACACAGAAGCAGCAATTCGAGACAATTAGTAAGGAACGAGGGCAGATGTAAATTGGATATCGTGAGTGACCGATCAATTAGGAATGGATTACGAAACGCTAAAAGAGGAAGCGATGGTGCGACGACTAAAATGCGGACAAAGAACGTATTAAATTATTTAATTGGGTCTTGAAAATGACCACTAAATTATCGAACGCCTAAAATAAAAATCTAAAATGAGACGAATTAGGATAGCATGGAACTGAATAAAATCAGTACGGTAGGATACAAACGAATAAAGGCTACAGGGAAAGTTCGTGAGTCATATTGATGCATACGTATTAAATAAATGAATATAATAATAATAATAATACTAATAACAGTAATAATAATAAGTCACGTTTCATTTACCTTTTGCGAGAAAACAATTTCGAAATTTATTACGTTGTTAGTTAATCGTCGTTAATTAAACGTGTTTCTTCGTTCTTTTCAAAATTTGAAAAATATTGCTCGTAATAATATCGTCGCATCGGAGAATAATCTTTGGCTTTCGTAAAATTTCGTCAATTTGTCAGCTACTTGGACGAGAGTCATAGATTTGGTCCTAACAGGTTGTCTTCAGTTTCGATCATATGATACTAAAATTCTCCCGTTTAGCTGTAAAGTGGCATTAAAATAAGAGAATCGATAAAAATGTACACACGTATCATGATTTTCTCCTCTGATCTTCAAATATAATTAAATATGATTTAAACGGCAAGTTTACGGCAAATTTGAAACTTCCCTGCTGAAATGTTCAAATTCAAAGGTAACTGTAGTAATTATCAAGCTCATAAACGCGAAACGCGTAACATCGTTTCTCCTTTGCTGTTTCTATTCGTTATGTCGAATGAATTAATCTTGCAATGGTACACGAGTTTGTTGAAAATTTAAAGGGAATAGCGATACGAGTAGGTTAATACAGAGGAAAAGCTGTACAACACGCAACGACGCATATACCAAGGAAATTGCATGCATTCGATATTCTAATGTTCCGTCGTGTCGACGACGCGACGGTTCGAATCGGTGTATATTTTTCGCCGGCTGTACTTTCAGAGGTATTTGGCATGAGGAACTGGAACGATTCTGACTCACCAAGAATCGGCACGAAACAAGCGTGAAGGTAAGTTCGCGGCGCAAGTGGATTTGGAACGAATTGCAATAGAAACGAACGCGATAATAGCGATCGTCTGATTACCTTGAAGCACGACGAAGAAAAAAATACGAGACGGTAGATGTATATCGTCGAAGATGAAGGTGTGTTTGCGAACAAACAGAATCCGAACACGATGGCCTATTTAATTTGCATATTTACGTATGTTATGCGCAGGTGGTTACAAGGATGAATCAAATTACATGGTGTCGCACTTGAAATGACGATAATCGCATTAAATAATTTCGCAGCGTCGAATTAAACAGGAGGAATTCAAATTAATTACCGGCGATGGTCGTGTGTTGAGTGTCACGTGATGAATGTAATAAATAAAATGTACGCCAGTGAAATTTATACATGGTATCGAGGCATATTTATGCAACATTTTTATCGATTTTCTAATTTTCATATTACTCGGTGACTAAAGGCGAGGTTTGCAGTATGACAGTGAAGAGGACGAGTAATCCGTTAGATGCAAAAGTATGATTCTGAAACTGACGGAATGACCAGTGTGACGTATATGTACATTTAACTCGTTCGCAATTATTATACAATGATTAATTGATTAAACGATAGATGTATTGTTTTCGGTGAAACTGGTCTCAAATTTTAGTTCGATACACCTATACATGGAAAACGAGTAAAGCGATACAGATGTAAAATGCACGTCTCTAACATGATTACATGAGCTTTCAATTGACGTTGTTTCCACGATATTAAGAATTATAACGAATTAAAAAATTAACGTTAAATCGTAAAATACGGAAGAACCGAGCGAGTTGGCAAAAATGAAGATAATACATCGTATTATATCAGAGTAAAGGGATATTTCATCGCTGTGAGAAATACAGACAACGTAGAAAATATATTATAATGTATAAATACGATTAATTTCGACATTCGCGGAATTCAATAATCATAAAATCAGCAACAGATTTTCAAACCAAGTCAAAGGCAATACGAACAATGGAACGATGTTATAGAACGATAATACCGAATTCCAATGAAACAATGCCGAAAATTTGCCCACTAATCGTCGTTTATACCCCATATTTGTAGCCTGTGCGGTTTATGCTTTCATACGTGTACACGTGTACGCGTATAACCCATTATTTTGCGTTTCAGCAATAATTATTAGTATACAAAACGGTACTCTGGAAATATATGTCCATACACGCGGTTCTGTAACCTACATGTTATAAAATTATAAGAACGAAGAGAGCGCGATTATAAAAATAATAACGAATCGGGAATCCTCGTAATACTTCTATGCGGTTTGCATTTTTCAAACTAGGATCAATCCTCTATTTACCTTCAGGCAAATAATTAATTGTCTGTTTCGTGTAGACACGTCATAAGACGCAAGTTATATCCATACAAAATTTGTATATCATCATTTCGATGCGGGTGCTTTTTTAAAACAGCTTGATATCATTTCAAAACAGTTTCACGAGAACTGCGAGTACGTTTCTTATTTTTCATCGTTTGACTCTTGTAAACCGCCTTTTCTAACACGAATATTCCAGGTTGTACTTAAGTCACGCATCGCCAGAGTTGGAGACGTGATAAGTTTGCAAGAGGGAGTTTCTCCAACTGATGTGCAAGTTATGGTACTTTGCAACTGGTAAATTTGGCAGATTACACAATAACTTTATGATTACTATTACGTAGATTATTAATCAATTTCACTGCCTCGAGTAACCAAATTCTCCTACCATTAATTTCATCGAGAAAATGTTTATCGAGGAAATACAAATATCCATTAAGTTCGTCAAGTTTACAAACCGCTGCTGACAAAATATAAATTCGTGTATCACTGTTTATTTTAAACACTCTTATAAATACTCTTTAACGTTAGAGTTTCAAAATATTTGAGACAGAGACCGAGGTAATATGTATAGCAGACCTTTCGTTATACGAACTAATTGGGAAACGAAAGTGATCGTAATTTTCGCGTAATGGTACAAGAAGCGTTTAGCGCTGAATTTTGTATCCAACGCTCGAGACAACGCGAAACGAAATACAACTGTATAAAAGAAATATAAAGTCAAAAACAATCTATTTTGCTCGATTCTACTTATTTTTTACGGAATTCAAAGAAGATCGAAACGGAATCCAAATTTTTGTGGCAGCTAAATTACAATTGTTTGTAAATTACGATGTACGCGTTGGAAGCTTTGTTTCCTCTGTTCTTCCTTCGTTCCCTCTCCTGCACTGCCTAAACAATTTTATGCGACGCTTCGCAGGTCAAGGCACCCTTTATTGCGACAGAACGGTATGAAAATAGATAGGAGTGACTGTCAATAAATTGAAATACTATATTACGCACACTGTAACGCACATTAAAGTTTAGCCAACGACGCGTTACAAATTTATTTGTTGACATTTAGTTAAAGAAATGGAGGAAGAGCTGTTTAGCGAGGGTTTGGCACGATGGGAAGAGCAGAGGGTGAGAGTGTCGGTGCAGCAGAGTCGCCGCAACGTACAACTCTCATTTGGCTTCTATTGTCCGGGTATTGCTGAGCCCGGATATCGGCTACAACGCATACCGGTTGATTGTAACATAAAAATCTACATTTCTCTTCATTGCCGATATTGTATCCACTCGAAAAAAATATAGTCGTAATGCTTTTTCGTCTACGCCAGCTTATTGGGAACTTATTTTGCAAACTAGTCGGAAAAAAATCTTGCCTTCGACGTTTTTCATTTTCTAGCCGATCAACGCTTCGTAGAAATTCGTACTTGGTTAATTGTTATTTCCCGTGTATCAGTTATAACAGCTACGTACTAACCACCCACTTATAACGATTATTTAGTTTGTTGTACGTTTTAGATTAATATATTCATTCGCGTACGTCCGAGATCCGAGTCGTATGAATCTCTAAAACGCAAATCAAACGTTAGGAAATTCTGAAAAAATTGCCTTGAATTTTTCAACTTTTAGCTCTAAATATCACGTTTCTAAGAATCGATATTCGCGTTTCGAAAGTTACTAATTATTCACTGCGAGCTAAAATTCAGAATTAATATCGCGTCTGTTAAACGTATGAGATAACACGGGAAAAAATAAAACGGTATTTTAGGTAAATCAAATGCTTCCAACTGTGTATTATTTAACGATATTTCGCGTGGCATCTTAAACGCTGCGTACCTGTTTAGATCTCAAAATTCTTGTGTTCCACCTTTCCAATTTAATACGTTTCCAACGATACACGCAGTTAAAACGGAACTCCTCTACTACATGTATTATATAAGATCATGCATGCTTATATAGCGAGACTAATATACAATGAAGCGCATCTCGTGGCTCGTAAATCAATTAATCACTGTAGCCGAGAACTATTTTTCTTTCTACTGAAATTTCCTTACGAGATTTATGAGCACTGCCACCCGTACCAGTATTATCTACATATAAGGTCAGCCAGAGCTAGCGGGGGTTAGTTGATTTAAATCACTCTATTCGAACGTCCACTCTGCTTCATCTGCATTTAAACAGTTATGCAGAAGTTTGCATGCGTGTATTCACGTACGCCACAATTTTCATCCTATTTTACAATATGCATGGTATTTCATATTCCCCGGGCCGTTTATAAAAATATTCCCAACTAATTTCCAACCACGGAACTAGAATAACGTCGAATTGAAATTCAAAGGCCAGTTTAATATTTCGCTGCATGCTTTCGGAAGGGTTGATAAGCTGACAAATTGCGAAAAAAATTTTGCTCGATATTCTTGGCTCGATCGTCGAATCTCCTTTTGTCTGTAGTCCGAAAACGAATTAGCTATGCGTTATATTTTTATGAAAATTTGATTATTTATTTTTAGTTAATAGCTCCGAATGAAGTAAGTATTCCGATCATGTTTTACAAGTAAGTTGGTCGAGTCAACTCGCGCTAAGTGCAGTTATTTGTCTGTGAAATTGTAATCGAAGGGACTATAATTATAACGAATCGGCGTTTTTGGGCAGTAACTAAAAAAGAAGCGTTTAAAAGTCCAGTTGCTTTTCAGACACGCTATAAATTTATAATCGGTTAATACAGTGATAGTAAAATCTTCCATTTACGTTAAATCTACATTTCCTTTTCATTTATGATAAATGCAAATTCGAACGTCGTTAATCCTGTTCCTATTTACGTCGAAAGAGCGTAAAATTACCGATGACTTATACACACATATCGTACACGAGGAATTTTTCTACCTAAAGAAATTTCCTTTTCCGATTTTTTAACGCGCGAAATACGATAGAGGCCGAGGACACGCAAATTTCAGAGTACGGAATATTTGTTAACTTCCAAAATATTCTCTTCCATTCCGGTCTACGTTATAACGATATTCGTATCGAGAATCGTATCGTTTTTTCGAATCGGACAAGTAAGATGACCGAAATATCAAACGATAGAACTCTCTTTTTAAAAGACTACTTCAAATATCATATAATTCACTCACTTTTGATTGCCTTTATTTGTTTAAAGCAACGAATGTCCTCGAAACGTAAATAAATATGTGTGGTGTAAAAAGTCTGTATCAAAAAATTTTACTTTGCACTCCAAATTACCATATCCCTTTGATAAAAGCGTCCCTTTCGACAATCACATATTCGGCCGTGTATCGATAGCGAACAATTTTAGTACGTAAACCAATCCGTTTGTATCATCCTCAATGATGCACTAATTCCCTAGACACGAGGTTCAGCTCTGATCGAAACAGAAAGGACCGAGGCAGTATTCATCGACCGATCAACCGTTAACGATCAAATCCAATGCTCAAATTTCCAGAGGGTAACTAACCATAAAAAAGTGGAAACCTCTACTAACCATACTCGCAATTAGTTTAAAATTTTAGATACTTAGATTATAAATTTTAGATATTTAGATAGAGCGATAGCGCCCGATATCAATGTCTAATGTCTAAATTGGAAAATTTAAAGATGCAAAAACGTACAGAACGATGGTAGTAGTACATCCCTTCTTCCTTCTGTTAGGTATTTCGACGTTTTTGTCACTTTCTCTCAATTTCTCTCAATTTTTCTGTATCTTCGATTATATCTTGATTCTTGTTTCTTACTGTACAGCCACTGCCTTTGTAGTTTTATTTCTCCTTTCTCGCCTATTTTACTCTCTACAGCATCCCTCCTTCTTTCTACTTCTGTTGTTGATAGGTCATTTCTTTGGTAAAATTCTCTCCTTTCTTCTTGTCACTTCGTCATCGCGCTACCCTCTCTTTCTATCTCTTTTAGACGTTCCTTTAATATTTCACTATCTGACTCTTCCACTCTAATTTTGTTTCATCTTACGACTAAAAAGAAATATTTTAATATAAAATAGTTAAAAGATGAAAGAACCCGTTAGGCACAAAGATACAATTAACGAAGTTTTATAGAAGCCAAAGATGCGTACTCTCTGTTCAGAGACATGCTTTCGATACTATGTGGAAGGTGCAGGAAAAGCAGATAATTCTTTAACCTCAAAATCACGTAAGAAAATAATTTTGGTCACGTGAGATTAATTGACATCGTATTGAATTTTTAAACGATTACGCTGTAAAAAACGAAAAGCGTGCATTTTTGCGTATTTCGTTAAATTAGCGATAAAAATGTATTATATCGACGAAACCACAATTGACAGATAATCGTCGATATCGTAAGATTCTCTCTTTTATGTTATAACATCGTTAGACATCTATTGATCTTGTCTAATCAGAAAACTGTACGAACGTGGATCCATTGCATAAAGGTACAAATAAACCAAGTTATGCCACGGGCACGCAACAATGGTGTCAGAAGTGGGATGCCAATTCGATCTTTGGTCGCAGATCCGGTACTCTATGAATTGGTCAGGAAAGTCTAGAATCCGACAGAGAAGGAATTTGGACCCGCTGGGAAGAACAGCGCAGGTTGCAACAAGAGTAGTAGGTGGCCGTGGACGTTGCTCGTTCGGAGGCACCAACGTCGATGGATAGGAGAAAGATCGAGGACAGGAATCACGAGATTGAAACCTGTTGGACGCGTGGCAAGCCAAGACAGCTGCAGAAGAATTGCTGGAAAAGGGAAAAGGTCCGGAGAGACGGGAAGAGGACGACGTAGCGGGTACACGTACAACTTCGTCAACTGCTTGGCCGGTTGTCAAATTCGCTCCGAACCGCGGGAACCGTCGTGAATGCTTCGAAAGAAGAGCTCGCTTTAATCCACGAGAGCGAAGGTCGGTTGAAAGACGTTGATGCGGCGAACGCTGACAAAGGAGGGGAAAGTCGCGTCATCGGAAGAGTGGTATCGGCGACATGTGGTTTGTTGGGCAAAGGAACCTCGAGAGGAGAAAGTTGGGAGTCTGAAATCGGTGAACGTCGGAGCCGCTGCAACGTGGATTCGCTTCGGAGCTGCTGGACCACTTGCGAGTACTAACGAGCTCTGATTGTGGCGGTCCTATGAAGAAGCCTGAATAATACAGAAGCAGATTCCCCCTCGGGTCAGCGCGATCACCAAGACCGCGTCTGTAGAACGTTGCTCTGTGCAAGACGCGAGCAGAATGTAAGAGTGTTTGTGGGAGAAATACGTGTTCTGAGACCGACTGTTGCACAGAGGGGAAGGCAGAACTCCGCAGTCTCGGCCAAAAAGAGGGCGTCTCGTTGGGAAAGGCTAGACTAAACGGCCGATGTAACGTCGTTCTCTGCAGAGAATGGGTGGCCGATCAACCGGTGTTCCATAATTGCACCGCCGATGGGGTTCTGGTACCGGTTTGCAATGGGGACAAGGCTTCAGCAAAACAAAAAGTTCAAGACTGAAAAAGCAAGGCGAAGGCGAGAATGCAAATTAGCAATCCAGAGGATAGAGAAAACTCGCATACGAATACCGGTGCCTTACTCAGGGTTTTTACGTGGTTTCCCCTTGGGATTTTGGACGAACGTCGAAGCGTTGGCTGTCTGCAAAAAGCCACGCGAGTAAATCGCAAAGTACCTGTTTTTCAGACAGGAATACACGTTGCATCTGGTCGCTGAGATGTAAAGTTGCCGAGCATGTGACAGCCACAGTGTGGAATGCCAGTGCCAACGCGAACCGCGGCGGAATAGGAAGGAAACGATTCTCGGTCCTCGGCGAAAACTTCGAATTGCGCGGACGTGATCCGATGTTGTCTTAATCAGAAAACTGCATGAACGGTAATCCATTGTATAAAGATGCAAATAAAGCAAGTTATGCCACGGCCACGCAACAATATAAATGTAGTTTATGTACCGCGATACGAACAATGAAAACCAATATTGCTGGTCATAAAGTTTCGTTGCTGACTACTTCATAATAAAGCTAATCCGCTTTGTGTACACAGCTGACCACCTTTATCGTAGTTAGTTACTCAGTTTTATGAATACAGCAGATTTATTATCTATTCATCGACCTTGATTTAGATTTTCTTTCATCAAATAATCAATTCGGTTTTCAATTGGGGTATTCTATTCTTACCAATTTTCATTAATGCTCATCGCAGCATAAAAATTGTTTTAATCGGTGTAATCGCAACTACATAATTAATGCCTAATTATACAATTAATACACTTGTTATCTTTATACCAATAATTCGATTCGTTTCGATTTGAGTAACAAACATTAACTTTTTTCAAAGGTATGCAAGATTTTCTAAATAATAAGAGATGCAAGTAGTTATAAAAATAAGGATAAAAATAAAAAATCTCGTACATACATTTTCTTATTACGAAACCAAAAGACTCTTTCCCAGGAAGTACGAGTTTGAAATGAAAGATAGGCCTCAAGCGATATCAACTATAGGCAGAAATTTGAAAAAACAATTCTGCATAGAGGAAAGATCGAGAATGATTTACTTGTAAGTTGAAAATAATTCGCTTGAAAACAGAGGCAAATCATTGATAAAGTAACAGGTAATAAAATAATGTTCCTATAAAATTCTATTTAAAAACGGCACAGTATTTGACTTTACTTCAAAAAAATTCAACAGCAAAGTTTCAAATATAGCGTCAAAGATCTCATCGAATATTTTTATTCTATTCGTATTCTTTTTGATCGTAATCGCAAAATAAGAATAAAGGAAGATTATATAACGTAATAATGGATGAAATTAACAATTCCACAAATGAAATTCATTTATATCTGCATCTATTTTTTAATAGATTTAATTACGTAATGAAAATCAGTTGCTTCTTTTTATACCTTTGTCTTTTAAATAAATTTGCTAATATATAAGTGGAGGTAAAATAACAGAAATTTTACGTTAATTCCAGCGTAATGGTTTATGAGTAATTTCTTACTAATAACTGGGAAATAATCCTTTCAAAGACAATTTTAAAAACGTAAATGAATATCATAAAGGGAAGAAAACGGAGAAGGTTAATTAATCATTTTTATCGCTCTTTTACAATCGCTGCTTGATTCTTCTCTTATCTTGTCCTTATTCGATACTTTATCTATCCAATTTCCATAAGTAGATCTTTTCCAGAGGAAAAATGGGATCCGCATAAATTATCAAATAAAAGTAAAAAATTTACATCGACGGATTAATTCAGACTCGAATCTATTTTCGATTCATTTTATCAACCCGATTAAATTCCTACCTTTAATTCTCAAATCGCTTTATTAAAACCATATTTCTCCGCGTGTATTTGCTGTATAAATTTCTAGAATATATTATTAATTAAATATAACAAAACTTATTTCCCCTATGCCCGTACGAAAAGAAGATAAGAACACTTCTGTGTGAGAATCTATAGAGAAATATTCAGCGTCCGATAAATCGCTAATTGCCAATTAATTAGTAATCTATTATCCATACACTTGCACGATTGGTTCTGTTCGACGATTCATACGAGTCGTATTCTCTTCTTTCCCAGAATCAAAGGTTAATTAACCTTTATCGTTGACAATATCGCTACTAATTCCACTCCTTGATTTCATATTGTGCCCGATATCGTCTATCCGGCATTGTTCTTAAATACGGTATCAAGTGCAGAGAGGCGTGACGGTGAATTCGATTGAGCTTTCAGGCGTAAATTGTTAAATTTTCACTCGATCATCGAGCCTATTGTCAAACGGATCGGCAAGCGGATGTAAGCAAATAGAGCGTCATGGACTAGACATTGCCTAGACAGTGACAAAAATTGTCACGCCGCGAAACAGAATATCGAAGAATGTAATTCGAATAATAGCGAACAGCTTTTGTTTTTCATTTTCAAACGATATTTTCCATTCGTGAAATGGTACGAATGGCAGTCGTGAGATAGTAAATCGAAAGCGCATCTGTTATATCTTTTCTACTCAGCTTGGCGATTTACTCGTTTCGGGCATTGAAATAATTGTTTCAGAAAATCGCGGTATGTTTCTGCTTGTTCGATCGTACAGCACGCGTTTAATCTTTAATTAACTGCGAATAATAGTAACTGCGGCATTACTAATGGTTCCACTCTTTGACTTCGCTTGTATCGCGTACAATGTTATATCGCGTAACGTATTTTGCGAAATCGACGTTTAAAGCGGCACAATTAGAACCATTATTATTATTGTTATTATTATTATTATTATTATTATGTAACGCGAAGTTACAGAATGAGCATTGATCGATGTAACTGTAGGAAGGATAGGAGGATTACGGTAGTATTCCCGTATTGGAGATATAATTGGAGAAGTAATTGGAATTCTGCGATGTGTATTGTAACAATGTATTTAATAAAATATGCATTATTTAACAATTGATTTGAACGCGGATAACGGCGATTTCCAGATACCTGTTACTTAAAATTAAGAGGAAATGCAATCGAGGAAAAATTCGCTAAATATCTCGCTTTATATCGCGATTTTATTCTATGGGGCTATTCTAGAGATGTTTGACGAGATTTCCACTGAAATACCGGTCTACTTTTTAACGACGATTTCGCGTTAAGTTGCAATATACGTAAAAGTATGTAAAGTACGTCTCTTGTCAGAATAGAAGACACGTTTGATATCTAGATACGGAAGTGCTTTTATAGAGTAATATTTTATAGAAAAGATTCTATATTTGAGACGACGCAAACTTGCTAACTACTAATCTTTCCTTTTTTAAAATTAGAAGGCATCGAGATTATTGTGAAAAAGATGGCGAACGTGGTGAATATCAAGCGGAGATGTTTCAAGAAGAAAAACCTAGTGAAAATAATATATAAAATCCTTTGCTAACGATAAGAACTAAGTAGATATTTACAATTACGATATAGTAGAAGCATTTCTTGGTCGAATTCGTTTTTACTAAATTTCTCAATAACTGTGCCTCCAAATAATCGCGAACGGTACTACTTAAATTTGAAAAATACTACGAACGGAAGATGATAGACGCGAGAGAAATTGTAAAATATTAAAAATCGCAACGACGTGAAACGAACAAAACGAAGAAGATGGTTAAATTGATACTTGGTTTCTCTTTCATCGTTTCCTTCTCCAAATGGAAAGATCGATTGGCTCTATTCGAGTGGATATCCGAAAGATTTAGGACATGTTTGGAACGCAGCTCGCACAAAGTTTCCTTTTTCGCTGGGACATAATCTCGGAAGCCCAAGGGAACTTCATGGAGAAAACGCCCTGCTCTAAGTGATGGAGTGGCGCAACAGACCGGGGTCAGTAAATACTCCTATACAGATAACCCAATTGCGGCTGCTTGCTTCGAGAAAATCTATCATTATCCTTCAATAATCCTTCTTGCCGTCCACGACTCAATTAAATTGGATAAACGATGATGGCCTTGCAAGTTTTATACTTGTTTAGCATATCATCGTGCGTAATCGTACACCGTACGAAGATCTTCTCCTTCGTGATCCTATCATTTTTCATCGAATAAGACAATCGAATAATTTATAATTTGTAAAATTTACTTGTCAAATTTCATTCATTTCGTTACTAAACTTGTAAACTTGACATTAGTGACTCGTAACCTGCGATTTCGAAAACTTTCCATTAATTATATTAATTCGATCGTGCGAGAAGACCCTGCTGACGTAGTTATTTTAGTTATTTTTAGTTATTTTATTCGCGTCATACGTGTCTTACAATAACATATAAAATACCAAATAAAATAAAATCTGCGAATGTTCTCTAAAAGTGTACTTACGAGTATCATAGTCTATAAGGAGAGGAAGAACGTAATTCGTACGAAACGCGTATGAAAATCGTGATTGCGGCTATCATATTTTAAACTGATATCGATAAGAAAGCTTTTGCGAAATATTTAGATTTTTATATCGAATCATTCGTATCGAAAGGTTGTACACGGCACTTGTATCGTAACTTTCCTGCTTTGTTTCCTCGCAAATTGCCTATGTATGACAAATAATGGAATCTTTGACAGTTGTCGAGTTTGCCGAGGTTCGCTACTATGCAATTATCGTTTATTAATTTCAGAAACAAAGTAACAAGAGTGGTTACAGAGGAAAAAGGAAGTTAAGTTTGTAAGGAGCATTAGCGCTAGAAAATAATTACTAGCCTTCGTTTATATTTTATACAAAGTGTCTCAAAGTTTCACGCAGCACTAAGGTATCGTGTTACCAATTATACCGTGCTATCATAGTTACTAATGATATCATTACCATCAACGCAGAAAAACGCAAGGAAATGTTTTTTATGGCGTTAGAACATCCTTTACGCTGCCTCGATCTACAACTTTCTTGCGAACTGCAAATTTATGTACTCGCTCCCCTTTAAGAGGTTGAAATTTTATAACTTTCATACCGCACAGTATGTATTTTGCGCAACCTTACACGAGTAGACGTAAATAATTCGATGAAAGCAGCGAAATTGTTCGAACTCGCCTTAAACATTCGATTAAATAATCGCTAGCTATCGCTCACGAAGGACCGTGCAAATAAATAAACGATTAGTAAAATAGATAATTTCGTATCGTGAAGTAATCGTAAAAGATAAGTACGGTCATTTGAAATCTCGGATAGCTACTCAGGTACGTTTTACTGTGTAAAATGTATTGGTTGTATCGATCGTCGAGATTGCAAACGCGAACCGAGTGTCTAAAACTTATAACACGTATTATTTGATGCCAAGAACGAGTGAAAAAATCTCTAACATTTCGCCAATGGTATGAACATGGAACATATAACGAGATATTTTTATTTGTACTTGAAGTAAAAGTCGAACCTTTCGGGTTAAAAGAAATTAGTCGATCGATTATTTCGAAAAAAATTCGCCACCGATCGCAATATTCTCTTAACGTATGTTTTACTTTCGATTACATAGTATGTTGCTACAAACTCTTTACAATTTCCTATTCGTCGTTCGATATATAAATTGGAAAATCGTTAACAAGAATTTTAATCAGAGCATAAGCAAAACATCGTTTATAAAGATTCATCGCTCGTAGAATCTGCATAGTAATAAGAAAACCGCGTAACAGATGTGGCAGGATCGATTAATTATACGGACTTAATTATACTAAATGCAGATATTCCAAGTAATTTCGTTGTTAACTATTGCAACAGGCAGACTGTTATCCTAGTCGTCTGAAAATTAATCTGGAAACCAAGATCCTTCTCAAAGGATTTAATCACAGATGCAACACCTAAGGATAATCATTTAACGCGTAGTTACGTTTGGAAGTTCCTGTACGACGGTACTCGGTCGCGTTACACCAACATAAATACGAAACGACTCCTTATCGATCGTTTACGAGATTTCAAGATAAAATCGAATTAATTGCAAAAATAGGTCGGTGTACATCGAGCGCGAAAATGAACAAAAATATCAAAGATATCAAAACTCGTGAACTTATCGAGCAATCCGATACTAGTTAACTAACTAAGCCGTTACTATACCGTTTTGCAGAACAACAAGCAACCCCGTTGCGTTTGTCAGTATCGTACTAAGAACAGATTTATTACGAAAAGTTGTGCTTAAAAAGCAGGCATGGTTAAAAAGCACTCGCAATTTCCTGTCCCCGTGAAAAATTCAATGTTTCATTTTCTTCTTTGTCTCTCAAGTATGGATCGATCCGAGCGGATCGGTCCCGCCAGGAACCATTACGTGGTTTGTGCGAGACAAAGAGACGAAATGCAGTCCTGAGAACGCATCGGCCCCGTGCACATCTCCGTTAACGACGCTTTTCTCTTTTTGTCTTTTATCACGACATTCGCGAAGCGGTGTTAAAAAAATTAATGATTCGACGTGGCGCTTGAAAAATTTTACAAGTCGTAACTAAAACGAACGCGAATGCACGCGAAGAGATGTACGAACGATTCGAACGGTCCGCTATTTATTCACCGATACGTGCTCCCACTTTAATTCGATATGCTGCTGCAAGCTTTAATTTCATAGATGAAGATTCCGATTAAAGAACGGAAAAGGGAGGAAACTCGCGGCGATCGTACTTGCCTTCCGCTCGTTGCTCGATCGAGGCTAATAAAATCGAAATGTACTTGGTTAAGGTCGTTAATTAAGTAACGAGCACTCTGTCGTTGATAGTAGAAGACATTGAAATTGATATTCAAACGAATAGCGTTCGTTGCTTTTATGATAGAACAGTGGAATTATCTGCTCGTGTGAAAAGACGAAATACCACGTGATACTTCTATTGATTACATTATGCTGTTTTGAGTCGGTTTGCTGTTTGAGCTGGTGGAATTAAACCACTATTTAGTGTTAAAATGTTACAAAGTATAAATTTTTAGTTTAACTATTATCATGCTGTACTATCGATCTTTACCGCGATATTTACTGTATGGAATAGAATTATTTGGACTTTCTAAGAATTGCGCAGGAATCAGGGATTTTAGAATTAACAATTTCATGGATATCTAAAATTCAAGACTTTCGCCAATTATATACGTAGGACACTCGAGCTGCTCAACTCGAAGAACTTTAATAATCGATAAAGCTTTGAAATTATTAATATATAATAATTTGGATTATCAGAGATTTTGTATGCTTTTGTTAAATACGTTTTGCGAGTAAGCAAGTAAAAGTAAAATGGAACTCGAGCTGTTAGAACTGCGTGAGAACCTCGATATTTAGCAAAATGGTTTTTGTAAAGTAGGAGCATGCACTTGCGGTAATACCGTGTCGCACTCGAGAACAGCCAGATCCTTATAAAGTATATCAGTCGATAGAGAGACTTTTTATTCCTGCGTTTTAATGTTCTTTTGATGCCGACAAGGGCGGACTTTCTTCAAAGGACGAACAAAGGAATTCGTAATTCACGTTGGCTAGCTCGCGCTATGCCACTGACTTCCGGACACTCCCACCTATCATTCAACCAGAAGTTTTACGCGGGGTGTGGGCATCCGTTTTAAAAGCAACTATACTTCCGAGTTTCGATACAAGGTATACGGTTTAACGTGCCATATATTAAAACGCCGTTCCTTAGGACGATTGGCACGATAACTTGTGCCAACATTCTGCTCGGCGTTAACAGCCTCTATTTATATTTGATCTTGCTTGACGCTACTTCTAATTTATCCAATCGCTTCCTATGCTTCCTAATAATATCTCCTATCCACTTTTCTTCGTTTCTTCTTCACCGTTCTTCGCAAATATAATTTTAGTATAAAACATATTCGAAACTATTATCGACCTTATTATCGAAATTATAATCGACCATTCGAGATCGTTAGAACGCAGATGTTTACGCAAATTTACATTTTCATGAACGCAACCGAGGAAATAGTAGGTGAGCAGAGATTTCTTCCATTCCAATATCCGCTGTCCAGAGATTATCATCAATTATAAAGATGAATGTAATTTTGAACGTGTACCAATATTTATTTTTATCAATCAAATGTCATTAATAAAGAAACGATGAATTTTGATGATAACTAACTTTTAAACTTAACTTTAGAAAGACTACCGAGGCTTTATCGTAAATATAGTTGCATCGAATAAAAGTATCGATATAAATCTTATTTTGTTTTAATGCAACGATGATACGATTTCATTAATTTTTATAATTGAATAATTTTTAATTATACAGAAAATATTCAAGAAGACGTAGGAGGATACTCCGTACATGTTTATCGTACAAGGATAACGAAGGAAATTGAACGTTAGTTAGCCGGTACAAAAGTAGGTATAATTACGAAGCCGGTATAACGAGCTTAAAAACTGAAATATTTTCCATATTTTTTTAGGTAACTAACTGAAACGGGTCTTTCCTTACGGAGGCTAATTACGAGTGTAGCGTATTTATCTAGTAAGGATTTAGTATCAGAAAGCTTGAAAGCTTGGAACAAGATTTTATTCCTTTCTTCAAGGAAAACATATTCGACGAATATACATACGTGTGATCGCGTGCTGTATGAAACTCATATTTACGTACAATAATTAACAAGTCACGTCATGAACGGATTACCAATTGATAATTGTTAAGTATAAAAGCTATTGATTCGCTATCTTTTTCCTATAGTCACACCTTCAACTATTCTACGACTATTTTGTTATTGAAAATTGTTTTTCTATAAAAACCGAGAAACTTCTTAGCTCGCGGTGAAAGTTTCATCCAAAATTCATATTTTAATTGGCAATAGCAACAGAACGATGTTCTCCTATTATCCTGTACGCTTCAATTCTACGTTATAACTTGAAAATGTTAGCTGCTAGTTATCCGATTTGGCGAGAGCGAAAGGGCAGTTGCGCTGGAACAAAAGCCGAGCATTCAACGTAAGATATAAATATTTTAGGCGCGAGCCGTTCCGCTAGAAAATGCCGATTCTGGATTAACAGGTCGGTAATGGAGAAAAGTCCTCTTGATATTGAGACACAGCGTGCATTTAGACTCGCGACGCGGTAGCTAACGACGTTTAACGGTAAACTCGCAGTTATGCAGTTGATTTCGCGTAATGCCACGTTAGCCGCAATATGGAAATCCGTGCTGCGTGAGGATAATACCCTGTCGTATTGTGAGTGCCGCATAATATCATATTGCAAAACATTACAACGCAGGTGTATGCATGTGGGTGAAACACGTTGTCGGGCTATTCAACCAATCTCTCCGTTCTCCTTCTCTCTCTTTCTCTCTTGTTTCCTTCCGCCGGAATTTTTGCTTTTCCCTTATTAATCGCGGCAAGCTTCTTGCCGTCGCGTTAATAATTACCAGCTAGCTGGCCACGTGGTTTTGTTTCGGATTCTACTTAGCTTTTCCTTTGAAACTCGAATTACGATTCGAAACGGGAAAGAGAGAAGGTAAAACACGGGTCTGAAGAAGCGACGCTCCGGCCGGCCAGTGAAATAAAAGGATCTCTTTTGAACAATTAGCTTCCGGCAGATATAAATATTGAGACAGCATTAACCGGAGAACTTTCTTTAGCATCGCGCGAAATATAATCAAAGCAAGGGAAATTGAAGGAGACTCGCGCCAGGGATGAATACCGCTTTTTGTCGTTCCCATGTAAATAAAAGATAAATTAGCTTCCGATCTCGTTATAGTTACAGCGTAATTAAAGAACTTGAATGGATAACGTTCGCTCTTTTTTCTCATATTTTACGTTCGTCTCGGATCGGACACATAATACAAAATTTACGCGGTAAAAGTACGATTAGAATCAAAGATAAAACTTGATCTCTTCGATGTTCAGGAACACAAGTTGTGTCCAAATTCAGCTTGAAGTTGAAAAATTTGAGAAAAAGATGTGCTTGATTACACGACTAATGTTATTGGCGGAATTCGATTTCAATTGCCATTAAGATGCGACTTTTAATGGCACGTATTTCTTATTGTCGCGTATTCCATTTATATCGCTATTTCGTTGTTCATCTCTATCCTAACTGCTCGGTGATTGAAATTTCTAGCGCTCTAATCGATACGAATGTACTATGTACTTGATTGATTTGTTGTAGCATATACAAAAGGAAGCAGTATCAGTTACGGTCCGGTTAAATTAATTCTGATAATCCTACGCGTGTAACATGCTCTAATTACTACGAATAATATTATTAGAACAGATTATTAAATCGTCCAAATTAATTAACTTATTGACAGATTTAACAATCGCATTTGAACACTGCTGACGCGATTCGACGATGTAATATCGCATTAATCGAGCGATTCGAACAATGAAAATTCATGCAATCGTCAAATCGTTACGTGTTGCAGGTTTTTTCTTTTTTTCTTAATTTTAATCTACTGCACGCAACATATATCGTGTTGGAAATTCGATATCCAATCCGACTCCAATAACTCCGATGTGACCGAATATCAGGCCTTCGTGTTACGCACAGAAGAATCTATTACCAGTAATTCTTAATACGTTTCTCATCGGAATTCCCTTTCCTTCGAAGTTAATCGTATAAAATACATATACATCTGTCGAGCGTTTCTCCTTATAGTCTAATACAAAATGCAATTTACGTTAGATGACTAGATCACTTTAAATCTATTTAGTTTTGACGCAAGCTGATTCGACGATTCTTCAATTTTAATAGATAAAACAGTCGCCAAACGTAGTTACATAATTCGTTGATCTTCGGTGACGATTCAATATATCGTAGGTAACAACGCGATTCGTTTCTTTAGAAACCATTTTCTCCTATTTTATCGATAAATATATCGAATACATTTTATCCATTCCTTTAAATTTAGTCTATTTTATATCTTTGCTTCATTTGAAAGCTGAACATTTAAAATCCAATTTGAAATGTTGAAGCCAATTCGAACGCAATTGATTTCATTTTTCCCATTGTTTCCAACGTTTCACAAAAATATCTCGAGTCTATACGAGTGAAACAAAATTCAATCGTTCATTAAGATTCGATAACATTCTTCGAAATTTGAAACGGAGCAGGAAATCACGAAGAGAATAACAACAAAAAGAACTCTATCGATAGCATGGGCATCGACACTTTGCAAAGATTGGAAAAATATCGTATAAAGATTGGAAAATGAATTCTGTATGACCTGTCGATAAAGAGTTGCATATCGTACATGCTTTATTGCAAAATTGGTAAAACGACTACTCTTTAATCGTATCGTAATGCGAGTTCGAAGATGAATTCTCTGTAATAGAAGGAAAAATTGAAACGCTTCCTACGTCCAAAAATCAGGATCGTGTTCAAACTTAATGCAAACTGAATTCTAAGCTATTTGTAGTTTTTCCATCGTGTTTATTAATAGCATCGTAGACGTCGTGCGAAGAGCGTACAATCATGTTGTAAATAAATGTTTCGCGAATATCGCGGTTCGGTTCTTCGAAGCCGGTTAGGACAGCGCCCGTACTGTTAAAAACGCGATCGAGACTCAAATTATCATCTAATAACCATCGCGGAGTGTTTAATGCCTAAAATTATTTGTATTCCACTAATACTCGAAAGCTCATCGAAAGTAGCTGTGTTAATAATCACCTAAATGAAAATCAAATATTCTATTTTCTGCAAGAATTAAGTAAGTTTATAAAAAATGGAAGATATTTGTGGAAAATAGTTGGTACAATTAATATATCGGCGTTGAAAACAAATACGAACCGAATATTAATCCGTCAAAATACCTGGAAGTAATTCGAAACGTTACATCGCTTATAAAATAATGCGATAGGTACTATAGTATAGTGAGTGCGAGCTAACGAGTTTTAACAGGTGGTTTTCTCCCTTGAAGACGTAGTATGTTGTATCCAGAGTAACCCCTGTCTAGGACTGTGTATACATATCCATACATGTTACTGAAACTCGTCAAACTTTAAATCTAGTCAGACAAGGCCGTAAAGAGAGCTAGAACGGTACCTATGAACTTCTATCTATTGTCTCGCAAATACTAAATTTTAAACGAAATTCCATTAAGGCGAGTAATATGTTTTACGTACAACCATATGTTTTAATATTTAAAAACATATGGATCTGTTTATCAGAATTTAACTTTGCCTCCATTCTACTTAAACTATAGATCTTCTCACTCGCAATACTTTCCTTTCAATCGTTCATTTATAATACGTTTTTGCGTAATCGATGATTCTACGATTCTTATTTGTTATCTGATTGATACACGACATATTGCGTAATCACGAAACGTAAGCAAACTTCGAAGCAATTTAAGACAGAGAAAAATAATATTAAATTTCATTTAGTGTCGTCGATTCATACGTGACTACTCTGACCGCAAACCGTTTTATCGGACTTGAGCTGGTTTATTCCATTTTAAGGTATTTAATTCTGATTTGCATTCCACATATTATGAGATGAATACAACTGAGAAGCTTTTTCTTGTTGCAAAACGCAGCACGTATTCGAACCTGAGCGTCCTACTGAAACGCGTAATTTATAATGTAAATTTCGGATATATATTTATTTCAAAAATATTGAGAATATTTGTTACGCAACTAGTTTAGGAGTAATTTGCGTTTTCTCCGATGAAAGTGACAAACTGAATCGAACAAGACGCATTAATTTATCAAACGATAGGATGTTTTTAACAAAACACAATACGGATATAAAATTGTTAACGGAGCTATTCCGAATATTAGAATAACGTAGTTAGACGTAGAATACACGTAGTTACACAGACTTTTAAATTGTAGATAGCACTTGGAATTTTTTCCGATTACGATCAATATTCTAACAAGTAATTTTTAAGTCTTCTTCCTATCTTCGTTCGCAAGTCTCTTATGGAACTGACATCTGGTCTCTATGGAGGAATTTTTAACGTATGAAGCGTATTTTGCAACAACCCTTCCTGAACAATCCAAGCGAAATGCTTCGAATCTCTATCTTGTTGGAAATAAAAATCTTATTCAAATTTATTCGCGCTTCTCTTTAAATTTGTTCCAACTCTATTCGTCGCTATACATCCCCATGCCATGATCGAGTCGCCTCCGTGTCTTACAGTCGGAAATAAATTTTACTCTTATAGCTCAGTATTTCACTTTCTCCGCACATGTATAACGCTGACCATCCGAGAAGATGATTTTATTCCAGAATGTATTATCTTTGTTAATATTGTATCTCGCAAAAGCTAATCTTTCCTTTGTATTTACTTTGCTGATACACGGCCTTTTCCGCGGTACTCTTCCACGATAATCATTGTCCCGCGAAATTCTGCGACGCACTTCGGCTTGCATATTCTTTTCGAAATTACTAGCAATCACCCTAACAAGTTTTGGCAGCAGAAATCCCAGGCTTCCCCTATATATCCCATATACGTGATACGTTTGTCTTCTCCGGAAGATAATCTTCTCGGTCGTGCTGTACCAGCTATTTGCGATGCGCTTCTCATTTTTTGATTTCTCGGTTACCCGTGAAATATATAGTCAATTTTCTTCTACTTATTGGAAGTTTCGCAATTTCTTCGTAAGATTTTCCATCTTTGCGTAGTCTCTCTATCGACTCACGCTCACGTTTACCGATTTTCGACTATCTCAAAACCGTTTCAAAACTCGCGACTCACTCGATCGCGTTTCCTCTGTGCTTCGTGATCCATCGTTAAAACAGAAACGTGTCGATATCGTCTGATTAAGCGGAATTTGCTAATAAAGCACGTTCATCGTCGATAAGTCAGAAAAACGAAATCTTGACGTCGTAATTCGTTAAAAGCTACAGAAGGAAATTGCATGTGCGCCTGTACGTGTACAGGTGGAAGAAAAAAGGCAAGTACAGCACGGTGATAACGCATTTTCTACTTTTTTTCCCGAAAATGATCGGAAACTTGAAATTACGGTTCGTGAGTGGAAACAAGGGGACTGCGCTTAAGCATTTCTTCGAAGCGGGCACGACTTTATGAGACTTAATATCGGTGTTTCGACGATAATTTCACCTCGCCAGCATTCGTTCCCCCTTTCAAAGCATTTCCACGTATACCTAAAAATCCAAAGTCTCGATAAGGGCAATTTCATGCGCGAGCATGTAGACGTGTCGTGACAAATCGCGATTCGCGCGAAACGTGGCACCAGATCTTAAAGATCGCCCACTCGACTCCGCAGGAATGAAGTGTTAATCTTCTACAAAGAGTTTCGATCGTTTCGAGACACGAAGCGACGTTTTATTTTGATCAACGATTGCCGTGTCGACGCGTTAGAAATACACAGGGGAAGAAGAGTGATTCCGACCGAAGGTACGCTAATATTTATTTAATCAACCAGGTTAATATTTGTCCACGCTTTTCCTCCATATTTGTGCTACTTCGGTCCCGTACGATTTATTAAGATTTCACCGTTTCTAAACCGTGTTAGGGATCCTGATAAATCTTATAACTCTACGAATTGGACAGCCATTTTTTCTCAATGCTTTAAGATCTCCATAATGTTTGATCGTAGAATACAAAAAAGTTGTTCGATCTTCGTCTTAATACGAACAGTTGGTGAAACAACTTGTCTCGCATCTTTATCTTTGCGATACTTTATGTTGATAAGCTATCTATGGTTGACGATTTAACGCGTTACTCGATTAAAAGTCAACGATTAGCCGTTAAACAGATTTAGATACAAGTACAATTGTCGTTACTCGCGAATTTCTAATCTTAACGATGCGAACGAATAGGTAAATGATAAAAGCGAGAACAAAAAGTAGAATGGAACAAAGTAGGAATAAAAAAGGAACTGCGTGAGAAATTTTGAGACGTGTGCCATAAGTGTGAATAACAATCTCGTCGTATTAATTGCAACAGTTTATCTTCGTGCGGTGGACGATAAAACCAAGAAGAATACCACGCACGAAAACCGAGCCAGCGAAAACCAAAAGGAAAAAAACAAGTCGCTGCCCTCCTCTAACCGGAGTAAAAACCACCCCGGCATAAGCTGAACACACACTCCCGAGGGTGCGATATTCATATGAATGACCGGCCAGTCAAAGTGATAAGATATAAGTCGACGGCTGGTGGCCATCCACGGCTATTTGCATAATGTGGGGCCTCCTCGTTATATACGCCCATTAACCTCCGCGCCCCTCGTGTCCCGTCGTCTTCAACGGCACCCACTCGGCCGATCATTTTCCACGCGCGGGCCACTCGAACCAGGAATTTACAGCTATCCTCCTGAATCAACCATCGATATAATAACGTTTTATAGTCTGTTAAGAACGCTGATGCAAACGATGCTTTACGACTTGATTAAATTGTTCCTGATGGACGCGCTATCCGCTCATCTGCAGTGAAATGTTCGTCTTCCTAAGGGTAGTAAAATTAATTCGATTTGATATTCCATGTACTAGAAACAATACGTAAATGTGATAATTTTAGTTCGTAGAAAATTCTGTAACGAAGTATTTAGTCGTTTGACGTACGTACGACGCACCTACGTACAGTTGCTCGCGAATCTTTCTTGAATAACTTAATAACTTACGCTCTGCTCTTTCTTTTTTCTACGATTTCTATGGAAGAGCGTTGCCTGCAACGACACATACATTGAAATAAATAAAGAATATTTGTACGCGTTATTTCACATTTAGAAAACTGTATTTATACAGTCTTTGTTTGTTCGTATGTCCGTTTAGATAAACTAGTCTATAAAATCCAAAATAATTCTTTACGAATAAAAATATATGATTTGTTTTATTCTCGTGTGTCTTCCTTTCAGACCGAATTGTTGCACTCGTATTTATTTAATACTTCAAAAGCTCTCAACGTTGCCGTATCTTCTCAAATATTTGTTTCCATTCCAATTTCATTTTCCACGGTTCATTCGTATTTGACAAATGATTGTAACATTTGCCATCATCTTATCGAAAATATCGATTTCACCTTACCATCTTGACCCAGTTCGCATTTACCTGCATTGCCTCTTGGCTACAAAATTCCATAGATTTATTCAAATTTTTGCTCAATTTGTAGCCATGGTATGTAAATTTGATCAAGATGTTCAAATCGGTAATAGGTCGGTAATTAGAAACAACGTTCGTCTTTCATCCAATCACCAGGCTATGACAGATAATACGACGATAATATATTTTATTATTTACCGTGTATACTACTACATACGTATCTGCTATTTCAATATCAAAATATCGATCTCCGAGATTTTCACAAGTTCTCGATGATGCCTTTCCGGTTTATCTTAGTTTTCCAAGTATCCCAGTACCTGAGCGTAGAAGTCTATCAATTAAGATAAAATTTAAAAATAAACACTGCGCAATTATTTACAAAATCTCCGTAGTTCTATATCAACGCGCGCTTAATTTTAAAACGAACCTTAAACTTTCGCGAAACTTACGTACTATCTTAGTACAAAGTCTTTCGGTCGATAGGAAGGCGTCGTTTTTGTCAATTTAATCAGAGAGTAAATAAAATTGGGAAGAACGCCGCTTGGAAGGATTTGGATTTGCAATTAATGGAAGCCCAGCTACATATTTCTACGTGTAATGCGAGAAATACGCTGTAACGCCTGAAAGTCGTCGTATGAATGCGTAGTTTAGAGGCAGAGATAATGTCCGAGTTGTGCGCAACGTCCTGGGGGAAACAATCGCCACGATACGATCTAATTTCTGAGCACAGAACTTTGCTTTAATCTCAAAATTTCCGCCACGGAGAAACAATATTTTCCTCGTGGCACCATCTAATAGACATTTTATCTGTCCTCGGACCGACGCTCGTTCGTACCTGGATGCATCGCAACGAGCATACGCGTGTATTTTCTTTTTGCATTTGCTTTTACAATAAATCAACACGACGAAACGTAACATTTACTTTTGAAATGAAAACGATGATAATGGGATCTGGGAATATGTGATAAAATTTGTTTTTTCAGGCGTCAATTAAAAGTACGTTGCGAACTGAGTTAATAACATTTTAAACATTCATTTTATATCGGCCGTGCATCAGCTTCTTACACGTATATCTTATGTTCAAGATAATTAATTGGATCGCTTCTTGCGAGTCGATATAATAAAATTGTACGATAAAATTCGGTAAATTTGGAATAATTTCGTTATATTTATAATAGAAAATTATATTACCTACATTTCTAACTAGCATGTTCTTAGAAATTAATGTATTTCACAAAATGGAGAATTTCATACCACGTTCTTTAACGTGTACCAAGCATATTTACGGTTCGAATCTCGCGTACAATGCTCTTTGATATTCTTTCAAAATCGAGTATCACCGGAAAATATCGTAAACCGATTTTCGCGATGTTTGTACATTGCGATTTCAACGTGAAATTATTTCAGATGCGTGCGTCATGCACGTTTATATCGATTAAACATGGACGAACATTTCTGTGATTATTTGCCGTGACGAAGGAACATCTAAGAAATTCTTTATATATCTTTATTCCGACCATTATTTCGTCATTCCAACAGGATTGTACCAAAAGTTTCAGGAATCTTCTTTAATTACTTATTAGAGAAAGCGCAAAAGAAAGTCAGCGCGTTGAAAAAGAACGCACAAGCCAAACTACAAAGTGAACTTTTCCACTGGTCTTTGACGCACCACCATTTACATTCATACTCGGAGCGTTGGCAAATGCAATGAAAAATATAAAACGTTCGAGAGACGCGTTCGCAACATTCACGTCGCAACGAATCGACGCGTGTGCTTACACGCGTCTGTTTTCAGAAACAGATTCTTTACCTTTGCTCGTACAACGTACAGGTAAAACGTTTACTTGCGAGGAAAGAGAGTAGGAAGTACGTAGATGAAACGTTCGAAGAGCTATCGGTACATAATACGGAACGTTTGTATAATACGGAACGTTCGTTTGAACAAAGTAACGAAGTATCGGATGATTACCTTCCTCTCTCTCAGCTACGATTCACGAACGGCCAACCAGATCGATCGTGTAAATGTTACAATAAATACAACGATGCTATACTTTTCGTAGTCACTATATATATATATATATATATATAAATCGTGTGCTCGCATTAACCGCCACAATTTCTGACACAAGTATTTCTCTATCAACTGCGCGAGCGACCAAATTTTTTTCACTCGCACCACGATTATTCCCTTTGAGGATTAAACGTGATTGCTGTAAATTGCGCCTTTGCTATTTCCGTCGTAGCGCGCACCTTAACGAACATCGAGTAGAATCGAAAGGAAGCTCGTAAGCGGATCGTGGCGCGCGTTTAATTCGTCGCAGCGAACCGACGACGCGACGTTCGCGGATGCATCTTCGTCTCGGGCGTCGTCGTTCTCTTTAATTAGTAGGCTCGCCGCTCTCGTCCCAAGTATTGTTTCTCGTAACTGGTTTTTCAGCGGGGAGGGCGGCAAAGTAGCGAGGGGAAAGACGATAAAAGAAGGAGCGAGAGAGCGACGCGGCGACAGAGGAGCGAGGAAAATTCAAAGAGAGACGCGCAAAAGAAAGCTCGGAAAGCAGATAAATAATAAAGCCGTTGACTTCATAACTCTACTCATTTTTGCGGGCTTCGACCCTCGCACTCCCTTCGCCCTCTCCCATCTCTGCCAGCCCTGCTGCCTTGCCCACAGGATTCTCCTGTTATGTTGAACAATACTGAAAAGAAGTCTGCGAATGGTGGAAAGGGACGACGAGGGGGCGAGAGGATGATACGAACGACCGAAGACTGGAGTTTTAAGCGACGAGACAACCATGTCCGATTAATTGTGCCCGGAGGATTTGCGCGTTCAAAGAGGATAATTCACCCATGATATTTTATTCCTGTTAACGCAAGCTTTTACGGTCACATTCGGCCAACGCGGAGGTCAGCCGGCAGTTTTTTTTTTTTTCTCTCCCGAACTTACCGATCGCATGCCGGTCCCGAATTTGCCGAATCGAAGTAATTGTGATCGACGTGCCGCGTGAAAGGTCATGGTAATCTTTTAGCGGGTTGCAATATTTATTTTCGTTAGAGTCAGATGGACTAACGCGCGTCCACATTCTCTTTCCATAAACAACCGTAAATAACGATCCTGACAAGAGACAATGTCAACGGCAGTAATATCGATAGCGGCAGATGGTGAAACGAATTAATCTCTCGGATAAACAGGTCCGTAGATGGGTTTAACTTTGCTAAGCGGTAAAAGATCGTGCGAATCTGTTAGAGCGATGTTGAAAGCAAGACGTGATTCGATTTATGATATATCCAATTAATGTGCAAATTATACGTTTAGCACTTCGACGATGGTAATATTTAATTAACGACTCGAACGCACCTTTGCAGTGAATCTCGTTGCAAGCAAAAGTTTTATCTGTAAGGAAAGCAGATTGTAGACGTCTAGTTTATTACAGTTTTGCATTTTTGCACCGATGAAAACGAAATTGGATGAAAATTTCTACGCTATCAACGTCACCGTAATCGTCCCACTGCAAGACCAAAGGATCAACGTATGACGACGTATTGATAAAACGAAACGGAATATCGATGCAAAAGAATTTCGCGATAAATCAGACTATTTGAGGAAGTTCTGTTTGAGGTTTCCGCAGCCCGAGCTAACGGGCGTTAAACGCGAAGGTGCGATTGACATTGATTTACATTCGTTTCGTATCGCTATCCGGAAAGTTCCCACGATCAGCTGCAAGTACTAACTGCTTGTCTGCCGAGGACAAAGATAGAACCGAAGAACGCGCGATCAGCACTTTTCTGCAAACCCTCGAGCGTCATACCGTTTCCCAAGAATTTCCATCGGTCACAGTTCGTTCGATTCTGACGTATCCTCTTGGATTTTTAAATGGCCCGACGTTAGTTCGACTTTCGATCCGGCAAATGTTGTGACAAGAGCGAGAATGAAAGCGATATTGCAATCGAGATTCCTTTCGGCGCTTGTTCTTGATAATTCCTCGACGGTACGAATGCAAATACATGTAATACATATAATACACATAGTTTCCCTGACGAAATATCCAGTTTTATTTTGCATATGTCATATCGTTACGTATTAAAACGCTTAAATATTTACGCTGGGCAAGTGCTTATTTTTCATGCTTCTACGCGTTGCTCGGCGAATTGCTCGTATGCCGGATATTCTGTTTTACCTATTTAATCTCTCGTGGACTTTAGAAATATCGTTTCGCTATTTCTGTGAGAATCGACGTGATAAATTACTTTTACCACACGCGATATGAGATTTTTCATTTTATCGTCGTACAAAGTCGAATAAAGTCTTTGTGTTTCGTCATTTTTACGCGAGTTCTAGCAGTATACTCGGCATTTCCGATCTTTCCATCGCGAAATCTATTTAAAATTATGTTGCACGAATATACATACAGAGACTCGCGGAAATAATTTAACGTCGAAGTAGATAGTTGTACGTTAGTTGTACGTTAGTTGTACGTGTTGTGTGAAACATTTCGAAATTTCACAAGCACTGTAGCGCTATTTCGCTGGTATTTCAAAGTCTATGCGCATAAAAGTTACAAGATATTTACCGCAAACATATACAATAACTACGAAAACTATGGGCACACCATTGTATTTATCGCAGCATCCACGCATTAATTAATTAGGTGCAAGTATATTAAATCGTATCGTTCGTTGCGTAGTAACTGTGACACGATTAGAAAAATTTGACACTGCGAGAATGAAACCCGATAATAAAACGCTTCGATGTAAAACAAACGTATGCGTCGACGCTTTTTGTGACCAATGTATCTAGTAATTAAAGACTTATTAAAACAATTCTCTGTTTCATCTTCGCAAAACACGTGTACGTTCGTACCGAATAACTTCCGATCGATCAACTACGATAAACGGATGTATTAGATACTTTTTTGTTAATGTTTTTATGTTTGGAAAAGGCAACAGGAAAATTAGAGAACAATTATATTAATGATAAGAACTAACGTAAGAGCGTAAAATAAACCACGAGAGTATGATAATTTATTCGATGATAAAATTATTCTTTTGTACAGGGAAGTTATCATGATTTAAGTTAATTAATTAAAAACTTACTTATCGATAAATTTACTACTATAAAGGATATTTCAATTGTAGAAAGAAGAAGTAAATTATCGCTTGTTTTGAAAACAAATTCAGCAAGAGTGCAAACGTATCGACAATATAATTTCCTCGAACTCATCAACCCTCGTGTATAGCGTGGCATATGTAACAACAGTGCGACGGGGATATACGAACTTGAATTATTTAAAAAATAAGCGAAGGAAACAGATTGGCGACTAAGGCGATAGAAACACGTTGAGTCATCGAAAGGTGTAATATACATACATATATATATATATATATATAGCGTATGTATGTAGAAATATTTTAATCGAGGAAATTTGTTCTCTTAGCCGAGTCCCTACCAATCATAATCGCATTGACACCATTTTTGAAGAATACTTACGAATTACATTTTTGCGACATTGTCTCGTACTTGAAATTAATTGGTACACTCACCTGGAAAAAGAAAATTCGATATTAGTATCTCTGTAAGAAAGAGAAAAGTATTTCGAAGATTAAAAATTGTTGCGGGATACGAGAAGAAAATTTTAATCCGTCGTAACGTTCTATAGAGCATTTCAAAACCTGTACCACCGATCGAAGAACTCGAAATCTCCTGACAAATTTTAATTCTAAAGCGTTAATTAATTTCCACGCGTCGCTGGATATTTTAAAATTGCTTGTTCGAAATAAAATGCGATTTTTAACAGATCGAATCCCATTGGCAATACGCAGTACCAGAATTACTACGTTCAACTTGCATATATATAAAATTCTATACGATTCAGTTTATTTTGTAAGTCGGTCAGAATTATCGATATTAAAAAATTATTCGTTGACGCTAGATTTGTCGATCTGTGATGTGTTGATTTAAATATACCGCAGATACAGTATATTTAATTACCTACAGATAGTCTAAAATTTGGAATTTTCATAGATGTACCTACTACGGATATGTTAATTTTGTAAATTTAATATCTAAACGATAAAAGCAGAAGTAGAAACAATTTCCAATTTTTTATGTCGATCGACGAGAACATTCTTCCAAGGGGATATTGAATTAAAAATCGATGGAACAACTTGCAGGAAACGCTAGGACAATCAAAAACCAACGAGGACATGGAAAAACGGCGGTAAACGACCAGACGGACAATCAAGTGGTCGAACGATACGTAATTCAAGATTTCGTGGATAAGAAGGCAAACCCGACACTCGATAACGATGCCCATGAGAATGAGTCAACCGTTAAGGGGTAGACCTCGACATGAAGGATTAAAGAGGAGCCATTCAAGTTCACGCTGGCCGCCAACGTTTAATCAACGAACCAATGGTCCAAAAAACGTAGACATCCATTAAACGTATCGTGTATGAAATTTATTTAACATATCTCGACAGAAATACAAATACGAGAATTAATAACATTTCTCCGATATGTTACAATTTTATTACTATGTTTCTCGACGCTAATTGCTACACGTTGTGTAATTAAAAGTTGAAACCTGAGCTTCAAATGGTTTTAAAACGGATAAATTCTCCATTGAATATCGATGGAAATATCGGTTGAAAAAAGGTTCGTGTTTTCGATCGCGAAATACAAATAAGTCAGGAGAATTTTCTTCTTTCTTTTAAATACTGCAAATAGGACACTGGGCGATTCTTCGAGAAATCTTACTAAAATCGATCATCAGAATCAAGCTTTGTATATATTTTATTTACAAAGACTTACTTTTACAAAATCGACGAAACGATAGTTCCGATGTCAAAAATTCCAAGTTCCCCTTCGTCAAATAAGCGATCCTATAAGGCACCTGATAATGTATCTTCATCGATAATGCACTCTGTCTGAATCGCCTAAGATCCCCTCCTATATACGGTACGATTACATCAATAAGAAAGATTTCTCGCTATGGAAAATTTCTACTTGGTGTACCGTGCGGAATGCTGCCCGTGTGGCGGAGGAACAAGCAAGGGTATACAACTATAGACATGCAACACGTGTCGGTAAGTATCCAGCGTACAGATAGACTAGGCAGTAAATAATTTAGCATCCCTTGCCGCCCGGCAGTCTGCCGCCCTGTCTGTAAATCCGCAATAGAGCTTCTCTGCCGTTCGTCGCTGCCCCTTTTACCCTTTCTCGTTACAGAATGTGAATCAATTACGGCTCCCGGACATACTTGCACACGCGGTCGATCGACATCTGCCCGCGCGCTGTCGCTGATCCGACAGCTGAAGCTTGTTGTTGGCACTGGAAAAATGAGCGACCGCCTATCTGCCTTTGTACCTTTTTCCCTCCTTTCTCTTTTTGTCGAAATCGAAACTCCCGCTTACAGCCAACTTATAATTCTTTCCAATTCGCAGAAGAAAATCTGGCTCACAGACGCTCTTGCAAAATTATTATTCTATACCGCAAAAGTACGTCATCGTGTTTTAACTCGTCAAGGACCAAGCGGTAAAAACGCGTTAAGTTACAAACTTTCCTTTGCGCTATTTTCCTCTCAACTATCGAAAAGCCTTTTCAGTTCCCTTCTTGGGCTTGCAGTTCTTATTTGGCGTTCCCTTATTTTGGAACCGCAAATATTTAGAAGGAACAACGACTAGCAAAACAATTAACTTGATAAGAAACGATCACAGTGGGATTAAGGTATAAAGATGCGTTAAGATAGTAAGATAGAAACTCGCCTACACGAAGTAGAAATATAAATAAAAACTTTCGCGATTCGTATTAAATTTCTACCAAATAACAATAAGTGTGCGAATACTTACGGTCGGTAGCGCAAGTTAAGTTTTTCGGAAGACATTAAAAATCTCTTGGCTCGTTAAAACAAGAGCGAGGCTGGGCATACAAAATCAAGGACCGGAGTAGGGTTAAGTGCTAAGAGTGATAGAAATTTGGAATTAACACTCGGCGAAAGAGAAGAGGTAAAGAAATAATCGTTTAATATGATAACATTTTATAAGATTTATAGCGTATGAGATTAAAGTTCGTTAAGATTTTAATAGATTGGAAGTTGCAGGTATGACAGATGATAAATCGAGGCGCCTTGTAATTTTAATTCTCAAAGAGTAACGGTAAATATAACATAATAAACGATGTCGTATAAATACATATAATCTATCACACGTTGCGTATACGTTAGTATCGAGACTATCGAGTTTCTATAAAATTTATCACGTGTACAGAATCGAAGAAAATTTTGATAAATTACAAATCGTACAAACTATCTAAATCCAAACCTTTTATCATTTACAATTACAATATACGTATATGTAGCTTATACGATGTATTATTAAATAAATATGACATAACAAATAATTCTCTACGAGTATTCTATTCCCCGTATGACGTATTAATATCGACATCGGTAAGCTTTTATCCAAAGTAGAATCAAGAGAAGCAAAACGACGTTTATTTAGATTCAAGGAGAATATACTAGTTTTCCAAATACAGGCGCTTACAAATAAATAAATGCGAACGAAGCAACCGAGCAAGTGGAATATTAAACGCAGGAAGCAAAACGATGTTTCGTTTGTGTTTGAACGAAGAGTTCCTGTTTCTATCACGGAAAACGTCGACTGCGACGTTTAAATTACATTTACGAGTTTAACGCTTTTGTCGTCAGATTTTGCATGTTCGTCCTGAAGCAAGTGAGAAAGTGAAACTTTAGTTCGCCGCGTTACAGAACAAGCCAAGTTTCTATTTGGTCACCTAAAATGTAACGACTCGTGGCAAGCGTACTAAGAACGTTGTAATTTCATGTTTGTATGCTCGTGTTTTATCCTGTTTTGATATGTTCTCTTTTTAGGATAAGAATTGTTTATCAAAATTATGCCACTCGATATACTTTATGTTGCCATTTCCAATTAAGTTTATAAGGAGATTTTGCTTTTTCGATGTTCTTCGTTCCGTGACCAGATTTTTAAACAAAGACTCTATGCTCCGGCAATGCGACGTCGGATCGTCTGCCACCAGTCAACTATCTCACGCATTTTCCAAACAGTCAAATCATCGACAGCTCGTAGCTCGACGAATTCGAGCCTCCACTTTCCAACATTCGCTCGAGCGTCCTGCCGAGGGGTCCTTGCCGATTGCGAGCCGTCGACCCAGTCATAAATTACGCTAAGGCTAGGTAGCAGCGGACTATTTGCCGTAATATCGTTAAAATATCACAATATTAAAAATATTACAATGTTAAAATATGCCACACTCGACAGCCGCATAAAAGGTAAAACAGATATCGACTACAACATTTTCCCATAAATATTTCAAGCTTCGTTCTATTATATTTTAGCTGAATAGCGACCCAATTAATCGTTACTTCAGATATAATCTTTCACCGTGCATCGTTGAAACCTTTTCTAATAAAGAATTCCTTACAAAGGGAAAAGAGGAAAGGAGAAATATCTCACGAGCAATATCGTTCAAAATCGTCCCTTTTACGGAACAGAGCAAGAACCACGGGAATATCGAACAGATATGTTTCGTGATTTAATGCAACGATATTAAGGTCGGACTTCCTATAAGCTCTCATGTGCCGGTACTCGTGCACGGAAGTTTCGGATACTTATAGTCACCGTTTACGAATACATATATATTAGTTATTCACATTGATATTCCGACACAACACCATCTCTCTATTTGTTGCTCTCTATAAGAGGAGATACTTTAAATATCGTGGTTTATTCTAAGAGAGATATTCTTTCTAATAATGGCATTTGACTGTACGATAGATTCTTAACGAACAATTGTCTTATTTTCACGCCACACTGACACTTCAACGCTTGTTTACGATTTGCGGTCTAACAATTTTTATAAACAGTCCAAATACACCGAGAAATTTGACGTGTCGCGAAAAGAAAAGAACTGCGATCGTGACCGCAAAATATCAATAAAAAAAAAAGAGAGAAAATTACAACGAAACAAAGAAGTAATGCTTCTTTCGTAACAGGCTGTTGAGAATAAGAGTTGCGTATCCGAACGCTGCGTCTAGTCGGATGGAAGCAGACGCACGGACGCGTACACGCAGACCTTGCGTCAGTCGCTCGTAGGAAATCTCACTTTTAAAGCATCTGGTTTGCAGGATCGTTCTTGAGTTCCTGGACGCAGTTTAACAACTAATCTAATTCAACTTGATTCCCGATAAACCGGAATAAAGTAGTTGGTGGGCATCGGGCATCAACGCACGACGTGCGAACAACGCAGATGCATTAGCAGGAATTCCCGTTGAAAAGTTCACGGCGAGATCAAGAAGTTTCTCGCATTTGGATACAACTTTCGGAGAAGCTTAATCTATACCGTCCGAAACCGCTCCGCGAAACGCTTTGGATTTACACGCTCGTAATTTATGGCACGTTCTTTTTCCTCGCGTGGATGCCCCGCGCTTCTTTCGCTTCTTGTATCGTACCTATGCGCCGCCCGATATACTCCCGCTCTTCCTCCGCGTTACTTTGATCTCGTTACATCAAGTAAGATGCGATTCACAAATTTCGGAACGTGAAACGACAAATTTAGTGGACGTTCGTCGATATACTCGCGGAATCGCAGTACCGTTTCTTCGGACGACTTTTCGCGTCGTTCATTACGTTACGCAATTAAGCATCGTAAGTATTCGTAAACATTCAGGTATACTGTTTCGTCTCAAACAGCGAATCTAACGTTATTTTAGCGAACCATAAAATCTTAACACGCTTTTAATTTCATCGAAAGTACAAACTTTCTAGCGACGCGACAGACTTTTCGCATCGCAAAATTCTCCAAAGTTTCAACGACACGTTATTGGAACTTGTGCTAACAATCACGTTGACAAATTTGCGTTTTACGATAGGATGCGAGCGAAGACGCGATACCGGTAACGAATTTCTCTGAATGCGACTGCAAGTAGATGGTGCTTCGGAGCATGCTTCTAATCTTCCTAAGTGTCGAACGAATCTAGTTAGATCTAGGTTGCATTCGGATTTATCTTTGCAGTTCGCAATAACCACGGTCTTTCGGGACATCGATCTGATATAAAATATGAAATCCTGCAAACATCGTACGCCAAACGTACGAAGATGGCGTCGCCGTGTCTATTCGTGGGAATGAATCGGATGGAATTTGAAATCTACAACTCGGGCATTCATCACGCAACATACACCGCTGATTATGATACCGAGCCTCGTGTGTGTTACATAAAACGTTTCGGAATTTCATCGGCGCCATATGCGCTATATTGGCGAGACACGACTGTATATTTGCAAATGTATGTAGAAGTTACGAGATATTCACCGCAAATATATATTTAGTAAAAAATTAGTATACGGTATGAACGACTATTCGAAGCGTGCAATAGGTATCAGAGATTGAATATCGAGGCTTATTACCTCGATATATTGAATATACATCGAATATTATCGAATATTTGTGATATATACCGAACATCGCTGTTTAAATACTTTTAGGATACAGTGCACAGGCGAAGAACACGGGACACGCTACGTTTTCTGTCTTTTATAAAAGAGCGATTTTACAATTCAATATGTTATCGATCGATTCGACATCCAAACTACGTTTTCGTTCGATTCTGGGATTAGATGCTTGTTTTTGCCACCCTCTCGAGTACTTGAGATACGTTAGGAATATCGATTATAGGGATCGATATCGATCAAGTTAAAATAAGGTAATAGCCAGACAAAAAATTCTAAACTTACGATCCATTTTGAAAAGGCTTATAGGTATAGCGTAGGAATTCTAAGGCAAATTCGTAAGAGATCAGTATCCGTAACACGATCGGATTTTTGTACTTTCCAATTTGCGGTGTTGATCGCAAAACTTCTCAACGGCTCGTATCACACGCTATATATATCGAAAACGAGCTTATCGTAAGTTTTATCCTATGATTCGCATCTCTGAAATCTGCGAACCTAGCTAACACCGCCCTAATCCGCCCCTTTATTACGCTAATCACGTTCCCATGGCAAATACGATTTCCCCCCTCGGTGATCGCTTTATCATCTCATTTCGAAGCGCCGTTTAAATTTACAGCCGTGCAATTCGCAAAGACGACAATGCTGTTGACACGTGTGCTCCCCTGCTATTAATCTGATTACGAGTATATAGGAAGTACGATCGAACGATTGAAAGCAAATGCTGCTGGCTATCGTTTTGTAGATGGGTAGTGGAATAACAGAGTTGGAAAACGGCGAATGGAAGACGACGTTTGCGAGGGCAAGGGCGTCGTCATTCTGGTTTCACGACCAAGCGACCCGACGATAGGTGGGGGTCGACGAGGTTGGCGTTAAAAAGAATTCTGGGAAACGATCATGGGATTTCGTTCTAATCTGTTCGACAGATAACGATCGGTCTGCTAGCGTTGGATATGGTAAAAGAGGTAAAGCGCGCGGCAAGGGGTGGTTACACCGGTTGGTTGAGGTGGCCCTAGCACGAGACGATGGGGTGGGTTTCAAGCAGATTGGCTTGCATGGCAGAAACTCCCGAAGTCGGAAGCTCGTTATGTGCAGCACGCAAACACACGACTCGAAATTATCTTCGTAATTAACTGCACTTCTTAACATAACGCATGGCGTGCCAACCGGGCCAGACGGCGAGAATACGTATTTGGTGGAATCTACCAAGACGATATGTAACCCGAAACTGGCACCAGCTGCTAGCCGCCTTTCTGGACGCTGGTGTGTACATATTACACGTACTTATGTATCCGACCTGCACCACGTACAACCAGGATGTCCCATAACTTGCCATACCACATATCGTATCAGAGAAAAGTATTCGCCGCGTTTGTGCACGGCGATGTGGGTGCAGCGCAGCCGCTCCGATAACATAAAGTTTCGTGTGCACGAAACTGATCTTTCGTACGCGCATCTTCTCGCTCGCAGTTTCCAGCGATAGCTGATCACAGGAAAGCGAAACGACGATTGCGAGCTTCTTTGCTTCGATCTTTCTCATTTTCTGCTCCTAATTCCGGAACCTTCGTTCCGCGTCGAGTATTTTAATGCAGAAACCGTGACTGCGTTTCGAAAATATATCGACGATACGTGGATTTTCAATACGCGTATTACTTCATTTTCAAAAATAGCATCGCTTAGATATTTGCTAAGATATTTGCTTCGTATCGTATACGCGTATAAAATAATTTTATACTCGAAGCTACGATTTATATCTAGGTGAAAGATACGTGCAAACCATCGTCGTCTGTCTAATTCATTAACCACGATCTTACATAGTTCGCTTTATTTTAGCAACGCATCATGTAGGTTACTTTATCTGTGTACTTTTACCGAAAAGAAATTTATATACAACGTGCATAAATGCAAGTGATTTTGTCGAAGAATCGAAGGGTCGTCTAAATACCCTTGTCTCGCAATATAGTCGTGTATTTTAAACAAAAACACGCTGTTCTACGTTTTCTAATTATACGCTCTTAATTTCAAACGATATTGAGAGCGCCATAGCAAGCTAACGTATGGTTTGATTCTACAAATTCTGAACATTTCGTTGTTCGAATTACTTAAAAAAAAAAAAAAAAATAACAATCGCAACTCGTTAATACATTTTCGAGTACGGTTCGAGTACGGTAAATTTCCATCCATTACACGCGCGAAGAGACAACTCTGGTGAAAAAAAAGTTTCAAATTGCCGCAATGGTTGTTTACCAGAGCTGTAAATTGTTTACCAAAAACCGATTTTCATTCCGCCTATTGTTTTTCCCACCTACGATCAGGCACGACCCGCTACAACCACATCCATTGATTTTCGCTGTTGTGTGTTGCTTTAAAATTTCGCGTATATGCAACATGATTTCGCTGGACGTTGTTAATTGGCGGCTTAAACGAGTCGCTTCGTTTCGTTGCGTGATATCAAAATACCTTTGTAATTAGAATAATTGGTGTATGCTTTCGCAAAGGATTATTTTTTTCACTTCGTGTGAATAATTTTAAGGTCTCTATGCATGTAAATTGTGTGACAATTTCTGCTACTATAAGAATGGCTATGAAAAATATTAGCACGCTACGTGGCAGAGTTTCTACGAAGCGTTACATTTATTTAATACGCGATTCCGCTTTGATGAAGTAACTCGTGTTTTACAAGTAATGGATTACGACCGCATGTAGGTAGCGTTTTAAATTGTCGAAGGAAGAAAATGCAGTTTGCGAAATAGCATTGGACGTTCAAAGATGACGTTTGAAGTAGTCCACCTTACAAAAACCGGAACTCGGCGAAAGAAAGGAAAGGCCGCAGACAAAGTGGAAACAACAAAGTCAACTAGGTATAAAATGCGACTGTAGATTGTGTAACGTGTAGTATTCCTTTTTCTTTTTCGCGGATAAATAAGATACGTACTATGTAATTTGAATTATGAAAAGACACACGAACGAGAAGCTGTTACGAAACATAGTCAACCGTATCTTTTGATGAACAAAGGTTTATTTTTACAATTTATTTTACACTAAAACGTTCCCGTTTAATCACAACGTGATATTAAAATTGTAAAAAGTCAACGGAGATGCACTTGTTGCGTTTTTTCTATGATCCTGAAATATACTATGACGTGTCCAATGCATTTTGTAATTGAAGAAACGATAAAGATTGAAATTAAAATTATATCGGCACCTTCGTGACTAATCGAAATAACAAAGTAAAATCAAAAGTACTTTACCGGTACACTGACTCTCTGAAATGACTTTTTTACGTAAATAATTCTTTGGTAAAAGTTTAGTGGATATAACAATAAAATAATAGAAAGGGAGCAGACATAACGTAATTGAAGAAATATATTTTTCCGTTCTTCTTTTTGCGGAATTTCCTCGACCGTGCTCGTCCACCCTTTTTCCAAATGTCGCTTTTTAAGCATCATCGTGCTCTGTCGGTACACTAGAAGCCAGCGTAGTACGTCAAAGGCAGTCGAGTCGCGCGCGAATACATTTTTCAACCTGTCTAATTATCCGACTCTTGAAAGTCCGACAGCATTCAATTGGGCTGAAATTTGTTCGGTAGACAGAATGCTCCGGTAATTTTTGATAATAAAAATGAAATCCGCCTAAAGAAATCGTTCCTACACATACGCAGCCATAGGTAGAATCAACGATACACACTATTGAAATTTATATATAGATTCGGGCATCTTTAGTACGATATATTAACATTCGTAACTTCATATAAATAACTTTGATATTCTTATATTACGCCGGCATGATATTCGTTGCAATATTATTTTATTCTGTTCTTATTTTGTAATATACTATAATGAAATTAATTTTCACATAAATGTACTCTATTCCAGATCCGTGTATTATTTGGAAGGAGAATAGCGTTCTCAAATTCATTTCTACAGAATTATAGACGTTTCATTAATAAATTATTATTATTATACTGCATTACTTTCATGGACTAGATTCTTGAATTTCTAATCAGTAATTTGCATTAAAGCTTGAACTTGATAGTGGAATAATACAAATTTTTTAAGAGCATATTTGATAAATTACAAATTATGAACGTTAAATGTCTCGATAAATAGATTTAATTGTTAGTGATATGAAAATTAATGTTATAATCGAATAAAGTATTTCCTTTTTTAACCTCGTTCTCTCGCTTATTCACCACGTTTGGAACAGAACAAAACAATAAATTGCAAGTACAAAAAGAGAGTATCGAGGAACAATCTGTCTTCCCTCAAACAAACAATTTTAAGAATAATATTCGTACGTATCATTTTTTTCGCGAAAAGTTACATAGACGATAGGAAAGCGAGTACGGTTAAATTATAAACACATCGAACAAACTATACGTCGTGAACGAACTACTTGGAACCGTTCAAGTGAAAGCAGGAGATGCTTTGATAAAAAGAAGGAATTTTAATAAATAAAAAGTGGGTCGGCGAAGATTGAAACACGACTTGTGATGTTTTTGTACAATTTCTATGTTTTATCTTCCTTCGTCCGTGTCTTTTTTTATTCCTTTGTTAAATTGTCACGTATCTACCAAATTGCAACGTTCGATGATAAATTCTATCATAATAGATTTCGCTTCTTTTTTTATTAATAAATATATCTAAAGCAAAGAATATATTACATATTTATTTCTGTCATGGGAAATCAAATCTTACGTGTGAATAGTTTTGTAGATTTGGACGCAAAATATTAAGTAATTTTACTTTATTGTATAGAATTTTCTAGTACGTGTCCTAGATTCCTTCCTCTATTTACGTGGTTGTGTGAAACTCGATCGGTTTAAAGATCCCCGAAGAAATCTTCGGAAACGTCGCTATTGAATATAAACTACCTTGACGCGTGAGCTTTCTCGATTTACGTTTCAATTCAGACATCTTCAATTCAATTTACATAAATTATTGTTATTAACATATACATTTCATATACTCTACTTACTTTTATAAAACTTTAAAATTACCAATGTGTGAATTAACCTATGATGCGGTAAAATTATTTCTTCGTTTCATAGTTTGAACAAAAATATTCTGCGCATTAACCACTTTAATTCGTTAAATATTTTCGTAAAATATGTTATCACCTAAATATTTCCTATATCGTATAGATATCATAGAAATATGTATATGCAATGTACTGTTTATTCATTAACGTGAATAAGAATGATATATTATATTAATAAAGCGACGCAAAATGTTTCTTCCAAAATAACTCACTGTATCGATACTTGTTACAGCTACCGTGGGAAATATAATTAACAAATTAAACATATTTGCAATTAAAAGTTAATTAATTGTAAGAGTCGGAGCACGTTCGTTTAATTGCAAATATTCCTTTAGCCTCTTCGCAAACAAATTTCTATACATTTCTGAATAACTTTAGCAGGTAATTTTCAGGTATTTTCTATTACAATTAGCATGTAATAAAGTAAATTACAAATATTAATAGATTTTAAAGAAAATTACCTTCTTTTATCTTAACTTTATATCTAATATATTGATAACAAGTTTGAGATAACAAGAATACATGTACAATTAAAATTTGGTAGAGTAACGCGCAAGTAGACCATAAAACTCTTACATGAAAAATTTAGGAGACTTATGTAAGGAGAATCTTCTGAAAGATTTAAGACATCACAGTTCGTGCATAACGACTCGCAAATTTGTCGTTTACTCGACCGTCTAGAAACTTTTGCCAAGTTTTTACATAGAGCGTAACTTCTTTCTTGCAGCTGCGGCACATTCACGCATTCGCACATTCTCGTGCTTTGTTCGTTGTTCTTCGCTGCAGGCTCACCGAGTCGGATGGATAAATTAGCCGTTTAATTTGCGTTTAATTAAAGTACCACCCTATTACCCCCTCCAATAGCTATCATAACTAATTCCGCGATATCTTGTTAATTCTTGATACGATTATTCCACGAGTGAATATACGATCGATCAAGTTCACAATCGCTTTTCTTTCCTGAATTGTAATTTTATTTCTTATTTATGTATCTAAGTTGTTTCGACCAAAATATATGTATGTACGTATTTAACTGAAATGATTAAATCAACAATTTTCGAGCTTACGAATTATTGAACGAAACAAATATTTTATACAAAGGATTTTTCCTCAGAATTATGTATCGCAAATAATTAACAATAAATATATTATGGCCAAAATTATTTCAATAAAATACATACATATTCGAAACTGAAAAAGTATTTTTTCTAAGAGTCATAAACTTTATATGGTTAACGGTAAAGATATTTTTGTGAACTCAAAAATTGTTGATAAAATCGCTGGTGTTATGTATGTATTCGTTGCTATTCTTGTGTTCTACATTTGATTCGATTATTTGGTTTCCTATTAAAATTCTTTGACACAAATGTAGAAATAGACGAACATAGATAATACATAGGTAATAAGATGGTTTTAAGATCACTTGATACTTTGGTAATTCAAAGATGAGATCTCTATTCCAATTAAAAGACTTAATAGTTAAACTTACACGTGTCTCCCTCCCCTATACATTCCTAAATTATACGTCATAAACGCAGTTAATTTTAGCGAATCAATTCAAATATGCTATATAAGCTTTACATGGTTATTCGCTAAACCTGAAATAATCACATGCACGGAATAATCTCTGATTGAAAATACATTGAACGAACTTTGCAAGCTTTGCATCGCTTTTTCATTTTACGTACCGTTCTCTGTAATATATTCTGCGAATAAAATGCAAGGAGATCTTCATTAAATTCCGTGTAAAAGTTAATCCAACAATGATAATAATTATTTTAATCACTAGAAAACAACGTTCCTCTTCAGAAGTAGTAAAATTTAGAGCACAGACTACATGTATGTGATACACAATTATGTTTAAAAAGTACGATGGATATTTCTTAACCATTGTAATGAAAAATGAATCTTCGTCGAAAATTACTATGATACCCCGTGTTTGAATCGATATTAATATGCAGTAAAATTGAAATATACAGCGTCTCGAATACACGATTGTGTTTGAAAAAAAGCTACCGATATTTTCGGATATCGTAATAAAAATTGACATTCATAGATTACTATGTAGTTCCTGCATTTGAATTAATATATCATCGCTAAACATTCAGAACGTAATCGAAAACTAATTTAACCGACCACAATGGTCAATATCAATCCTGGACAATTCAAACGTAAACGCAGGACCGTTCCGCGCGATTCAGTTTCGTTACCAACATTACCATCGAATAATATTTCACAAGTACGATCCATAGAACGATACGAACGATCGCGAATTAAGTGGAGGATAATTCGCGACTATTTCAATTAAAACACGCGTAGTCGTCGCGAAGGAGACGCGATAGACACGCAGAGGGACCGGGTGCCCGTCCAACGCTTTGGACTTCCGCCGGTGTTGATTACAAATTTAGATAACATAACGAGCTAACGAGCGATAATTATCGCGCTCTCCCAGCCGAATCTGGCCAAGCGATTTAATCAACTTCGTACACCTATGTAACACGCGTGTACGCAAGTCAAGCGAGCGGACACACGTTAAACAATGATGTCCTTTAACTGATGTTAACCCGATTGGAGGATGATTATGGGGAACTGGTCTTATACTGAACTGGAATTATATTCTCTAAATTGAACAAATCTTGAATCGACGTCGCTGTACGTTGCTACGTTCTCAGATTGCTTTCAAATCTTATCGATATAATCGTGTCAGTCGTGTCTCATCACAGTGCTAATGAAATTTTAGACCTGTTTTATGTAATGTACGCAATATACGCGTGAAAGTTTTCTACGGTAAGCGTTTAGATGCTTTTAGATGCTGTATATCTGCTTAATATTTCAATGATCGCTTATCCGTCAGACATATCGACGAAAACGATGGGTAAAGTTAATTCTTATTGGAGGACTTCTCAAATTCTGACTTTATATTATTCTTGGCATTATTACTGCAAATGGCATAATTTGAAACATGAAAATTTACAAAGTGAATATTTAAAGAATTTGCATTCGTAATTTGCATGTTCAATATAATATATATATACATATTTTTTTTAGTGTTAATGTAAATATCAGAGAATTTCTTAGCGGAGGACTTTGGGTTGCCAATTTGTAGCAATTTTCAGAAATTAAAAAATTTAATCTTTTCTTAAAACTTTTCAACGTGTAAAATTGTTTGCAGCTGAGAGAACACGGCTAAACAATATTCGAGTTTGAAATTTTAGCGAGCAATCCCTGGGGATGCAGCATGCGAGCAGGACGCAGTTCTATTCTAACGATTACCGCGCAGCTGCGCGCTACTCGAAGGTTATACAAATGTTTTTGGTACTACACGGTGAAGAGAATACCTGCTATTGAATTTCTTTAAATTCATATTGTATCGAAAAATATATTTATAAAGTGCTTGTATACGTTGCTGTTAAATAAATCTTCTTTTTACGAGAAAAAGAATTTCTAAAGGAAGCGAGAAATGTATTTACGGAACGTTAAATCAAAGTGTGCATTGAATTTTCGAAATAGTTACATTACCTGCGTGAAGTTTTTGCTTCGGATTAAAATTCAAAAAAGGTGAATTAGAAAATATACGTTAGAGGTTACGCGATCAAATCATAGAAATCTTTAAGAAAGTTAATTTTCTTGTAACTCGCGATTATTATATCGCAGAATTAATTTTTAATAAATTAAATTGGGAAAATATAGGATAAGGATAAGAATAATCTTAACAATCATCTGTTTGAATCTATTCCTTATTCGTTATTGAACAAAATGCCTGAGAATGAAAATTACCTACCTTATTTACCTTTAATTGCCCCTGGATTTCAATAAAATACGGATTCCTTTTAACCGAGCATGCAATAATTTCGTTCCATTAGGAATTGACTGAAATCTTCCTTCCTAATAGGAACCAAGAGATATTGATCATCTTTGGTACAAAAGTATAGTAAGTATAGTAAGTAGTAATATTGTATGAAAAAATTGAAGTCTATCAATTAAAATCAGCGATATACGATAACAATTTTTATATAAACAAACGTATACATATATCGTTATTTAACTAGTTTAACAAAACAGCTTAACTAAACGAAAATACTAACACATTCATCAGCAAATTCAAAGATCCTAATAAATTACGTTTAAAAAACTTTTCCATAGAAAACGTACCTTGTTTCGTACTTTCGTACTTGAGTACTTAGTTGCCTTAGGAAACTGAGTATCAAGGACCTCGGTACTCGAACCCCAAGGTTCACGTTCTAAGGGGAACATGGAGCGAAGTCACCCTTCTATTCGTGTTCGAGTCTTTAAATTTTTGTTCTAGGTTGGTCCAGGAGTGTCAGTATATGTTCCAAAAGAAGAACTCTTTGCTGTATATTATTGCTGTTAAGACGAAGAGAAACGCCCCTTGTCTTACGGGAAGAACTTTTTCGAATTATTTCCTACGCCACTAATGATACTGAAATAATACTCTGGAACGATGTTTAGAACAATTGGAACAGTCCGAAAGAACTTTTAAGCGTTTGGTTTTCAGAAAAAGGGGGGGGGGGTTGGTCAGAAAATCACTTTTTAGGGTTCCTGGAATCTTTCGAGATAAATCATTATTTGCTTGAAACGACATGGAACAGATTATTTATGAGTTACGAGCAATTATTAGGAAATTTCATTGACTGTACGAAAAAGGAATTTCGATAAAATTTATTTTATCAAACTTGATGACGCATGAATGAAGCTTTCTCGATAAATATTAACCATAGATATTTATATGTCACAACCATTGGGAAATTACGTTAGGTTTTCGGAATGAATTTCACAATAAATTCATATGCGAAAAGTATTCACGTGAAATAGGTCGATTTGGAATTTACATAAACATTCGCTAATTTCCAAGCATTATACATACTTATTCCGCGACACTGTGTTAGAAAGAAACGTCATGAAAATTTAATACGCGATCTTATAAGTGAATTTCATACGAATCGATTTCAGGCGATGCCAGATAAGCAGGTACATTATAGCGAAATAACGTTCCAGTTGCATGCATTAATGGGCTTGAAATTACTCTTTCGTACCATGCAAATTGTTTTGGATAGACTACTTTGGAATAATCGAAATTAACGCCATGAATTCGCTATAGTGTATTCCTTTGAATAATTGAAACTGTACCGTTGGCCACATCATGAATTGTAAATATTATCTGTGACCCTTCCAGGCATCTTGCGCTCTATTAAGTACGGTTAACTAGTGTTTCGAGCAGAAGTGTACTATTAACTACAACTTAGTTCGAAATGGTACTTAAGTGAACTAGGGACAAGGAACGACGTCTATACTCCCGCTCAAAAATTTTAAGACTCTTTCATCTTTGATAAAACTATAGCATTTCGTGACTATGAATTTTAAATTGCATGCGTATTTTAGTAAAATCGCTATTCGCATATTACTCAATATCGTATACTTTCCGTGACATGCAAATATTAAAAAAAAAATAAATACAATTTCTAATATAAATCTGATTTTCCAACGTCGCAGCTAATACAGTGACTCGTTAAAAGTATTTGATCGTGTATCATAGAAAACTTCAATGTGTACGCTATATTATGCGTGTTGTAATTATTACGCGTGTGTTTTGAAAGTTAATTATCACTGTGAGACACGGCTACCGTGATTATATTATGAATTTTTATTCTTCTAATTATGCAATTATCGATGTTAAAATTCAACAATAAGTTACTAAAATTATACCACCGAGTTTCCAATTACGTTTTGAAACAGAAGTACCTGTTAATATGCAATTACACGTTTCCAACGTAAACCAATTTATCGATCGACCAGTTAAATAAAGAACTACAGCCATAATGATGTAGCATCGTGGCGAGAAGAATTTTACAACTTGCGTCATATACACGTCGTTCGGGTTAGTTATATTTTCGTACGTGAAATCCGAAGTACATGGAGTAAGGAGTTGAAAACGACGAAATGTACGATTCGTGATGTGCAGGATATACACATCTACTGCACGCACATATTGCGTTCCAGAAAGTAGTCGTAAGTTGCAGACAATTTTCTGTTAGCTTGTGATCGCTCTCATCGCGGTCTGAAACGAAGAAAACGTATAAAGAGGTAGACAGAAGAAAGGGAAGAAAGCGCAGCACAGGGTGAAAGAAACACCAGCGATACAAGAAGAAGATAGGAAATAGTAATAAACAGGGCAACGGGCAGATGAGGAAGGAGAAAATGAAAGAACGAGAGGCCATAATACGTAATAAAGGAAGTGGCCACGAAATAAGGGAAAATTGTGTACGAGTTACATCCTTCCGGGCCAGCGTTATTCGTACGTTCGTTCTGCTGATATTTTCTGTCATCCTCCGTGAACCAACAAATGGAGTAATAATTTCGATAAAACGAATTATCGTACCAGAGTAATTAATAAACCTGAGAAACAATCGTTGGTTCGATCACTTTTCAGTCCACGTTTTAAATGGTAATTTACATTGTACGATGTATTATGTAAGCGTTGGAGATTTTTTGAAACAAAACTTGTAACAAATAGAATATCGGAATCGCAACAGAATATAAATTACGTCGATAAAATTTGATGAAAGATTTTCTTTGTTCGTAATATCATTTGATACGCGTGCTATTATTGAAACTTAAAAGCTACCGCGGTATTCAATCTCAGCGAGTTATCGTTCAGTTGTATTTATCTTTCATGCGCTATCTTATACGATGCAATGCGATGCAATGCGATGCAATGCGATGCAATGCGTGATAAGGTTATACGCGTATAAGATTATTACGATCACGCAGAATACGTTGTAGACAATTTTCTACTTCAAGATGATTAGCAGAAAAATTTATTTTTTCTACCTTGTCTACTTCTAACAAATTGTATTTCCTACACCAACGATATCTGGTTTAAAGCAACAAACAACTGACTAACTAATCAGGTAAATAATAAGATAAATAACTAAATAAACAAGGCAAATACTAATGGACGTTTCGGGTTTATATGGTGAAAATGACGAAACCCACTAATTCCGGTATATTGATCGGTATGTGTATGTAAATAAATGTTGGCCACGATATTTGATCCCCAACGTAGAGCACATTTAATCGAATTTACATTGTTCCGAGCAAACGACATAATGGTTTCGCGGATATACGGAGCATTGTTAAAGTAAATTGCTATTTTCTCGTGATATTAGACGAGAAACGAAGGTAGAAAGGAAGAGGTTGGTTAAAAAAGTTTCAACAGTGATAACAAAATTTCGAAATTACGTGACGGTAAGACGAAGAAAATGAAGCTACGTCAACTCGGTATAATTGAATTGGTTTCGCGTGGAGTAAATGAGTATTCTTTTCATTAGTATAAATACTTATTAGGTTTCAACGCATGAAAGTTCAGTTTAAACCTTCTAGATTCTGTACAGTTAGACCGTATCAAGAATAACTTGCTCGTAATGTTCGAGCTTTATTATAAAATTGCTTACCGCGTGTATCTTATTTGAAACATCATTGTATAATTACATTTATTATTATGCATTTAATGTTTAAATAGCGCGTTTATTCTGTCGTACCAGTTGTTATATTAATAGCTGTATAGTAATTGCTATGTTAGGATGTATGTACATCGTAATGATACGACAACTTTTCACAACGATGTAACGAGTGTACACGAAATTCGAGATATTTTCCCTGCCAGTTTAACCCCTAACTGGTACTATCGTTCTAAATGACTACTATAAGTTAAATTAGATTTCAAAGCCCCTTTTTCCAGAATAGATAAGTATCTGTCTATCATTCACAGTCTTTATCCTATAAAATACAGAACATAAATTAAAATGTACTTGAAAATTAAGTTGTATGTCCTCGGAAACGAGTCGTTTCGCTAATAACAGCGAATACTTAAAAAGATAGTCGCTCGCCGACCTTTGAGGATTGCGGACGTGCGAGCTCGTGCTGTTTTATATAGAAGCGTACAGATTGCGTTATATTGAGTTCATTACTCTATCCGTATTAGAGTTTTGTTAAAAGTCTGCAAATAAATAGTGCGCGAAGAGCATGTCGTGCAGCAAACCGCCACGGCGCCGCGCAATACGTTATTATCCGATATTTCCAAATGTATAGAAACGTAAACTAGATTTCATAAAAATATATAATGCTTCACGCGCATATATAAGCATATAAATTGCGATTACGATCGATTGTTAAATTAGCCGTACGTGGTTGTTGCGTAATAAACAATCTGACTACTGAAAGCTCTATTTAAATGTGATTCTCGCACGTATCGTAGTCGTGAATAAATAGTTTTGTAAATTATTTTCTGTATAGTTTACTATTTTTTTAATATCTTCAACTTTTGTACCATAGAGCGGCACTGTTTATTTAAATAATTATATAATTTGTTTGATAATAGGAAGTTATCTAAATAATTAAATTTAACATCGCAATAATTTTCATTTTCTCTACGTGTATGGCTATAAACTAGATTTGCCTAATGTTACCGAGTTATTCGTGCTTACAAATACAAGAATAATATTTCAACATTTGCCTATTATTATCGCATTATGCATGCAATAATTATTAACGAATAGAAAGGTAATATTGCAAGTCAAAAATGCCAAATAAACAACTGCGGTTGATCGAAGACATTATTGTCAATCGTTTAATTTAACCAAATTACTATTCGATCTTACTTCTATCACACTAGATCGTAAATAACTTTTTCTATTACACGGAGTTCATTGAAATAAAACGTTGATTTTCTTTTTACAAAATTCCTTGCATTTGTGTACCAATCTAATTTGTGTACGCATCCAATTAACGTTCATAAATTATAACCAAATAACGCTTATCAGATTTTCAAATTTATTATAAACATGAAATTTAAAGGATACTCGAATATTTAAACGACTGACGTGGCAAATTGTCAAATTTAATTCTATACGGTATGAAAATTGAAGTAAGCAAAAGTCAGAGAATTAATCAAACCTCTGGTATGGTAAATAACCAGATAGAATCACACGCGGTATCAAAAATAAGATAATTAGTCTGATATAATACCAATAGCGAATGAGTATAATAAATAGGCGAACGTGATCGTATACAGGATTATTAAAGATGGAACGAACAAACGAAAAGTGAAATTAATCGAACGTATACTACGAAATAAATAACAATCAGATATAAGCGCGCGATATTTTTCACAAGGAGTTCGATATGCGACGTTAACCATTGACGTATTGACGAGAGGAATAAAAGGAAAGAATAAGAAGCGAGAGATTTCAAATTAAGACGAATTACGTCAGAATTATTAACCCAGTCTCTTAATGCGAGCCGTTGAAGGTTCGTCAGACGGCGAAGCGGTTCAACGGAGAATTCAGAGTTTTAAATATAACCTTCGCGTTGTATTTCCGTGATCGAATATAATGAGTGTTCGTGGCGACAACGGTGGTTTACAAAGAAATCGTCGACCAGATCGTGCACCCGTTCGTCGCAACACCTATGATTTGCGACGGAACAACCTCCCGCTAGCTCACCCGCTTCGTACAACGATGAAGGTTCACGACAGTGTGCGCTAACTATACGTTCACGTAACACGTATCAAGACATGCAGACTCGAATACAGGGTGGATCAAAATTAAGATCGCGCCTTTAGAGAGCTCTATCGAGAAATCCTCGAATTCTTTCGTCTTTGAAATTTTTCACGATTTTATTTTTCGTAAATTACTGCTCGTAAGCGTTTCCTCTTTGATTCAACTGTACACGTTTAAACGTATGAAAGATCAGAGTCAAGATTATGATCCGTCAGAAAATGCTTCTGCTGTTAACGAAGCGAATTTTGATATTATAATTTTTCCTTTCTCTATTCGCTACTTTTACTACTCTTTCGCTACTTCTATTCGCTATTTTTATTTGGATCCTATGATATCGTTGAATTTGAAACAAGACACTGAGATTTCATGCTTTTGAGAGATATAGTTTGAAATATTTTCAAATATTTTAAAATTCCCTGTGTCATACGATAGCATTGCTTTTTAAGCGTTTGATAATTTTCGTCTCACTATGATCGATGGTAATTCATCGGTACGTAAATATTCACAAAAAATTTTTGATACGTTATTTGGCTCATCACCCTGAGTAGCCTCGCGAACGTTTTAGTTTATTGAAAAGTTACTACGAAAAAAGTTCTAGTATTATCAAGTATTCTAAAAAAAAGTCCTGAACTCCGATCCAGAGAAAAATCTAGCCTGACCTAACCGAAATCTAGTTTTCAAATAGTCAGAATCGAATTTGGGTTACTTAAGTCTGAGTCACCTGAGTTATCTGGAAAAGAAGATCTCGGCTATTCACACTCTGTTAAATGTAGATACTATCATCGGAAAACGATGCATTTTTACGTAAAAATTTTTCGATAACGTTTTAATAAACGGCGACTGGCATACCTTCACCGACGCTACTCGAGATGGTAATCTTGACAACACGTTAAAAAGTTATCGAAATCGGACGTGGCTCCCCTTTCGTGGATATTTTCCAATTCGTTTAATTGACATGCACGTGTTTCGTATCCGTTATACGTAATTCTAATGGAAATTGAAGGTAATGTTCGAGAATAAGCACTGTCGGGCCAGTCGACGGCAACCACTGACAACGAGTTCAAAAGAGTATACGAGTCCACAAGTATCTGATCGTGGCGAGCAACGAAGTACGTATATCGAATGAAATTAATCGAACAATACAAAGCGTTCACGCGACAAGCAACTTTCTCGCAGATCACGCGTAATTTTAGGCATAATTGACCATGTTTGCGATGCGAACGTCGTTATTCTGTTATTCTTGAAATTCGTTTTCAGTGGGCCTTTTGCGTTTCTCTTTCATCGGTATCGCTGGTATCCTAACGATACCGCTCAAGGTTTAGATTAGCTAAATCTGGCCAGACGAATTCGAAACACTACTACTATTGACTTTAGAAACGTTGATTCTTTAGTATGTGAATTACGCGCGTCATCGCAATTACGCATAGCAATTCGAAGCTACTATAACGTTGCAAGAAAACTTAATTCCAACGATTTTACTTCTTCAACGTCTAAATTGTAGATGTCAGATTACGAGGTTTCAAGATCACCCTGTACGAAGTGAAGGATCATTTTAAGCGTACTTGGACAATCGAACGTAGAGAGACGTGTAGACGCGGAGGCGCGTAGAAAGGCGTAAAGCGGCGCTGTGTTGCACGAGATTTTTGTGGTCGCGTGCGCCATTGCATGACGTCCGTATTGCACACGGCATGCCATCGTCCTTTTCTTGCCTAACCGAGCACACGCCGATGTTCCCTCTCCATCCTAGGGCCGATATTAACTCGACGATTTCTGACCGCTTCTCGGAATTATGCCGTTTTTCGGGCTAACGACGCCGACCCTTGGATGAATTTAATAACGCACGCGTCACGCGCCTGATACCATCTCGATCGATCGAACGGCCGTGTTCTTATTTAAGGATTTCGCGAGTTGCCAAAACAAACACGATGATGTTTCACGTGATTGGTAAAAAGAAACGCGTGACGTTAATAACCTGAATGCCGACGACGAATTGAACGAATTGTGGGTCTTGTACGAAATTTACGTGGTTTTCGCAGGTTATTCTAAGAAAGGGAGATCCGGATCGAGCAGGAAGACCGGCGTACGGCGCTTTTCCGGCACGTAGATATTTAGGTTACGAGAAATACTTTCTTTTTGCTTGTCATTCGGGCTTTCATGAACAAGTAGGGATAATATGCGTAAGTATATTCGTATGAATTATCGATCGCTTTTACTTGATATTATCTTTTCTTTTTGAAAGATAATTGAAACTTCACGATTGTATATCCAGCGATTCCACAAGAATACAAGGAGTACGCTTTTCGACGTTAGTTTACCGTTAATCGCGAATGCAAAATATCTACATGCCTGTGAGCTACGGTGTATGTACTATGAGCAATTATATTACATCGATTGAACCGGTCAGACGCCATATCGATCGACTGCACAAATTAAAAAGCGAAACGATAAATTTATGGAACTAAATAATAAGTTTTCTAACAAGTTCGGTATCAGTCGCGTATAGAAATAATGGAATTAAAAAATTGACAAAAAGTGGAGTTGATCGATTTAGCTTGGGAAAGGCTCTGGCACGCGTTAATTGCCAAACGTTTCACGAGCGATCGCCTTTCCAGGACATGTAACGATGAAATTCATTCAATGAGCAATTTTACAATGAGCGTGTTACAACGTGGTCTCTGTAGTACTGGAGAAAGCGAGATATTTCAGTTACGCGTTACGAAATGTATCAGCAGAGCTACTTATTTCCAGCTAATGTACTGTAATAATTTGTCGTCGTAGAGTAAATCTAATGGAAAAATCAATTTCTCTGAAAATACAAGTATATAAACAAAACCACCGAAATAAGCAAACGTTTGATAAATTCAAGTTTAAGCTTGTATTTTGAAATTAAATTAATGCGCTAAAGTAATTATGTCTGTCTATTTAATAACGATGTACAAGTGTACATCGCGTATTTCCTAAGAGAAATAAGTTATTAACTCCGATTCGATATCGATCTTAACACCTAACGTACACATATACCTACTCGATCGAAATACCGCGGAATTTTTGATATGCAAATTAATTTCGATCTGGTAATTTTCGGATTCCCGGTCGCCGTGACTATATCGAATTTTGTCGAATAAAATATTCGTGAAATTGACATTTAGATGACAAAGCCCGTTAATTCATCGATATCGTTAGCTTCGCCAATAATAATAAAATTATTGTTATTTTTACATTGTCCTTCGTCGATTTCCGAATAACGATGAGACGAATCTTCTATTTTGGTAGGCGATTTAATGTCAATTTTTCGAATTCCCAATTGCGACGATCGTATCGAATTACACAAAAACAGGATATAACGCCACGAATCGACGAATGAAAAAAAACTTGTCAGTTTATTCGTTCTTAAATAGCAAATTTCGCAACAATCTGCCCCGTTGTTGGAATCTCGCAAGCTCTTCTTCGTTTTACAAGGAACGTTGCTTTCAAATTTAGCGTTATTGATAAAGGAAAAGAAGAAGAGTCGCGTTAAATCTTCGTTACTGCGCTGCTGTCGATATCGTTATCATTATCGTTGATTACGCAAAACGTTGAAACGCGATCTGCCGGGGTAAGGCCACGGTATATCGTAAAACTTGCGAACGTATTACGTGTAGCCAGCCAGGTATCGGGCACGATGCTCCAAGTGGAGTACATGGAATTAAAGTAATCCAGGATGATTCGACGAGAGCGGCTATCATATGTCAGGTGTACGTGTATACCTGGACTTGTACGAAGGACTGGCTGTGAACTAGCCTAGTTTACAGACACTTGTGCGCGCGAGCATGCGTCGAATGTGGGTGCATGACTAATGGAAGTATGTGATTAAAACTTTCGTCGCAATTTCTAGCACGTAAAACTTCCACCAGCCAAAGCGTAGGAAAATTTAAGCGCGTTTGTATATATACACGCTCTGTTCCAGGGAATCGTTGTTCGACGGTAAGTCGAGCGACGAAACACGTCCACGAGGATTCTCCGATTGTCCTTTTCGCTCCTCTGGCTTTAAATTCAGTCCGTAAAAATGCTACGGGATAATTAGAAGCTTTTTTAGCTTCTCCTTCAGTTTCCGCGACACAGGCATCCGTGTCCCTCGCCGGAAATATTTCACGCACCCGGAGACATCGTTGCGCGGACTCGTGCAATGGTTCAATTAGCCATTATACCGGACTGTTTCCGTAACGATAACGCAACCATGGAGATGTTTTTAAAGAAGCAAGGTAGAGGAAAGAAAATTTTGATGCTGCGTCAGATCGCCACTGATCCCATTTTCATTAGCTACGATATTCTGTGGTACGATGTTGTTTCTATATCGTGGCTTTATGAAAGTAAATACGAGTGAAAAGTACGTACTCGTTGTATATCGTACCATTTTCGTTACGATATTATAAAACTTTAAAATTTATTAAAACAAAATTCACACGACGGAAATTCAGCCACGATGGCCTTTCGAGATTAAATCTTCCGAGAGAGAAAAGAAAAAAACAGACAGAAATAAATTCCTAAAACCAGAGAGAGATATCATCTTAGTCGATCAACTTTGTAACGATCATTGCGCTGTCACGTTTATAATTAATTTCAGCTACGGAAAATTAATAATCGTAAACAGCGTGACGGCAGTGCAAAATGTCTCGGTCGATTTCCACGGCATATTACGTACATCGTTTCAACGGGAAAACCATGAATTGCTCGCAATTTTTCTTCGATACTGCGCTCTTACGGAGACACAAATCGAAGTTGTCGAGAAACACGAACAGTAATTAATTTACTACAGAAAGCTACGCGTACGTATGAATCGCGTACGCGTGTTTAATTGCTTTGAAATACAAATTCCACGTTTCGAACGGCGTACTAGAATGGAACAGAATGGTGCGAGGTATTTGCGTAGAGAATTTCGCGCGATGTCGTTGCAATTACGTTTCGCTCCGCTTCGCTCTCTTTCTCCTTCCACCTCGTTTTCGCCAAATTTTCTCGAGTTTTCTCCGGTTCGAAAAAATAATTAGTTCGCTTTTCCAACGCGTCATCTCGAAGAGATTTTCGAAGCAACGACGGTAGAAAGCCTACGCAACGCGCGCTAACTCCGCTATGAAAACGAAAACACGTCGAATGTCGGCACAAACTGGCAAGCTCGTGGCTGTTTCATCCTTGAATACGTAGCGTTGCGCTGCATACCGCGCTATGTTCTTATCGTCCGAGTATAAGATATTTCTACAAATTCCAATCGACGTACGCAGGTATAGAAGAGGGAAACGAAAACGAGACGTTAACCGAGAAGTGGACGCAACGTAAAACACGAACTAAAGGGAAAAGAATCGATCGTTTGTTGTCTGATCGTTATCGTTGCATGCTATAGGGGGTAATTTATAAATGCATGAACGGGGATGAATCTAGACATTAAAATGTGCAAAAAAAGGTCAGATAAACACATGTCCTACATACCTTGCTTTTCAAGTGTTTGCCTCGTGCTCGACACACGCCACTCTATGCTTTTAGCGTGTCTTGAGACCTAAAGCTTGCGAACGATATCAATTGATACGAATCAGGCAGAAATAGAATTTCAGGCAGCCGGTACTTTTTTATTCTTTCGAGTTCGTTATCGTTCTAGAAGCGAAAAAATAAAAATTGTTTGTAGATTTGAAAATCAAAATATACTCCAGCTATACCTATAAAGTAAATGCATAGGCAATCATCGGGTTGTAATTTTTCTATGTGCTTTAGATATATCGTTTCGCGATAAATTCTTTCCTCGAACAAAAAAATTAACAACGAACGAGGAGAGTCTCTTTACGCTATTTTTCCACGACTTTCTGACAACTGTGACGATATTATATAAATTTTCAATTTTTAACTCTGTCGATTTACCAGCAGAGTAGCTAAGGAAAGTACATTTTTGACAAATTGCAGAGATACGTGTCTATACTAATTAGTACTTTTAAAGTAAAATTGTATCGTGAATGAAATATATGTCAAGGGGTTGGATCAGATAGGGGTAGATAGAGAATGATTTATACTACGTTTCGATGACGATACACGTCCCAGTTAAATGAAATATTTCTATAGCAGTGCATTTTATTCGCGAAATGAAAGAAAAAGTAAGTCGCTGCTAGTTGTGTGATTTACTCGAATATAAATATTAATAGTACGTATTTAAGAATTACGATGATATCATCGAATAATTACGAATCAGTCGTTTGATAAACTCAAGCTGATAAAATCGACCAGTAAGACGGAAAATTCGTTTTCTATACTGATTCTACCGAATTATATGTTTGCAGAAGAAATCGATAAAGAAAGGAACGAAGAACTATATGACACGTTATTACGAAATAATTTCGCTGTAAACAGGATGAAATTATAGGAACGAATCCCTACGTTCTTCGACACGATTCTACCATATACAAAATTTCATCGAACGAAGCGAACTTCCAATCAAGGAATACATCCCGCCCAATAAATTCTTCTCCGAGTGTCAATCAATTTTCGTATAACCGCAGACCAAACTGGAACGATATTCCTTCGGTTCTCCAATAATGTTTAGTCAAACTAATATTTATTTAAACCTTTCCAACAAATTTTATATTTCAAACAAACAACGTCCTAAATATCTTAGAAGATGTGGAAGTTAATAGTTATTATGATTTAATATGTCTCTTACAAAATAAATCAACCGCGTTTGTCTCAATTGAAACGTAGAGCAAAAAGAAATTGACACCGCATGTTTGTTAGTTGCTCCTTCTTGTTTCTTTTCTCGATTAGTTTCGAATAAGGTTTTCGTTTTTTATCAGTAAGGAAACATCTGACATTGAATAAAAGAATGTTACAGCGTTTCACCAAGCTTGTGGCAAACAATTATGGAAATTGAAATGTACGAAAGTTGACATCCACGAAAAACAAAACTGTACCGAGATACTGTCAAACTAACAAACTATGCTCTGACGTTATTTATTTGCTACCTGACTAAATTTATAACAAATATCTGTAGTATACGACATGTAAAATAAGAAATGAAATATTTTTCGAAGCGTTGCGTGTAATTTGTCGGTGAAAAAATTATATCCGTCGAAAAGATTAACATCTCGTTGAATCGATATTACAAGGGTTCGATATAAAACACCAGATACGTTATCGATATTAATATAGGTCTTGGAAATTTCAACACTATTTTATTAGAAAATTATTCATAAAATCTGCTACGGTATAAACGAGCGAAGGAACGCGTTTAATAGAAAGCAGATGCTCTAACGTAAGCTGGAAAATTCTAACGTTCCTTTTTTCGTTATGTCGTGTAATTTTCACATCGTAGAAAGAAACGAAATTCTAAACAGAATAAAATTCCTTAGAGGTTGTACGAGTGTATAAAATGAAATCCAGGCAAAATAATTTTTCTACGTTTTTGCTATTCTTTACCCTCTTATCCTCTCTATTCTCTTAGAGAGGAACAAAGAAACTTACATTTGTAGAAAAGCGAGTGACAGTGATCTTTATTAAAGCAAGCGGTTAATTTTACGAACGAATATATTGTTTGTCAGCAACGTGTATATAAATAGAATTATTAAGTATTTATCGGTAGCATTTATATTTTTTATAGCAAAATTTCACTCATCCAATTATGTAACTATGATAAAATTACGTCATACTCAAAGTGTGGAACTATGCTGAAACATGATTTCATGAGAGTATTATGTAACCTTTCTGTTTCCATGGTATAATACTTAAATGGCCACATTATATAAAACTGTGTCACTCAGACAGCCGAACTGGTTACTTCATTTCCTGAAAATTTCTTAATTCTATCTAAAAAAAAATTATGATTAATGTTTAATTTTTTCGAAATAAGCACAATTATTCCCAACGGAGTTCATTACTTTGGCTCGTACACGTTACTCCCGTCAGAAACTAACGATATAAAATCACAAGTAAGTTTTCTCCCATTTCCATCGCTATGTATAACTTGTATAATACTTTTCGTTAAACAAACTATGTTTTATATATAGAGAGCGCAACCTCTTTTTCCTCGCTGCTACGCTCGCTTTTATCACTCGCTGTAACCGTTTGAAGTTGCAATAGAAGCTAGAAGCGTCAAATGATTCTAGTTAGCAAACGCAAAGCAGACATCGAACTGTGAGCAATCAAACGGGGAATGCGAGAGACGCTTCGTTGAACACACTTTCCGGTTCGAATGAAGTTAATGAAGCTTAAAAATAATCTTCCTGTCGATGCGAACAGGACGTAAGTGAGTTAATAAGCATTTAACAATTTTTATATGTACGCGAGCAAACGTCGCTGGATCTTTTTATTTTACGCTTTCCTTACTCTTTAATAACATTTCGATCCATATAAAATGCACGAATATTTCTAACATTTAATCGCCTTTTTAAAAATCCCGCTCGATTTTATATATTTGAGAAACTCTCTCGATATAGTTTAGCTATAGTTATAGTTTCGATAGATACTACAATTAATTTATCGAATAGAAGAGGCAAAGTATTTAAATATCTGTGCGAAGGCTTGAAACAAATTGTACGATGCTAAATCGATTAAATAATAGTCGATGGACAACGTCACGACTATGTGGCCACTGTTTACGAATGTATATCTACTCAGACACCGATCGTTAATCCATTATCGAGAAACAATTTGACAAGATAACGTACTCGAGTTCTCGTATCATTACCGATTACTTCGCGATAAATATGCTCGTAGAATAGATACGCGAAATTTCCATCGATGTCCGTTTATTTTTAGGTATTTCACATTGTGCGTGTTTCGATACTTTTAGCGTTAAACAAACATATTTTTTATCCAGCGGCAATGGGCACTGGTATCGATAGCGAAAAACAAAACTGCAGCGAATATAATCCTTGTAATTTGGTATTCAGTTTCCCTGTACAAAAATTGCACCTGTTTTATCGTATCTTGCAAGATACGGTAGAAAATACGATTTGTTCGAACCGATGTCATCGTAATTCCCGGATTTACCGAATATATTCCTGAACTCCTATTATTACTCGACCCTAGGCTACCGGAAATCTTTGCCTTACGATTAGTATTTACAAACTTCACCCTAGTTTTTCTCCTTCTGTATAAACGGATAAAAAGCAAAATCCAGTTATGTGAAAATTAAGTCCGGACTCCTATTGTGCGACTGATCCAGTTATCCGAAACGTCTTTTACCCCGATCGTGATAAATGCCGCCTGATAAATGGAATATCTTGCTGTATACGCGACAATAAATAAACGAATAAAGTATTTTTGAAGCTCTACGGTCCAATAGAGAGATTAACGCGCGTGAATCGCGTTAAATGGCGAGCCAGGCCGCGAATGGAAATAAGTATCGCGATAAGCAAAGCGACGATGTGCGTGCAAGATCGCTTCGTTAGGCACTTGCCGGTGTCCGAATCAAAATAATTATTTTTTTCGCCCAAGCGACTAAGATACAAGCGAATTAACAATACCGGCTACAGGCAGCCCTGCATCGATGCACGATATGGACAGAAATAAAAGAAAAAACAACGAAGCTATACGATCCTGAAGCGCGTGATCGAACGAAACGACTCACGGTTTCGCTGCGTTTCTCTCGGAACTTGAATCACGAAGAGAAAAAGGAAGCGTTTGCACGGTATAATTGTTAAATTGATCGCGTGTAGAAAGCGTGAAACGAAGCCTTTGGTCGCGACGTAAAACGCGAAAGATTCGCCGTTAAAAATTCTTCGAACCAACTCTGAAGCAATTAAGTCGAAGCAAAAGCTGCCTTGTGCGTTAAGAAAGAGATCTGTAAGCGATGGAAAAATTTGCAATTTATGAAAAATTCCTTTTTCCAACAGAGAAATTATTATATTTGTGCCCTTAAAATTTCGTCAGTACGCGGCAGGTATAATTACTACTATATTATAAAATAATAATAATACATATGAAAGAAAGATAATACGAAAGAAGCATTTAGTGTCTTACTGTAAACTAAAAATACTTTACGAGATGATTGAAAATTCGTTACGTGTAGTTTGTTCCACAGCGTGTATATAGTATGTATGCATTAATATAGGTAATACGATAATCGCACTGATAATACCTGTTTGTATCGATATAATACGCTGATCTTAATGCAACGCAGGCGACACCTCGAAATAAATTGAATCGCGAGCAGTTGAACAATTCTCGACTGATTGAATCTGCGTGAAAATCTTCAAGTTGTTACGGATAGAATTAGTAAATACAATTAGGTAGATGGAAACGCAACTGTAGCCTGTGGCCAAGCGCACTTCCTCGCAATTATTACCGAGATTAATTTTCCACGACTTATCTAGTTTAACTTTGAGCGCGTCTCATTTTTCTCGGCCACTTCCAGCAATTGCTAAACACTGAGTGTCAGTTAATCGGATATCAGCTATTAAACACTCCAACGATTAACTCCGCGTAATTTGAATAACTTTGTCAATGTTCTTATCTAGCTTTACCGTTAAATTTTATAACGTAAATTAGGTTAAACGACCACTCTCGTTCCACAACCGATTTAAAAACATAAAATATTCGATAATTACTTTTATTTGCGTATAATTATTTCGTTCGGAACACCTCGAACTGTTGTTTCTTTGCAAGTACGTTTTAGAATTTCATCGACTATTTTGCATGCTAGTGACTACCTACGATCGAAATATTATAGTCTACGTTTAAGCGAAAGGAAATTAATTTTTCGATGTAAAAGAAGTTTTATTCGAATACGTTGAACTCTTCGGAGTAAAATGAGAAAGAAGTAGTTAATCTGGTCAGATAAGTAGTTTCCGACATGAAAATTCGCAAGTGCGGCCCGTTTGCGCGAGAATGGACAAAAATTGCAAAATTCAGAGCTTCGTATCCTGAACAAATTCGAAACCGATAGAATAATGACTAAAATCCAATTTTCAAATTTAATTCCGCGTGGATTAGATGATATTTCGCTTTGAAAAAATTCGCGATGTGAACGTCAAAGAGTGGTGGTCGACTTGCCATGGAATGTCCCTACAATATTTTAGTCAGTAATTTCATTCTCTTTACAAAGTTAATGACAGCTTATCTCATTTTTACTGAAATGTGATTTTAAAGGAGGATTAATTTCGCAATGGCCAGAATGTATTCTGGTTATATTTTGATTCCCTTCGTCAGTTCGATGATACAATTCTCAAAATGTTCCACTTCTTTCAAAGCGTAATATATCGAGAAACAGATATATACGGAATTTTCTTTTATCCATACAGCTAAACTTACCGAAACTGAACCAAGGCGGTAAGAACGTTAGTGCGAAATTAAAATTAATATACGAAATCGTAGGAAAAGAAACGTATCGAAATTATATCCATCAAACGATCTAATTACACGAATTTGGAATTTCATATGAAATTTTTATTTTCCAGAAGAAAATCTATTTATCCGGTATTCGTCTGGCAGGTCTTATCTATTTTGTAAGATTCGTTCCGACCAAAAGAATTAAGCGGTTTCGTAAAAAGTTACTGCGATAAAGTTTGTGGGTTTAAATGTTTTGGTAGAAACAGAATGTTCCTTTACCATAGGTATTCCCTTAATTTTCCTTTTCTCATTTCGATTCGTACACAAGTTTCGCCTTTATTTAACTACCGACCACTTCTGACGAGCATCGCTCGATTCTCGTACAACTTTTTCCCGTTTTAAGTCTAACGAAATGTTCATTGAATCTTCGGTTTTATTTAGTAAGAACGGAACCAATTACAATTTCTATTAAACAATTTCTCTGGTCTGTGATATTTTTAGTTCTATTCTACCGATTCTAATATACATATGTATAGCCAGCATTATTGAACTGTCGTACACGAAACGGTACACGTAATAGGAATATCATGATTTCTTGGTAAGAAGTATGGAAACCAGTTAACTATAGTCGGAACGACCTAGATCATCTTCTTGGAATGTAACCTACTGGATCCACATAAATGTAATAGTTCACAGTTCTCTGTAATGTCGACCCAGCTTTGCAAATGTAGGATATGCATGACAATCAAATTCGATGCTACGTCGTTTCCGTTTTTTAGCGCATTTAGTTGCTATATCTACGCAGGACGATACACTTTCGATAGAACATTGCAATTAATACGGTAGAGACCTGATTATTCGAAGTAATAATACACGCTGCCAGGGTAATTAAACTTTTCGGATAACTTTACCGCTGCACTGAATTATTTCGTCTTGCGAGTTAAATTATTATCGCGGACAAAATAATAAATTGCGCGATATTTTAAACGTTAAATACAAATTCTTCAAACACGTTACAAAGTACGAAGATACGTAAGTAAATACGCATTAAGGATCGCTATCGAGCGTAAAACGAAAAGTACAGTCGTTCTTCGATGTTCTGACAATCGACATTTTACCGCATAATTTTTTAATAGAACGTTTCAATTTGGATAAAATAGACCGCTATGAATTGCTCGACACATTCAACCAATTTATACGTTTCTTTGTCAAAGTCAATTTCATTTTCTTTTTCTTCTTTATTTCCTTCTCGAGAATTATTACAGCGTATACTCAAACAGTTACGGATTTGTTACTATGACTATTACATACTTTTAAAGTACCAGTAAACTGATAGTGAAGCGATATGATATTTATTAAGCAAAATTTTAAGGAACTATTTAAAAAACGAGCAAAAATCAACGATGCTAAAGTTGTCATAGTTTTATCTAAAACTGTATGCGAATGTTTGTTACTGTTCCAACGAGCTGCATTAATAGAGACTATACTGACAAAGTTGGTTAAAATTTGGTATCGTAACAGCTAGATGAAAGATTGTATTTAAAATATCGGAAACTTTTTCATTACGCTGTTACGAGCGTTTCAACGGAAAATGTTTAAAAGTTGATAACTTTTTAGAAAGGTAGATGAAAAAGTTCTATCGATGAAATTCTACTCGTACAATACTCTCCGATTTGTTTTTAACGATAAGTGTCCCGTGAAAGTATTACTAGGACAAAAAAATCCACGTTGTTCCAATCCGATCGTAAGTGTAAGATATACGTCTAACGTCTCTTTTATCCTATCCGATCGATTATCCGTTCGCAGTAATTTTATCGACACTGAAATTTTAGCTGCGATAATCTATTTCATGCCATCGATGCCAACGTAGGAAAGCTCGCCATTTCGTATAGAGCAAATGATAATGATCGAGTACACTTGTATCAAACCTCGTTGCTAAATCGCAGACAGCCTGAATAGATGATACAATATTTAGTGGAGCTCATTATCGCCCCTCTCGGTTAAACGCGGAAATCGTTCAGATTACGCGAGACTGAAATTGATCAGCGCTGTCGATTTATCAGAAAATGTTCTACGAATGTTACAGACGAAGTGGAAGAAAATCACGCGGCGAAACAATTTACTAAATTTGATAAAAAAAATTTCAGGTTAAAAATGGAGGTTTTCGAAGGTTTTCGAGTTCCGTGGACATTCTTTGGCCCTCCCTCGAGCGTCTTAGGGATAAACACGAGAAGATTTATTTTAGCAGTTTACGTACAGGAGGTATTTAAATATAAGATTTATTTGTTTTGGAGTTAAAAATTGCGTTATATAGAAACTAAGTTAAAAATTCAAATTCATAGGGTATATGCATTTTACTATCGATTGATTCGTTTTACGATGGAAAGAGGTATTATCCGGAGAGATGTATTATTTGTAAGTGATCGAATGAAAGCTCTTTCATGTTCAAACTTGTTTTATTAACAGATGAGAATCGCGAATTACAACATAATTTATATTTCTAATCATATTTTACTTCACGAATCTTCTATTAGTCGTGAATTTGAGAAAAAAGAAAGGAATACAAAGTCATTTTTTAAGTAGTTTGCAACGAACGAATCGATTACCTTAATCTCGACCGGAATTCAATCGTAGAGATTGTTCGAGCTGTACGATTGGGGCCGTAACTTTAGAAAGACCGCAAATGAAGTAGAAACTTCTTAACAAAATACGATCGCAATCAAGACGATAAACCGCGTCGTGTTTCTAACCCAGCAAGTGTAATACGGTCCTGATACAAATCTGTATTTGTTTATCGTTATCGTATACTTGATTCTTTCGTTTTTATGTACTTTATAATTTTTGTTTTTTACAGAAAAAAGAGGACAGTACTTGAAACGACTACCAAAGATATTTACATTCAGCGAAAATATATTTTTACAGAAAGAAATACGTCGAAGAATTATATTTAAGCTTAATTTTATATTTAAGCTTACGAAAATTAACCAGATGGAAATTATACGCAAAATATGGAAATTATAATTTTGTAAATGGAGGAGAAATGACATGTTATTGTTGTCGTGTTTTATGAACGTGCAGATCCTTAAAATACGACGTACGATCGCTTACGTTATGCTGTAAAAAGATACGTTCCCGAACCTAACTCGTCAATCTGTGTCAACGGTGTCGTTTCAAAATTTTTTGAAAATATCCTCACCGAAAGGCTTTGTCCAATGCTTTCTCGTTTAATTTGCGACGAGCGACACGAATTTCCGCATGATAGATCTACTTCCATCGATTCAGCGATCTTCCGCAATTATGTCGCCATTCAACCTGAACGTAAATCTGAAGTTGACTCTACTTACATCGATATCAGGAAAGCTTTTCACACTGTTGATCGTTTAATTCCATTAACTAAGCTTTCGTCAAGAGCCGTTACAGGTAATTTGCTACCTTAGCTTAAAAGTTATTTATCGGACCGCTACCAGGATGTTCGCATCAGCGATACGTTTTCATCGCTTATAGCAGCTACGTCTGATGTCCCCCAAGATTCACTCCTTAACCCGTTTCCTCGTAATATTTTTATAGACGATATTGCGGTACTTCTCTTGCGTAGCAATTTTCGAGATGAAACAAAATTCATAACACGATAAAATCAACTTTGCACCGCTCTTGGAACAAATCAACCCGCGTGCACCGTTACGCACCGCTCGGATGTATTAGCAACACATCGACGTTTTTGCCGTCAACCACCAAAACATGCTACGGTTAATAAATTAGCAGATTGGTACGCGGAATACGTCGACCGGTTCTCTGGACGCTTATCCACTTTTAAAACGAAGTTCTACAACGCTCCCTTATCACGCGATACTTCTTAACGGTATCTTTTTCCCTCTCATCTTTACCCCGTTCTTTTCTCATTCCATTTACCATTGTACTTCTTTCGCGCTTACTATCGTGCTCGGCGCGTATAGTAACAATCATTACTACTTATTAATAATATCGTTACGCATTATACAGATAATCGTTTTATATCGTTAATATTACTTCTCATATAACTTTCATACAGAAGATATTTCTAAATAACAACTAACGTGGACTTACAACGCGACAATTAAAGATCCATAATCGAAAAAACGCCAAAAGAGCAGAGAAACCATCAATGAATCATAGTTGACGAGAGAAAAATTCAATACTGTCCACGATCCTCTCGCGAAATAATCACAAAGTCGAGATTAACGTAGTTCGCATCCTTGCGCGATCTCCCGATCCAGATCCGAAAATCCTTTGCTCTCGGACCACGTACCAGAAACTTGATCGTTGAATCACGGTAAGAGGAGAAATCGGGCCATGGAAACTTAACGGAACGCGATGATAATCAGGGCGAGCGTCGAAGCGCAACGCGACGCGTGACGTGGCGCTAGCACGTGCACGCCGCCATGCCTGGTCGATGATAAAAATCCTGCGAGTCACCGTCGTCGTCGTCGTCGTCGTCGTCGTAGTCGTCGTCGGAGGGTTAAAATCAAAAGGCATGCGCTGGCAATCGGAGCACAAAGTGTGCCATTGAGATTTGTAACGCCTGACGGCGCAGCCAGACGCGTCGAGGGCGCTGTTGCGGTAGCCTCTTTTTTCCTCCGGTTTCCCCATTTTTCTCTCCCCCCCCCTTCTCTCTCTCTCTCTCTCTCTCTCTCTCTCTCTCCCTGCACCCTGCGAATCACCATCTACATCCCTCGGATGCAGCAACGTGTACGTCGCACCAACCAGCCAAGCCAGCCAGTGACTCCATAAATATGCATTCCATTTAATGAGACGGGCATAGCACGTGGAAGCAGAGTTTCGTAGGCGGATGCAGTTACGTTCCGCGGACAAGCGGGTGTGCACACGAGAACGCGACATAAAGCCATTGAATTCGCGCATCGTGGCATGCGCGCATTGTTGCGCTACTACCGAGTGTAACAGTCGAGTGTCTTGAGTGTCATCGAGATCCTTCTGTCTGCCAACCGGCGCGCCCACGTGCCACACTCACGCGACCGCCAACGATCATCATTCAGCTCTAGTGCTCTGTTACAAGGAAAAGACCCATTGTGATATTTCCCTGTTACAATTCCGAACTTCCGTCGCGTATGCGCGAATCTCGACACTGCCAGTCTCATCCCCTAAATCTTTACGCGAGCTATGGAGCGCCGCAGAGAACCGTCACGGAGAACCAGTGGCACGTTATCACGTGCGTACGCCTCGCGATTCGCGCGGATCTCTTTGTACGGGGCCACCGAGTTTTTAAACGTTGCCTCGAAATGCTCTCCTTCGCCGAGGAAAGCCACCGATTTCTAAGCCGAGAGAATTTGTTGGTTTCACGTTACGCTTCAAATATAATTTGTATCGTTACGATTCTTGATTCTGTAGAAATAAACGGCACAGGGGAAGGAACGAAGCACATTTTCTACTTTTGACAGGAAAGCAGTTTTAAGATTAATCTCGTATCGTCGATTTTGGAGTTCTACGCGTATCTTTCCATTCAATTCTCTTCAAAATTTGTTTAAGTATTACTCGTTATAGCCTTAATTAAATCTCCGATCTCCACGAAATTTGACCGATTTATCAGACGGTTCTAAAAGATTTCAATCTTTTCGAGTCTTAACGGGTTATCTTCATTTCCGATTGTTTCGTATTAAAATTCTCCGTCTCGATTACGAAGCGATATGAAAATCAGAAAATGAATAAAAATGGTATCAGAAATCGCTAAAAATCTCCTGCGATTTTTAGACGATAGAGTTATCGACAAGCGACAAACGGAACAATTAAAATTTTACTTCCATAGCGATTACGTTGCCTGTCTACGGAAATCATTTAAACGCAAATAAATACATAAATTTTCATATACGATCAGATATCGTGCAAGAGTAACATTGGCGCGAAACGTAAGATCCAATAATCGCGATAAAATCGCGACTGGTTAATGAAGTAACAAAATCAAAATTGGATAAAACACAAGTTTGCGGGTTTGATTTGTACGAGTGACGCACACGTATGCGTGCATGTTTATTTGGACAAGAATCGTATATTTCGCACATAAAACTAACGATAAAATATCATACTCCGTAACGCGGCGCGGCCTATCGTTTGATTACAATTTTGCTGGCTCTCGTTTCCTACGAGCTTGCATTTCGTATTGACATGGATATAATAGGAACCAATAATCTGACATAATTAACGCGTGAAAAATACAAAGACTCGACTGCAACTTTGTCCAATTAAAATGATTCCACACTCGATATAATTAGTATACTGTTCAATGGGAACACCACTTAATGCCCTGTGTGCCTTTACGCGATACTGGAACATGTGGAAAGTGGCATTGTACGTACCGCTCCGTGAAGCTAAAATGCTTCGAGTGCCATTCACAAGCTTTCGATTGTCGAAGGAACGAGGAGAATAATAAGGATTGCCTTTAATTATGAATTTCCACTTTTAAGCCACAATCGATGCTTTCGAAAGAAACGTACCGTTAAAGTTGACACAATTCCCTCAGATACAGATCACCGCCGCTCAACAGATCGAGATCGCTTTTAATATTCACGGTCTATGCGAGAAAATAAAATTAAGATAAAATAGTACTTCGTTGTCCTGATATTTATTTTTAAACGTAGACGAATATTATGCACTTTCGTAAGCAAAATTTTTCTTTAAAAAAAATGGATATAATTTCGATCTTTCGAATATCTCGCATCGATATTGCTAAATAATTTCTATTCATTTTTCAGACATATCGATCCAGCTGTTATTGATATTTCTAGAATTCCAATTTCGCTATCTCTTGTCCTTTGCTTATTTGTAATTTATCGTTTTATTCCATAATCTTCAAATCGAAGCTGGAAATAACAAAATCCATTGAAAACCCAAGTTTCGTTGCAGGTTACGTTCGTTTATGAAGTAAAATAAAACAATGAAAGTATGGCACGGCGGCTGTAAGAATTTTAATAGAAACTTGAGAAGATTCTACGAGTTTTCCACCAAGAATTCTCACGAGAAATCCACATTTTCTTCTGTAAGTAATATATTTTTATTATTTTTCAACGGTCACTTTTTGTCCCAAACTGCTAGGCAACGTTAAAACATCGATAGTTTAGGAGAATGAACTAAATAACACGAGTGGAAACGTTTATATCGAATGTTTAAATACGATCAAACATAGCTAAAGAGTAGTAGAATCCAGTGGAAAAATAAAATGTTAATTCGTTTTCATATTTTAACAACTGAGAATAGAAAAGACGTCTAAATTTGAATTTTATCGTTTCATTTAATCACATTATGTTAATAGTATATACAATGTACGATATAAACGTAACAATTCCATTTTTAAACATGAAATCGTACCAAAGGATTAATCGTTTCTTTTCAACCTCACAGGTATTCGTTAATTTACGAAGACACACAATATTATTAATTATCCTATGAAAATTGGTCAACGTTTAAGTCGTTATACCATTTAGTTATTTATTCAAGAATCACGTCGAAAAGGAGTCAGCTCGAAAGTTACGTGACTCAAGTTTTTAACATAGCAGAACGTTCCAAGATCATTTGTCACTTGAATATCTATATAAAAATGACTAGACGAAGTAGTCGTTGTGATCTATAAATCAACCGATTCAGCTACATCTTTGAGAAGCAATTTCAAAGTCTCGTGACTCCCGTTTTTACTATACGCCGCATTAAATCTTCTTGTAATCACGCGCGTGCATTGCAGCTTCGTAAAAACATGTTTTATCAGCTTTGTACGACTTTAGATTATCTGTGTAATAATAATGATAATTGCAAGTAGATAGTATAGACAATATTTAATAAAAAACGTTTAGTAGTTACATTTTTATATCGATACCGTACCTATCAAACAGCGAAAATAAGTCAAAGATGTAAAATAAAATTTTTCCATTTGAAGGAAAATTTTCAAGAAAACGAGGTTTGAACGCGTTTAGCTAAAAACTGGCCTGATACGCACGCACGATACATTTTCAAATTTATTTTTCTCGCGAATAAAACATCTTATGAAAAAGTTATATTTTATTCTTTCGACCTACTGTTTCGCGTTGAATCTACCTCTACCCAATTGTATCACTCGATAGCCCTCGCTCTGTATTTAAATGCCGAATGGCAAAAGATTTTTTATTTACTGTACGTACAATATTATAAAATTTTCTAAAATTTTAGGAATAAGTTTTCGGATTTAAAATTGACGCGTCGCTTATCTCCAAAATTTTCAGAATTTTTTATCAATTTATTTATTTCCAAGCTTTTCTATTTGAAACTTTTTAATTGAAAAATTTTATCGAGCCTTCTCTGGTCAACCGTCGTCAACCACATACAGATATTGGACGCCGACAAGATTTAACATAGAAATATTAAAAGTTTAGCATCGTGAATAATAATTTTTTATATAAATTTAATTTTAGTAAAAGTGTTGGGAAACTGGTTGAAAGCGTAAATTTGAAACTTGGGGAAGATTATGAAAATTTTAGAATTGTTCAGCGTTGGCTCGTAAAATTTAAATCTGCCGATCTTTCGTTAAAAAATGAATTAAGAGAGAAAAGCTGGAAGGTGTCATTAACAATGATATTTGAAGGGATATTACTTTGGACAATCTATTATCATTATTCGTCAGTCAGGTTAAATAGGATAATGAAGAAAATGGACAAATGGGTTCTCCTCGTGGATTAATCAATGTACTTCGTGTATATAGAAGATTAAACGAGTGGAGATAATTACCTCGTTATTTTAGAGAGAAAAAATAGGATCAACTTTTAAATCGTACCGTGATTTTTAACACAAAATACATATTGATTTCATGAAGACGAACGTTTAAGATAGTCGTCGTAACGTGGAATCGGCACCCGCTTCGTTCGAACGACGAAACGGTGACTAGCGATGATCATAGTTGTCGTACGTAAGTCTGATCCCTACCGCAATACGACCTATTTAAAACGACATAAACGTCCTCCCTCGATGGCTGAATTTACAGTATGAAATCCAAGGTTAAAAGATCACATTATGCAAAACCGAGCTGGATGAGCCACGATTATAGGAGATAGCAAAGTTTGCTTCGTTGATAGAGATCGAAACGAAGTTGGCTGACGCGCACCTTGGAACCCGATAAAACGCGTAATCAGTTTTCCCTCATGTAGGTACGTCGACACGTTAAAGTACGTCCTCGTATCGGGCTAACTTTCTTCCTAAACTTCCGCCATTTTTCCACCGCGTCCACCCTTTGCTGCCTGCCTTTCCACCCTTTCCCTCTCTCTCTCTCTCTCCCTTTCCTCCTCTCGTCCTCTTTTTCAAACCAGCGTCACGACGTTCCACGGGTGTTGATATTATTGGCATCGCGCACAATAATTACAAGATGAGTTGTGGGTTTACTTGGTCTTTCGAGGTGATCGATCGACCCGCGATCCTCTTGCGTTGCACAGGAATTATTTCGAAGGAAAATCGAGCCTCTGCCAATTTCAACTTTTAACAAACTACCACGCCGCTCACGTTTCTTGGAGCAACTCAACGAACGGAACTTTCTTGCCACGAATCGCCGTGTGACCCGCGCGAACAACGTCCTCTCCGCTATTAAATGAAATTTTAAATCTACAATTTCCTTTTTCCTCTTTTCTCGTTTGTTTGTTAAACGCGTTTCCAAACAGCTGAATGTTTACGACGAAATTCGCGATGGTACGTATGTTTGACGAAGGTATTGGGAATGTCTGATTACGCGAATGGTATACAGCTTCGTTGAAAAGTATCAAAATATTTGTTCGAATATGAGAAATTTCTGGAAAATGTTAATCACCAAAGTTCAAAGTGAAAGTTTTATTATAATCGAATCCAAATAAGTCGTTTGCAACGATATACGCACGCTAAACATATGTATATGCAATAACGACGATGGATTTTGTTAAAGAAAGAAGTGATTCAATATCGATAATTGCAAAGTAAGATACGATTAAAAATGTTACGTGCCGTACTTTTAAACGTTGATGTACGTTGATTACGATCTTTCCTCGTGTTAGACGCCGCGCAATTATTTTCTGAAATTTTAATCTCTGCTTATGTACGTAGATATCTACGCGGACGTAATTTTTGATATAGCGATTCGAGATTATTCTATTCGTACCGCGATGAAACAAAATGAATTTTGTTATCGGAGGTAGTACGATAACTAAAAGTGTGAAATTATCTAGGATAAATATTCTAAATGTTTATTTTTCGTCGGTATTTTATCGAATACCGATGAATCATACGCGAAGAATACATTTACCATTGATGTATTTACAAGTTTCATGCCAATTTATACGTCCCTCGTTGCTGTTTCGCGACATTCCATTCACTTGCTTTACTACGTTTCACGTTACTAATTTAGTTATACTCTGCTCGCTTTTTAGTTGTTTAATTAGATCTTGTATAATTTTTTAAAATTAGCGTTGCACAAATTCGGTTTTACAAAGTTACGATACGAAAGCGTACATCATTGCATTTATATTAAAGCGTTATGAATAGAGCCACGCTGAATATTTGTTTTATGTAAAATGTAACGCAGCGATACGATTAAAAACGTAATAATACTTTCAACTGACAAAACCCGTTGTAATCGTAAAGTATTTTACCATATTAAAGGTCTGATTTATCTAACGTTAAAACGCTTCGTCCTAATTTTCGACCTATCGGAATAATCGCTTTATCCATGGTTTTACAAGAAACAGAAACAATTAAAGAATGAAAGGTTGCGCTATCAAAGATTCGCACACGTTTTGTTATCGTTATTTAAAGCATAATTCAGGAAATTCTCACTCGGAGAGAATTTCGCCGTTTAAGAGGTACTTCGTTTGATATTTAGCTTTAGTTACATCGGACAATGAGCACCTCTTATAATCTCGAACGGATTATTCGGAAACGGGATCTTTATTAAAATTTACATAATAGAGATAACAATGGGTAATGTATTAAAAAATTTCTCGGCCGTGAGATACCGCTAGAACACGTATAAGCAGCAATTTAATTGCGTAACAACGAACTGTTTAAACAGAATTTAATTACATCTGTTACTTCGTTGATTACTCCGATCTTTTGTTTCCATTAAAACTCTGCCTAGCGTTTCACGGTTGAACAAAATGATTCTCACTTTCAAAGTTTTTAATTAAAACACCCGCGCCAGCCCCTTACAGACATTAATTAATACATTTTTTTATTTTTCAATTATTCCTCCAGGACACGGTGCATCTTTCGTCACCTGTGGAACAACTTTCCTCTCGCTGTTACGAAATTTATAACGAAGTATTCGGGATAGAAACCAGCGACTCGAAATTCTGATTTGCTTCTGAGCACGACGAACATCCTCTAGGCATCTATTATACCTATCTACATACATACGTATTACGTATTAATCCATTCGTTGTTTCTGAAACATGGCAGTCTCCCACTTGTATCTCTTTCGTCGAAAAGTCCTTTGTTTTAAGCAACGTGCGTGTAATTTTTATTTTAACACGTTTCTCGCTATTTCGCCATTATTCTTAAATCCTTTCGCAGAGACGCAGAAATTCGTGATAGTTTGTATATAATATATATATTATAAAAATATTCTATAATAACAATATTCGAGCGAATAGGTTAATGTTAATACGTCGTGGACCAGATATTTTGTTATTCGTATACGTATATACAGAGGGTCTTATTTTTAATTCATTCACGAAATTCATTCGCGTTATTCGAAAAGACGTTTCAAATAAGCGTCGTTCCGATTATGGTTTCGGTTAGATTTATATGTACGTTTCGTTTAGCCAGGTTCTTCCCGATAAATTTCTTCTTCCGTAAAATATCACAAGAAAAACGTTTAAAAAGATCGAGTCTGAAAATTATGGTGAAAAGAGAATTCTACTTCATATATTAAGGTCATATGTACTCCTTTCCAAGTGAAATCTTTTCAACCTCCTATTGTACGTATATGTATATATGTAATTACTTACTTTAAAATTTTTTCCGAGTACAATCGCTCGCAAAAGCACAGCAAAGGCTTGAGAGAGTGCACGTCAGCACATGCGGGCGAGGAAGAAACTTTACATTCATCCAGACCTTCATCGAATGACATACTTTGTACTTCTTTACCTCAAAAACGGGCCTCTCCTATCTTTTAATATAAGATTTCTAACACAGTTTCACGTCGTACGTTAGTTTTTTAAAAGATTACCGCGCAAATTTTCACTGTAATAAATAAAAATATCATCTTGGCGACGGCTTAGTTTGGGGGGATTACGCGTTAAACGTGAAAACTCTGAGGTTCGATATCTCGACTTCGGTACCGCTAGGCTTCTATAAATTTTAACCCCATGTACAGGATGGGCCAAAATTCAGAGCAGAATTTAAAACATACACAATTCTTTTAAATATTTAATGTTCATAGTATGTGGTTTATGTGTGGAGGATAACATCTTTTAAATGGCCTCCATTTACTGCCTGGCAAAGTCGGCTGTCGTTTTGGACAGCATGTTTCGCAACAAAGTTCGATGTTCGAGGTTCTAACGTTCGAATTTCTGCGCAAACGTTTTGCGTTCCTCTAGATAATCCCCGAAAGAACGCGGCGGTCAGCAACGGACTTATTACTTCGATAATAAAACTCTACTGTTTATACGCGTCGCTCCTTAGTCTAACTCGTTGTAATAAATTTCCTAGATCTCGGCTCTAACGTAAATGGATCTAAAAATGAAATCAAACAAACAGGAAAGTTAGTGCTCTCTCGAATCTTACTCTGAATTTTTGCCCACACTGTACATCGTATCCTTTTTATCACGCAGCTAAAATTTGAAGGAATTCCTAAGAAACTCATTTTCTCGGAGAAATACCTTAAATAGATATAAATACGTTATAGATTCGTTAGTGGCTAGGAATCATTACCACGCTGATACTAAACGTTTCGTTCAGAAAAATATCGATAAATCAAAGATCTGTTTTTATCTGGTTTACTATTTATCTTCAAAATTTGTCTAAATCGGTTGAACGTCTTTCGTTGATTTCATCAGTCGTCGCTTGAAAAATTATAATTGTAACGCTACATACTTCGTCCATAGCCGTAATCGCTCTCGTATGTTTGCCATTTGCTATTTCCAATAAATTGTCCGCTAGTATTTCTGCAACATCGTTAATTTCCATGCCACTATTTTCACCGGGTTAGAAAGTTGACGCAAGTAACAAATTACTAAAAAAAACTTCTAATTATTATCACTTGTACCGAGTGAACTATAATTTTCTTTGATTGATAATGTAAAATGTGAAATATCTCGTTAACGCCCTCTAACGATAGAACACGAAGGACGACATATGCATCTCGTTATACAGTCGCGATGTATTAACTCTCTGTTGTTGGAGCGCAGACAATTGCCGCAGGGTTATTTCCGACATGTGTGCTCTTTAGATCATGTCGGAGGATATATACGATTTTATTGTTTCGAGTAAATTCATTGTTGAAAACGAATAAAAAAATAAGAAATTATACCGACAAATTTTTGTTCGATAAATATATATACACTTCGTTACTGTCTTTTTATCGAAAACTTAAGCTACTGAATATCGTTGAATATCGTTTCTGAGGTATTGCGCGAATATTATTAGTATCTTAATGAGATACGATTGCCATAAAATTTAAAAATAATCTTAAAATGTATATAAAGATTGCAAGATGTTTATTGCAAATATATATACTTGATAAAAAAAACTAGTACATAGCACGAAGTTGCCTTAGGCATACAATTAGTGCTAAAGTCAATCTCGTTAAATATCGAGAGTTATTATTTATTAATATAATAGACAACCGATTGTTCAAATACCTTTGTGACTTTTGCAAAGTTTTATGAAGCGTTGCTTCCTACGAATATCATGTATCTCATACGATTTTCTTATCAGTCTGTGTCAGATATTAAACTAACAAAGTCGAATCTTTTTGGTAACACGTATTTTCTTTTTGAATATCGTATGGAGCATTAAAGATATGTTCCTTTGCTTCGTTCGATGATTAAATGACGCGCTTGGAGTTGGATAGAAGTTAACAACACTCTATCGAGACTTACAAAGACGAATTGCGCATAACAAACTAATGGAACAATATCGGTACAAAAGTAACGCAAAGAATGCGAGAGGAGGCGAAAAATCTGCGAACAGCGTTGGAACTTTTAATCGAACGAAAACCTTGTTACGCTGGTTTGGCCTGATTAAACGAGTCAACGAGCGGTTTTATTAAACAAAATGCGACAATTATCGTAAACTGAACGGGATTACGATGCATCGACGTTTCTCCGCGTGTCGCTCGTTCATCGACAGCGAATTATGTAAAATTCAACAACGAATTGCTGGAGTTCCTCGTGCACCGCGATACAGCCTAAACATCTGTAAGTTAACGAATTGCTGTATAACCGATTGCAGTTATCGATGAAACGTCGCCAATTTAATATGTCGCCGATTAAATGGAAAGCTTGTCACAAATCAAAGATCAATTTTCAATTAGTCTGTTCCGGTTGGCTGTAGCAAGATAAAACATCCTGCGAGCCGTTATCCCGGAGCGAAAACTCGGTAAATTATCCTTACAATATTAGCTGAAAGAAATAACGAAGCGCGTAATGAGTGCTGCTCCGTGCCGTTCGCCCCGCGTTATTGCTTCATTTCATAAATATTATCCGTATGCGTTAATTGCGTTTCGCCTAAGAAGATACCGAGCAGGAAAGCATTAAAGATTTCAGATTAACATCATTGCTACAATTTAAACCGCCATAGAAAACGCGCGGTATAATACGAAAGGCCTGCTTGCACGGCTTACCGCGGACAAATAACGCGAAACGATTTTCTATGGCGGTTAAAGCGAGTTTCGCGAATTTAATATAATTCTTAATTGACGGATTCTAAGTAAAAATTAAAATATCTAATTAAAGATTCTGAGTAACGAGGTTCGGTAAGATAAAAATTACTAACTCGAAGAATTGAGATTTGAGATGAAATATTAAAAAACAGAGAGCAGAAAGAGAGAGAGAATTGACGGTTAATTGTTGAGATTATCAATGTTCGATAAATAGTTTAGATTGTCTGATTCGAAGTCTCGTTACGCAAATGTTAACGTTTGATTTTATTCGTATTGCTAAATGGTGGTTATGCGCCTAGTATTCGAATTTGAATACGAATGTTTGATCCTAATATCTAACCCTAAAGTTGGCACTTTCGCTCAGTTTTTCTCACAATACTTTATAGTTAGTCTCTGGTTTTGTAACAGAACTAATAATCCTATCGCGATTAATAGCTTTATCTATAGAGCATTCGAAATCTCATGTTTATTTTAGCAGCTATGCAAGTACCCACGATATTTGTATAAACAAAGAGTACGTACATTTTTCTATAGCGTTTTAAATTGCCTGACAAGCTGATACATTTGATTCAAAGATAATTTCGGTACTTAACTTTGATTATCGTGGATTATTTAGAAACTGTTAAATAATACGAACGTGATTATAATATAAATACGATTCACATCTTGAATTCCATTGTTACGTACGCCTGCTGAATCGTTGATAATACATACATGAGAGTATTACGCAGCCACCATGTGATAGAGTTCGGTTCTACGACGATTACATAAATTTCTATATTTAAAGGTAACGTTGCCCGTTGGTAAAGCTCCGTTATTTTATAATATTTTATTAATCTATAAAAACACACATAAAAAGATATCCCGCAGCATTAAGTCCAACAGCTGTGTTAATTAATTACGAATATACTAAAGAGAATATTCATTTCTGATACTTTAAAGAGCATATTGCTTTTAAGAACCTGAAAGTCTAGTTATACGAATAGTAACCTTTTAACAAAATTCGCTTCGAAACCTGCGAGCTTTTAATTGATTTTCTCTTTCAATCTCTAAAACGAAGTCTTACTCTTTGAATTCTATATCAAACTGAACCGGCACTCTATAATTTTTCCATCGATTCGCCGTTGAAAACCGAGGAAATCGATTCTTTCTGTTCTATCGCGAGTCCGTCTTGTAATTCATCACATTCGAATACGTGGTTCAATGGGTTCAAATTTTTCTTTTCGAAACGCGAAAGTCAGTTCTCTACTGGTCAATGACAAAGTGATCTTCGGCTATTGTTTTCGTCTCTTTCATAGTATTTCATTCAATCGCATACACGAATATCGGTTTTACCGCAAATCCTAATGAGATTAATCATTCGATCATAGAAATGCGAAGGCCTACTTTTAAGACGTTCGATTAACCCATATTATTTTGTTTTCGCGCAACAGCCTCGTAATAATGCCATCGCAACGTTCTAATTTGCAATCTCCGCGAACAAAAATTCTTCTATTCTTCACCCGTTATTAAATAATAAAGAAATATATCGTGTTATCGTAGTTTAGACGTTCAATAGACGAACAATGTCGTACGTATATCTTTGTAACGAGTAACCTTTGCAAGCAAATCCGCCATGATTCACGAGATTGACCGACGGCCGAGAAGATCCGACAGCAGCTCCGACTACTAGCGCTTCGCGGGCCAATAAATCTCAATGCATTATCGATCGATCTCCGCAATGTGGCTCGTGTACACGTAACGAGAGAGAGAGAGAGAGAGAGAGAGAGAGAGAGAGAGAGAGAGTGAGAGAGAGAGAGAGAGAGAGAGAGAGAGAAAACGCACGTATGCCTCCATGGCGTTGATTTAGGTAGGATAATATCAAATTACGATTGTAGCCAGTTGTCGGAAGGTCCGCACGCTTGTCTCTGTTTGCTGGCAAGAATCACTTTTAGAGTGGATTACACCAACGTGTCTCGTCGAGTTATTAACTTCTCGTTCCGGCCATTCTCTCGGCCATTTCGTTTGCCAGATTTATTTATTCGCCAGTTAAAAGCCGTGAAAAATCATGAATATGAAACATCGTGTTATCTTTCATCCGTACACCGAAATCTACGATTGTACGTACGCACACGACTCGTGCTTGACACGTTTAGACCATAATCTGCCATCACCACCAACGTGACTGGATAGAGTTAAAAGCAACAAGGGTTCACAATCGAACTCTTGATGCTGCTGTTTTTCCCTGTTTGGTTTGCGAGCTCTGCTCCTACAAACTTTGTTAACTAAAAGATGAAAGAAAAATTAAAAACTGACATCCGTGACAATCGTTCGTCGTTGTTGTATCGATCATCCACTTAATGGAAATTAAATTTATAGATTCGTATTGTTACATAGAATTATAGTACTATAGGTATCTGTAGAATTTGATCAATTTATATTAACGATACGCGAATATATCGAAATATACGAACTAGTAGGAAACTAATAAATAATCAAAAGCGATACTTGCTATTTCTTTGTAGAAATAACAGAGATAATATATGATATGAAATTTAAGTCGTTTACTTCGGTTCTTATGAATAGCATATTCAAACGAAATCGACAAATTATCGGATATATTTTACATATTTGCCGGTCTTTTAACTATTATCGACAGGATCGATCGTTTAATTCTATCTAAAATAAGCAACTATTCGCGTATTTTCAAGGATAGCGTATTAAATCAAGATTTTTTGACTTTTCGCTAGAGTAAATCTCCCCTTTCTGCATAAACGCTTCTTTGCGTTTTGGCGCAACGTATTCTCCAAAAATTGTTAAACGCAATACGTATTGTTCGAAGGACGCTTTGTCCGTGTAGGATAATTTTCAACTCCGTCGATTTGTCATCGATGTCTAAAACTACCATGTAGGCGAGTGTTTTCACCTAAACCAGCCTCTGAATACCCAATATAAAAACTCGTCTCCGCACGCGCTGCAGCATCCGCAAGATATCATTCGACCACCGCGTTAACAATCTAGCCAATTGTATCCCGGGTACAATACAAAACACAGAAGCTAAATTGCAGCTGGGGAACAAACCGCTGCCAGGGATTACAAAAGCCACGAATCTCGCGGGAATCTATCATCGTCCAGTCAGCCCCGTAATTGTGAAAATTATCGTGACTGGTCCGGACCGGCGTTCGGTAGATAGAAAGATGAATAGACGAGTCCAAGAGTCGGAATGAAAAGGAGAGACGGGAGAGATATCGAAAAGAGAAAAAGGAAGAGGAAGAGGGAGGGTGGATACGAAAAGCTGGTTCGGTTACTACGTTCGCTCTCTCGGCGTTGATTTACGTCGGATAATATCAAATTACGATCATGGAAGATTGCCGGTGGTTCCACGTGGTCGACCACGCTCTTTTACCCCTTGGGACCACCACGGCAGCAAAGCCCATTTTGGAAGGAGTTGGCGAGTTAAGGAGCAGACAGCAGGGCGAAGGGGTGGTACAGCATGCGAATAGGGAGAGGAGTCATTTGTACCATGAAGCGCGAGGTCGCCTCATGACGATTGCGTGCACCGCCGCTAGTTTCGAGCCTGTCGTTCACACGCTCGCTACACCGCCCCCTATCCTCCCCCCCCCTCTCTCTCTCTCTCTCTCTCTCTCTCTTTCTCTCTCACTCTCTCTCTCCCGCCACTTGCATAGATAACTTTTATCCCCCGCTTGTCGACCTCTGATTGAATCCTCGTTGTCCGGGACGACCGATTGTTTGACTCTATTTCGCCACTCGAGCCTACGATCTCGCCTTATTTACGAGACGACCAACGTTCGTCGATTTGTTCCGGAATGCTTTTTCCGTCCATCCTATTAAATCGTTCCGGCAAGTTCGTGCCGTTTCCACGGTGCCAAGCATAAACGTTTTTATATCACTATGGATTTTTCTTCGACATTTCGACCGGGAACACGCAATTGTCTTACGACATCTGCTTCGTTTCGAAGAAAGTAATTTGAAGGTACTTTAGCTCGAATGGAACTTTATACTTGTGGGTTTTTTGGAGGTATCGTTTTCGAGATCGCTCTTGCAATGATATCCCGGATGTCTTACATGAGTGCGGCGAATCATGGCTCGAAAACGATAAGAAATAAGACGAAATTTATTAAGCAAAACGAAGCGATAGTAGTTTATGATTTCGTTCTTTTTCTTCTTGCAAGTTATATTATAAAATGAAAGTTAAAGCACCTTTTATGATTGTCTTCAAACGCGAATATCCTGATAGCTTCTTACTCCAAACGAAAAAATAACGTTTCCTTACGGACGACTTTCACATTTTTGAAACAGGTAGCTATTTTTACGGTGTGACGCATCGTTTGAAACTGCTTCGCTTTAATTTATCAAATGTTATCTATCTCCTATAAACTGTACGTAACAATTAAGATTAGCGATGAAAAATGGCAGAAATCCAGAATGAAGTTTCGTAGGTATCTATATATTGTTAGAAAAATCTCTGTCAGTCTTTTAGTTTTCTATCATTTTTCATTGCTTACGACTTTTCGTCGAAATGTGCGATAACGATTAATATTTGATGAAAAGTGCGTAAATTTGTACGGATAACTAAGTATCGAAGAAAAACTACATGGTTTCGTCTCGTTACCGATTTATATTAACGTCTAAAACATTGCATTATTTTAGCGATTCGAAAATATGGTTCTAGACCTAACTTAACCGTAATAATAATAATAACGATCGCACAGTAGAATCAAATTCCTCGTTCGAGTAAACTCTTGCGCAGCAGCAGCAGCATTTATTCTCTCTGCCAATTTGTTCCTACAGATCCCGATAAAACGGTAATCGATCGAATAAAAGCAAATCTATGAGCAACTCCCTCGTCCAGGGGATTTACCAATTTAATATTTTATATCCTTTCAACTTCCTGGGATAGATGCCTTTTATACTCGGTTACCAACCCTTCATTAAATCCTCGTTTTCCAAACCCTCGTTATTCTGCGCGATGAACCGTTTAGGGTCTCTTCATTCACCTTGGCCGCCCTTCTTTCGCGTTTCGTGTTCATGGTTTCCCACTGTCCTCGTAAACCAGTAACCACACAACTAACTGAAACGAGTTCGAGAGCGATACAAATTTAAGGTAGAAATATTTTCTTTACTTCCTCAACCGTCTGATACTGTCATCTTTAAAGCTTTTAATACAGTCCTTCAGCATCGTCTTTTTATACGTAATGGATATGTACATACAGTTAAAGAATAGAGTCGACGCGATAAGTGCCACGTAATTTTAGAATCGAAAAAGTTAGCTTTATTTCGAATCTTTAAATTTGTTTAGCGAACGTGTATTTCTTTTCTCGTAGCAAATACCTTTTTATCGTGTTTCATATTTATTATTCCAGTAAAATCGTAACGAGAACATCGTACAATGTTCATCTCTTGGGCTAAACTTTACTTTACGAAACTGAAGATTATCGACTCTTTTTCTTTTTTGTTTTTTTTCTTTTTCATTTTTGCGATCTCGTAGTTTTCGACGTTTTTCGATCTAAAGAACATTTTCAAACACATTTTAAGATGCGGAATTTACAGGTTAGAGAGTTACGCGTACATAAAATCGAGCATTTTTAACGTATTTGACAGGTTACTTTGACGCCATATCGGCTTTATATCGGTAAGTACTTCAAAAATACTTGGAATTGGAAAAATTAAGTTCATCTGGAATCTGTAATATTTTTCAATAAACGTGTGTTCTTCTTCCTTTATGGTGAACAACTTTTCGTCCACCGTTGCAACTTTTCAATTGTTATTGCCATATCTGCGTAGATGCGTACGTATGCGTACGTATATCGCTTCGTCATTCTTTATCGCCATGTAGGTACTATGTGCATCGCTTGATCTTGACGTTGACACGTTCTACTTGTTGCGTAAAGCATAAATACATTTTCACGTTTGTTCGCAAAACTGTACCGGCAGAAAATTAAAAATTATTTATTATCGTGAACCCGCATGTTATAGAGACGCGTTATCAACGTTTCTTTTGAAGATATACGATATAACGACTCGTATGGAATATAATTGAAATAATGCTTTATCGTTGTTTCAGAAATTGCTTTCGCGATAAATGCGCGATCATCTGTTCCGGTGAACGGGGATGTTGTTAAAAGTTTCATTAATAAAAATTTTCAGGAACAACGCCACATTTCCGCGCTTTTGTCTATCCGCGAATACTTTCTGCGCATCTCGCGCGAGAATAATACATCCTCCTATCCTGTGAACAATCACTTAAAGGCTTTACATTCGAAAGCAGGCTCACTTTTTCACAGCCGCGAAACTTTTCTTATAATATTTATGATTTATGAAAGAACCCCGAACCACTTTTATAGAATTAGTTGGCTAACAGTATAGGCAATCTTTCTTCCATTTACGCAGGGATCCTATGAATAGCGCTCACGTGTAATGAAAACCGCCAACTTCCTAAAACTGCGCTACTTTCATGTTGATTCTCAGATACCATCTTTGTTATAGCATTCGTTTTAAAGCACCACTAAATTGCTTTGTGAGACAGCCTTTGAAAGTGAACCTTTTCTACGATCTTTTGTCTCGTTCGGCTAGTCTTGCTACAGGTTATAGTTTATGCTTACTTCGCCATTATCGTGGCCAAGAAATCGAGACGCGGAGGGAGCAGAAAGCTGTTTAAATTAACGGTTAAAATTCTGATCGACTTGAAAGAAAAATTGTTGGTTCGATATACCGAAAAGATAACAAATTAATTTAGTTGACTTAGTTGTAGATTTATGAGATTATGATTACAACGTGAAATTTGTAAGATCGTACATCTCTGACATAGTTATTCATTGATTATAAATATTTTATACTTTGCGTAAAACTGCATCGAAATGTAATTCTAAACTAGAATCCGGATACTAAGGAGGATTAAACGACAAAGTTTCAAAATAAAAGGAGATTTCGTTTATCAACGAGACGACGTGGCGTTAGATTTCGGGATATCGGTGAGAAACAGATAAAATCTATTAAATGGATGAAAGTGGGTTCGTGACGTAATACGTGGGAAAATGTTACTTTAAAAAATAACGCATATACTATTTGAGGGCTTTTTTGTCAGTAAAATTTTCAAAATAGTTGAAATCCCATAAACGTCGCCTTTCGATTTTTCTTACATTTCGCTATGAACTCTATAAACTATCGAATAAATTTAAAAGTAGATTCAACATATTCGAATTTCGAAGCGACTAAAATAACGTTTACATGACTAATAACCGAGCAGTCTGCATAATAAATTCACTAGCTACGGCATAAATTTCGACTTTCGGTCGAAACGAAGTGAAACACATTTTCATGCTACTATGATCGTTTCAGTGGGTAACGAAACTTGCCAGGCTGTTCCGTTCGTCGAAACAATCATGAGGAAGCAATTCCACGGTTCCTTTACTGAATCGTCGTTTGCTGTTACACGTTTCTAAAAGTCTTAGTTTTAGTATCCGTTCACGAGAACACTTTGACTCCCTTCTTATTTCGTTCTATGAAAGGGAGGACGTAACACACCAAGCTTTAAAAAACTTTCATCCTTAACTCGTTAAAGTCGATACTCTCTCTCGAATCGACTTTCGAGACTTCCATAAAAAAGCTTTGAAAACGGTATTACCTATCGTAATCGACGAAGAAAACGTGGAAACGATTCGTCGCTTTCGATAAGAATTATTTCCTTAATATAGCAATTCCGTGAAATTTCAATTTTAACTTTGGCAATGGCTAGCGTTACGTTCGTGATCTTTTACATCGGCGATATAAATAATTTTCTTCGCTCGTATTTTAACGATCGATCTGTAACAACGTAAAATGCATTACAGATAATATAAACTAGATTAGCAATTTGTTACAATAGCAGCGTTTTAAACTTGGTGAAACTTTCTTTCTTATCGTTTTTTTTTTTTTTTTTTTTTTTTTTTTTTTTTTTTTTTGTTTAATTTCATTTTGTGCATATAAATTTGTACATGGTATACAATAAATTATACGCAAATAAGTGGAACTTATTTTAATTTCTCAAGTTTCCTGATAGAAATTTTCTCTCGCGTTAATTTCGATCGCTACGAAAGCAAAAGTAGATCCACGTTTATGCTATGCCAATTGTCGTATTAATTTTTACCGTATAAGCTCATAATGCGAGTGTGTACGTCAAACGACTACTGAATTTCGTATTCGAACCGATCTATCGTTCACACGTTGCCAATAATCTATCGATTTACAATAAGTTCACAGATGAGATTCTAAAAGACAAAATTGCGTGTACGAAACAAGCTTGTTACAATGCACGTAGTAGTGCAAGTAACGCACTGGCAACGAATGTCTAGAAAATTGTGACCAGTTGGTCGAACGTAAGGGAACTATGGTTTCTTACGGTACATTTCATCATGGTAATTGGTAAAAATAGAAATGACGAACGATAGAGGTAATCGTAGTATCAACGTTTCGCTTCGTATTTCAGTCGAGGAACCTTGACGCATCGAATCGATGCTAAAGATGCCAAACTATTCTTTTATTCTCTTGAAAGTAGTTGAAATCGTAATTAATCGTTCTATTAACCGCTAAATGTCTTGCTTGTCCGATTGCACGCACCTTTCTCTGTACTTTTCGTTTTGATTTACTCGATGCGACCTGTATATTTCCGTCATCGGTTAGTTCAATCAGGACTGTCCTAATTATGCGAAATCTTCTTCGTCCACTTGACACAGAGAATTATCGCCGTGTTAACAAACGCTATTCGGACAAAAGGGTATTTCTGGTGTTCGAAGAGGTACCCACGAGAGGTCGTCGATTCGCAAAATCCGTGTAGAGCAATGACGTCGAACGTGTCGCCTCGTGACATCTCTATTCGCGACGTTATCCTTAAAGCCTCCCTTCCGACGTCCCTCACCCGTTCTATCCACGCTTTGGCCATGATATTTCCTCGGTGTTCCACGAATCCCGCCTGCGCTCCGCCAACCGCAAGTTTAATTACCAACAAAGCGTTTCGAGCCACGTGCCGTAATTATCCGGCGGATAACTGCCAGAAGACGCTTAAACGATTTACTTTATGGACGTCCCCAGCCGATTCCCATTCAATCGAAAGCAAAGAGAACCGAAATAGATTGGAAACATTCGGATCGACTTAATTATCAGCGTTCGTGTTTCTTACAACGTTTGGCCGAGGGTTTAAAAATCACGTATTCGTTACCAAAGCTGGTGTCTGCGGTGTCAAGCGCGTTTTGTCCAATAACTATAACGATCCATCGTACGATAGCAATATCGTGCGATAACGATGTTAATTTTACAGGATGTATCGCGTAACTAAGACAAGCTACACCTCTGAAACGGTAGAAGATAGGAAAATATCAAATCGTTAGATATAGAACGAACGAATAATAATTTGTAAAATTATACAGAACTTTGTACGGTTCGAACAAAGATTCGAGAGAACGAAAAGGTAATTTGAAGATGTTTTATTTGCACCGAACTTCTGAGATCGATTATGACAGAAATATTTGATGTTTCGATAAAATAGATAGCTAGCTTCTATGTTTATAACACCCGGCGAGTATTCTGTAATAAAAGTACATGTTTTCGCTTTAGAGCGTAATTTGTGAGCCATAAACGTCACATATATTTGGCTCGCATTTAACACTCAGATGCAATAATTCTAATATTAAAGACGTTATAAACGCACTAGTAGTCGCTTTATCGTAAATCGTCGAACGTACCTTGTAAAAAATTATAGAATTGCCGCTTAAATCACGATGAACAGATAGATCGAACGCGATAGAAGGAAACGCGAACGGAACGAGGAAGATATTTGCAGCTCGTATTTAAATCGATAAGCGACTCGATGGTTTGACAAAAAACCCTAATTGAAAGAAGAAAGAAAACGAAAGGTTGCCGTTACAACGAAAGTTACGTAGGCGTCGGTGTAATATCGAAAACGCGATTATTAAAGAAATTGCAAAAGAAATATATATATGTACGTACATATATAATCTATAGATATTTTACCAACGATGTCAAACGCAATTATTATTCTTAAAATATGGTCAATTTTAAAGTTTACGCTCATCCTCCACTTTTTTCGTTTTTTCTTCTCTTTATACCAGCCCCTAACGTTCCATTTTCGTCTAGACCGTCACTTTAACACGACGTATAAATTATTCCCAACTTCTAGGCAGCTTCTCCCAATAATAATTTGCACGGAAATTCCCATTAAATCGACGAGGAAGGAGCCGTGGCTGCGTCGACAAAAATATATCCGTGTTTGAAAGCGACGATGAATCTTTAATCGATTGTTGCGTCCGCTGGTTGAATATTCGAATCTTATTTCTCCTCATTGACGGAGGAAGAACAATTTAAAACGAGCAGCCGGTCAAACAATGAGTTCTCCCTTGTTGACTAAATTCTCATGGCGCGCGCGCCGCCGCCGCCTCTACGAAAACTGCAGCTTCGTAACCAGCCGGTTTTTTCGCCGCCGCTCCGTTCGTCGGATATTTGCACGTTTTTTTTTTCCGCCTGCCGGAAGTGCGAAAAGTGCAACCGACGTGAACAAACTTAATACCTGTTCTCGTACCGAGCTGCAACTCGTAGTTCGTAGAACTACCATCCGCGCGTTCGCACGTACTATCAATTTAAAAATTTACCGAGTTACGTCTCGCTTGAACGTTCGATCGAATAATAAGCTCTTTTGAAAGGTCTTTTGTTCTTTCATCTGTCTACTTTAGCAGCAAACGAAAGAAGATGGTGGAACGCGAGAGTGGTCATAGCCTCGGGTAGATATGACTCGCAGCAGCGCCGCGTCAACAGATTCGATAACAATACCTGGAGGATAACAATGGCGGCAAGATGAAACCCGCTTGCGTTCTACGCGAGGAACATTGCATACCGAGTTGACATAATAACGCTCTATGGCCCGCTTTCAGCCGCTACCAGCCGCGCGCGCACACACACACACACACACACACACACACACACACACAGTGCTACATTTTGATTTATTATGATTAAAGTTCTGGAAATAAATTTACTTTTACTTGCGCCGGCCGGCTAATGTTACGTATGGGCTGTTTTCGCCAACTTGTTCGTCCGGTATATTCTCGTTATACTTTCCGATGATGCAGAGGACCGTCCATTTCGAACGAGAGTTGTTTCGTCTAAGGTCGTGATATTTTAACGCGCGAATCGCATTGACGTTTGTCCGTGTAAAACGGATTACGCGCTTTCATTATTCGAATTCGCCTGCAAGTAAGGCAATAAAGCGGCAGTTTCAAACTCGAGCCAACGTTATACCTCTAATTATACTCGTGCTCGTGTATCTTTTGTGTCGAATACGATTTCATTAAGAAGAGCGTGTGTCACGAGATTTGTAGATGAAAATATCATCTCGCGAAAGAGAAACTTGATGTAAATTGAAATTGCGCTTGGTTCCGTGAAATCAAAGGATTTATCGCTCTACGACAGAATACAGGAAGCCATCTCTCAAGGAGAAATCAGATGCAGAAGAAGCTTGTTGCGCGCGCCGGCTATATTTTTAATATATTCTAAATAACCCTGATAATTTAATTAAACTTACAAGTCCTACAAGTTAAACATTTGTTTCGTTGGAACTGCGGCTGAATTTCTCTATTTCATTACGAAATATGAATTCGCTGTATCGCGGTAACTGTTTATACGTGCTTTTCGCGTAACTACAACGATATTAAACGCAAACATTAACCAAACATCAGGTTAATGAGGAAAATTCACGAATCAAAATATTGTTTGTGACATTTTTCGAATAACGAACAATTTCGTTTTACGCTGGAAGTGTACTGGTAGCACTGGAAGTCAATGAGTCGGCTAATGAACCTTTCTTCGATATATTCTTTTTAACGAACTGAACCGTGTAAAGGATAATACGTTACATTTTTACTAAATACACAAGATCCCCTTCGATCTTCTGAAATTAAACATAGAATAATTTTTAATATCGTCTTTATACGCCCATACGTTCGTAGAATGTAATTGTACCGTTTTTTCTTCGATTCTTCTGCCACTGTTATTTCAGTAGATCGAAAAGCACGAGTCAGACATTACAACCGTACATAGAGGTCCAATTATTCGCGTTTTTATTTGCTCCTGCACGGAGAGCGTTCGGAGTTTATGCGTAGGTTGATACACCATCACGTAGGGTACGATGGTTTTAAAAAAACAGAGGAAAACGAAAAAGTGACCCAAATTGCCGCGACTGAAGAGCAAACAACGTTTACACTCGCGTCGTGTTCGGTTTTGCAGTATACATAAGAAAGGAACACAAACTGGTAGAAATGGATACCCTCTTTTTTCTAAATACGCTTGTTTTTAACCAGATTCGGCATGATATACCGTTTTAATTTTCATACGGTGACGATTGCCGTGAACAAACGTTTACCACGGCCCGTTTGATTTATATCGGCGAGTAGAAAACCGGCGGACCAGTTCGCTACGATACGATATTCAGCTTTCCCAGCTGAATCAAGATATCTCCAATCGACGAGTTACGACTTTTTCGAGTCTCGATCACGCTCACATCGCCATATATTCTCGATCGATTAGAAATGTTTGCGCTCCGACGACAGATAAATTGCGGATTCGTATTCCTCGCATCCGATATGATAATGGAGACAACGAATTCACTTTCTGCCACGAATACACTACCATCCATAAGTGTTTCGGCATCTGGCGCAATTCGGTCAAAAGGCTGACATTTTTATTACATCGTTAGCGTTTAACAGAACGATGTTCGTCTACCATCGATTCTTTGCCTCTTGCCATATACGAGATCAAATTTGGACGTGAAGCGTAAAATAGAGCTAACTAAGCTAACCTCTTATGCTTACCAATGAACCAATATATACGTTTGATGGTTTTATAAAGAAACTTTACTCCGTCGAGGTGTTTGGGTTAAGTGCCGTGCGGTACCTCGCGGTCGCTCGCCAAAAAGGCATCGATGACTTCTCCGCTCCGAGGCCAGATCCTTTACACAAAATCTCCACTCTTTGGCAACGCGACGCGTCGGCTCGCTTACCACCGGTAAACTACCTCGCTCTAACTCGGTCGTGTCATCGACGTCGAAGCTCTAAACAGTCGTATCGTCGACAGTTCATAGCTCGGCGATTTCCAGTCGACTTTTCAACCAATCGCCCAAGCACCCTACCGAAGTTCTTACTAATTGCGAGCTCTTGACCCGGTCGCAAATTACGCTAAGGCTAAATAGCCAAACAGCGGGCTATTTGACGCGATATCCCTTAAAACATTTTCTCCTTTCGTATAATCTTCCTTATTCGAACTAGAAAGTCGTAAATGAAATATTTGTATAAATTTTACATAGAAATAAAATAAATTCAACGAAATATGAGAAAGCGACGTTCCGAATCAACGATGAGTTATAATCGAGTAAAAGTTGTAATTTACCAGAACTCCAAGAAACGATATCTCAAGATTAAACGATTAAAGTAATATTTTATTATCGGATATCAAATTCGTTTTAATCGAACTCAAACTGCTAGCGAATCCAACTATATATTCCATCGAACGTTCGTATAATAAATCGGCTGAAAATGGCTTATTACAAATCATTTTTCATGTCACGCTATTACTTTTCTAGACAATTTCGAAAGTTCCACAGCATTTGATTTTTATCGAATTCTTGCTATTTCGTCTGCATATTACCACGATAGATAGATATGACCGTCGTAGAATCCTCGTCATAGAATGTTCAATCAAAATTGGCAAAAGGATCTCTTTCGAGATTGTTACGTACAAACTAGTGTTAAATTTCGGTGTATAATTGAATTGCGAAACGATCAACAGAAACGTATTTGTATTATTAATAACGGATAAAAGAAGAATTTTCCGCGGAAATATTAAATATCTGAAACGTCTTAGCATTTTTGACAGCGAATACTTTTACATTTATGGAAAATTTAAAGACGCGGAAATGCATACGACGCATACGATGCGTATAATACAGAAACCTGCATAAAACATTCAAAACATAATACATATTCTATATTCTTTGGTTATATTTGTAAGACTATGAAATTGCACGAGATAAAATAATAAATATTCGCATAGAAATACGCCGTTGAATAACGATGGCAGAGTTATGAAATAATCGAATAAATAGACGTTATTACGTACATATTTACTCGCGAAATCGAATATGTAAAATAGCGTTCGTGTGATAACGACCAGCTATGTAGAGATAGGCTAGAAGAGCATTGTTCGCATAAAAGCCACCCTCTGAAAAGTCAGAGTCGTAAGTTCTTCACCGCGTATAATATATGGAACGTACATCTGCGAATCATTTATGAAAACCGTGTATGATCTTTGCAGTCTGATCGCATTAGGCGCGAGTTTCTGACAGTTTATTTTTAAGTGATTCGCCGGGAGTTTTCGATTTCCGTAGTACGATTGAAAGCTCGTTTATCTTGTCCGGGAAATGTGCCGTATTTATCTTCGCGACTGCTTTTCGAATTACCTTTGATATCATATCGTACCTGTGCCGCTCGCTGAAAGCCGTAATAAACAACGAAAATATTAGATAATTCCGTAAGTAATCTTACGCGACAATTTATCTAACTAACTCGTAAAATTTGTTTCAACGTGGAATGTTTAACACGTTTGTTAACGAATAACGTATCATCTTTGAAATTACGAAATTATTATAAATGTAGTATATTACATCGTTTCATCGTAGTTCGTTTACGATATATTTATTCCGTTTCTGCCATTTTGTTTTATTTACAGTACGTTTATAATATGAAGGGTGAAATATTTAATATAACAGGAGATCTGAGAAGTTGCAGCAATAGTGTAACGATATAGTAATAATAAAATAACGATGTAATCCTTATAGAAATCTCCGAAACTACGTAGTTATAGCGGTAAAGGATGTAGGTGTTAAATAAAAGAGAAGATTTCCGATAGAAACAGGAAACACGTTTCTCTGCTGATTTTGGCATTTGCATTATTTATCATGAACGCTACTTTCAGTTATATTCGGTATATCACGTTTATAGCTTCATACAAAAAAGGAATAAACGATGAAAATGTATCGGGATAAGATTATTTATTCACACGCTGCACAAATTTACTATTTTCAATATTCAAGTCCAGTTGATACCTACGATCACAGTATTGTCCCGTGATCGCTGCAAAAGCTAAAATAACCTCTTCTAGTACTTCTAACTTTCTCGCGATATCTCATAAGTAGCTTTTTGGCATTTACATCGTTTACCACTCCAACTCCTTAGTTAGATACGCATTTGACAAATTTTTTATCTATTAATTTCATTCTACCGTTTTTCTTTGAGCGTCTCGAAAATAATATTATCGATCGTAATATTTCGAGCAAGCTTAGTTCCAATTTTGTTATACCATTTTTCTTTGAAGATAAAGAATGATGATGTACAGTTCCAACGTTCTATAATTGGCAGAACAAACAATTTTTTCATAAAATACGGTAGATCAGCTTTTTCTATGTAACTGCAAAGTTTTATTTTGTCAAATAGTTGAACTTTGCGTGTAAAACAAATTCCACTTCCGAATGGTTCGTGTCGGATATTTTCCAAAAATGTTTTTCTCTTTCGATAGTTGACAAGATACGACGGAAGCAGCTACGTATAAAGCTTTAAGATAAAATGAAATAGGAAATTGGAATGCACGTATGCATTTAATAAAAGTAATTGAACGGATAAAATATTTGGAGTGCATATTGGCGAATTAAAGCGTCCGAATAAGTAGATATCTCAATCTGTACCAACAGTTAGCCGATTAATTATATCACCAAATAATTTCATTCAAACGATTTCGTTAAATATCAACGATGTTTCATATTCGAGCTTATATTCGTCTATTGGATACTTTGTCAACTGAATATGATATTTGAACATCTTTGAAACGGTTGGAAAAATATAAAAAGATTATACGCAGCAAAATTAAATGCTTATACGTAATACGATCTATATTACTTCATTGCTTGTATATATTTTTATACATTGGCGCAATTGCGAGATAAAAATTAGTTTCATATAACAGAACCTGCAGTGGTTCGCGAAAGTATTTGAACGTGTTATATGAAAGTATTATCATAGGAAATTCTCGCGTTCATATTCTACGTATATTATATGTGAAATATTTCGAAATTTCACTAGCATTGTAACGATACAGGTCTGTCGTGATTACATCGATACACTTTGAGACCGATCTGAAAGTGTATGTAGAAATTTCGACATATTTATCGCGAATATATATTGAAAAAAAAATAGTATACAGCATGAACAACAGTCGTCTTAAGCGTAACTAAGTATGCACGTTAGTTGATGTAATAGATAAATTGACCGTTTAATACCATATACCGATATACCGATATGTATATTTTCAGATTTGTTTTAAATTTGAACGATATAACCAGAATAGTAGAGCTTCGCGACAGTGCTAACGAAATTTTAAAATATTTCGTATAACGCAGATAATATATCGTACATAAAAGCTTCTCACGAGTGTTCGAATATTTTCGTAGGCCTCTCTCGACAGATTTTCTCGACAGATTTTCTCAACAGATTTTATTAGGAAGAATGGTTGGAGCAGAATCCTGCCTGGAAAGAGAGTATCTACGAAATCCTATTGATCCTTCATACTCGTACGAGTTGATTGTACGCGTGTATACAAAGTCAGATGAAACATATAGATTTCTATCAAGCAGAGGTCGTACATAAACACCGATTTACGTATTGTATGTACGTACGTACGTATGGCGCGCGTATCAGCTCGAGGGAGCTTACCGCGGCTTGCGAGCACGCGAAACAGAAACGAACAGCATTGTATCGGTCGTAAGCATACGCGCGGATGAATTTAAATCTGGCAAATTGAAATTCGCAGAGACCCGGCAATCGTCTGCGAGAGCGGAGATCAAAGTCTTGATGGCGTTAAAGGATCGTTTTCAATTAGGAAGGCTATAATTACAAAGGCAGTGTGTAATTACAGCCTCGGGGCATTTTGTTCGCGGCGAAAATCGCGATACATTGCTGCGACAGGAGGACAGCCACTCCACGTGAAATATCGCCGTGAAAAATCGATCCTTAAGCTACGAGCGCTCACAGTCGAGGGTCGTGTCCTATGGGCGGTACACGTCGTCGCATCGGTGATCGAAACTTGAAAAAATACAACTTTCGTTCGCGGTATGAATTAGTGAAGTATCGACGGGCAAGTTACCATCGTATCGTTTGGCATAAATTTTCAACGTTTATTTTAAGAAATGATCGTATTAAAGCGACTTATCGCGATGCTTCGTTTCGAATAACGAGCGTGTATGCATACGTACATGAAATATATACGAAACGAGTTACAGAGTATCTCTGTATCCAATTGTTGACTTCAAACAATAACGCGTACTTCTTAGAACACATCGAAACGGAGAATCAAGAAAAAATCAAGTAGGAAAGTGAGCTATCTACCATTGCATATCGTATAATTACATCTTGCTTTAAAAGCAAACTTTTGCTGCCTTTGTCAATAAGACATTTGCCATGGACCGATAAATTTCTAAACTTTTTTGCAACTTCGAAGTCTTCACGATGGAATTTGAAAGAAAAGCGGTATCGCCTTTCGTTTTTCTTGCAAAGAGCGCAAATCCTTCGCAAACAGCAAATTTACTTTCATTTATTTTAGATAACAAAATGCAGTGCTTCGATCGGCGAGTTTTCAGACACGTTTGCGTCAAATCGATGATGCTTTGTTTCCTCGACGCTTTTGTTTTATTCATACCGAGCCGCAGGTCAGATCACCGACTTCTTCGCTTTTTCTTCCAAATAAATTGGAATGACAGATCTACGGAGGTGTATACACCATCGCGAAATTCACAGACTTTCGCATCGCGGACATATTATCGTAGCGTACCGTGGAATAATTTTCAAAATGTCATAAAAATTGATACGGCGTCAGTTTGGAAAGAACCGTTGTTCGATCGAAAACACAAACGCGTACACGATTGTGCGTATGTTAATTTCAAAAAATATTAGCTGCGGCGAACGAAAGAATTTACTTAACGAAATACGCTTCGTAAAGAGAGGAACGTGAAACGTTCTTTTAACGTAGTTTTAACAAGTATACTGTATGTACGCGTAACGTTTAACCCGCATGGTCAACCAGGAAGAAAAAAGAAAAAGAGGAATATATTATTTAACGTACTCGTTAGTTCTAGGTCTTACGATCAATTTCTCGAATAAAACTAAATCGTGCACGTCCAACATCGAAATGATCCTGGGGGAAAAGGGATAAAGTGTTGCCACTAGTAGGCAGCTCCTTAGACCCTCGGGGCAACCGTTACGTTATTATACAAGGAAGCAGGTTGTACAGTTCGCGGGGAACACCGTAATTGGGGAGAATTTGCTCTCGACCGTGTAGAACGCCGCGGTGCTTCCCGCGCTCCCCTTTTATCTCCCCATCCGCGATTGTTATTCCCTCATTTACAAGCCCCACGGCGATACACGTTGCTCGCCACGACTGCTTCCGCACCTTCGGTCTCTCGCAAGGTGTCGATGACGCGTTGCCGTGTAATTTATTTATACACTCTACTTTGACAGTAACACGTTATCCGTAACGTAAGAGCCTTGCCTCTTTTCGTCCTCTAGCTGGTGTAATCACAGAGATAAGCAACCGCAAGTGCCGTGTCGCGGACACTTACGAAAGGGTTCTGTAATTTTCTAGTCATCGCGCATAAGTTTGCGTGTATTTAATAAGGCCTTTCTGTTTTTAACGACCTTACTTGTGTTTCTCTTTTTCTTTTGCCAAAGTTTGTGCGAATAAATAAATACAGCGAAATCTATTAGTATTTTGCTCGTAAAATCTCGCGCAAATTTGCGAGACGTCGTTCGATCCTTTTGTAAAATAAAATTTACCTTATCGTCCAAATTCTTATACTTATCGGCGCAACTAAAGAAACCAAATACTTTGGATGTTTTATACACTTTTACATACTGCGCGCATTTTACACGCTCTCGTACTTCTAACTTCCCTAGCGCACAAACATCCGTAATCTAATTTTACGTAGACGGCCGAAATTTCGGTTTCTATCCTTTTGGTTATGATTGCCGTATCGATTCTGATATCTGATAGTAGAACTAGAACTTTTGGTTCTTCGTCGGTTTTCAAACCAGTTCTAAGATCGGCTCTTGTATTGATTTTGCATTTTTTTTTATTATTTATTCTGATTGTGCAGCTGCTTAACAGCAAAGAATTATGATTCGTTTAAACCTTAGATTTAAAAAATTACATTTCATAGAAAAAATTGGTTCGTTTATTGCGAGACGATGATATAAAGAATCACCGTTCTAGGTACGCCAATTCTCGAGAAAATTCGCACCATTTGTACGATTTACAAATATATCGATACCCATACAAATTCACCGTACATATCAATTTAGCGAAAAGCATCTTTCCACGATGAACGGAGCAACGACATTAACAACGACTCTCGCAACCTTTCCTTCGTGTCCGTTTATCGGCTTCCTGTTCGCGGGAGCTCGAGAAGTAGTTAGCCGAGGCACGTAAAATCGGCCCAGCAAGGATACAGCCGATGGTGCCAGCGTGTGATATATTCACGCGACGTTCTGTGACAATGAGATGTTATCTGTAACGGCGTGTGGCACACCGCGGCTCCCTTTAGGCGACGAAACCGCCTCTTCCTACCTCCCAGACCTTCCTTCAACGATGCCTGCAGCCCTCGTAATATATTATAACGCAGACGCCTTAGCAGCCTCGCCGACTATATAGGCCCGCTTGGCTAGTTTATAGGTACCACCTTGGCTTGCACGCTATTTCGCCTAACCGAGATTGTGCGAGCAAAATGCATTACGGACGAATACCAGCCGACTACCAACGGCTAACCAATAGCATTATAAACGCAAACGTAACAAACCGTTAGATTTATGCCGTGTCTTAGACTCTGCGTTCCTTCTTCGGCATTGTGTTATATCCCTTTATACGGAGGATGAATAATTCCTCGAGAAATATGAAAATTATACGTTATATGTATCGCTTTACCCAGCATACGCGAGTGCTACGTCAACATTCGTGCTATACGTGCTACAACAGCACGCTGTACGTTCGAACGTTATCGATAAAACTCGATGTCTCTTTTTTAAATTTTCAAACGATACCGGCTCGAAGAAGCTATCTGCGAAACGAAATAACCGAAACGAGAGCGTTATGAACCATCGAATCTTACGCTCGTATGGAAAGAATAGCTGTTGCTCGTTAGCCGGTCGTGTCTCGTTCCTGCCAACTCGATATTTGGTCGATATCGCATTATCCGTAGAAATGGGAACACAACAACGAACGAGCATTCTTACTCTGTATGTATCATCTTCGTCTCGTTAATTGCTCGATCGAGACTCGCAACACTCTGTACGAGAACAGTTCCTATAGCACCATCCGTAGCTTCATCGATGAATTATCGACAAGACGGATGTTTTTAAATTGACGTGCAACCAATCACCTGTAACATCGCTGACGTTCGCTTTTTGTTCGTTTCGATGCGAGCCACTTTGAAGGAAAACGGTCTGATCTTTTTTACGTCAATTATGCAGTTTCTTTTTTCTTTCCTCTATCCCTTTTCTCTCCTCGTTTTTCCACTTTTTTGAAGAGACGCTTCTTCCCTTGCATATTCAATTGTACAAAGCATAATTGGTCATAGGCAATAATTATCGGGACGAGCAAGAAAGGAATATATTTTCAACTTGTATTGCACATGTATGGGAATATTCGTGTGAATTATTGGAAAGTAAATATCAATAGTACGTTACAAAGTAAGTTACTATATTAATAATTGCATTAATATGTATTACGTGCATCGTATTGTATATACTTAATAATATACAAACTACGTTAATATAAATCACGAGAAACAAGGTTTCCAACTAAATACCGTTTAAAATAAGAAAACGTAAATATTAATTAACGTATATCTTCCAACATATTCGCTCAAAAATAGTAAAAGATTGTCGATCAAGATTTCTAATTCTCTCGTTATTCAAAAGCTATTTAAGACAGATATATTATTTTATGTTTATGTTTATTTCAGTGGAAACGTCGATTTAGAGACCTCCCTTTACGCCAAAAGAGAAATAGAAATATATACAGTGCGCGTGTTATACGTACCGTGCTAGACAAAGAATATCATTATGTCGAAGAGATTACGTACTGTATCGTGCTTGTAAACTAAAGCGAGAGGGTACTGTTTAAAAGCTTCTTCCCAGAAGTACGATGAACTTGAAACGCAAATTACGATATCGTAGATAGAAGCACTAGGTCACGTTCTACGAAGTATAATCCAGGTTATCCTGGTTTTAGTTAACTGCTTTATCTATGTATTATTAGCGAACCTCGTTTCCCGATGTATGGAATGCGATCGTTTAATAAATTGATTAACAAGAACTGTAACCATATACCGCCTGTTATTTCTTCGATATTGCGAAAATATAGCGTAACAATTGCGCGTTTTATCATCGAATGTTAAGAATTTTGTAGATTTTTATAATAATATTTTTTATTACTTTCGTAATTTAGAGAAGTAAAAATTTAGTAGTTTTACTATTTATGGAAATAATCATTAGGAAATAATCTTTGTTATGATTAATTTTAATGTATTATGATTTTAATTAACGCAAGCACTCGGCTATACGTTTCAGGTTAATATTATCGAATTATGCAAGAAACTTAAATACATGTTCTATAATTATACTTCTCTCTAATATTTAGACACTTGAAGATATTTTACGAATGAACGCAAGACAATAGACTACTTCGTACACGGGAATTCTTGAAAAAATAAATCAGGAAGAGCTGCTTCGCTACATTTTTCCGTTCGAAGAGCACCGTGTTTGATAAGATTTCCATATTTTCATAGACAATATCCTTATTTAAATTTCCCTTTACACGTACATACGTACGTCTCTACATATGCAATAAATATCTTATTCCTGTCTTTATATTTCATTCGCCCATCCATTTTGCCAGGCTTCTTACATTAAGAGCCCGATATACGGAATCTCGCTTTTTCGTTATCCCGATTCGCGATCTATAAAATACAAAAAATATATATATATATGATCTCTTATGCTGAAGCATCTCATACAGACTGTGTAAAAGCTGGACCATTGCCGAGGTAAGCGAGCCACTTCTGGCCTCTTCTGCCACCATTTTGCCCAATGAAATTCAAAATCTCCGGTGCCATTTGGATTGCAGCTGGTCGAGATAAGGCTACTTTATTGCACCTGGCAATGGTTTTTAGCCGGTAGGCAGATGGCAAAGGCCAAAAGATGCGGACACCCACAGTGACGTAATCGTGAAAAGTCTACGCTTGCTCTATTCTTACCTCCCTTAGTTACGATATGTGCTCATTGTAACTCGCGAAAGCTACTACATTCGTAGATGCGTACCTAGGCTAAGGGGGGAGGGGGCAGGGGAGGAGAGGCGGGGGAAGTAGCGATGTAATAATTTGTAGGAAGCTGAGAATACAGGAAGGGAAGAATTTCTATGGCAGCCAGATTATGAGGAACCGAGGAATCTTTATAGAAGTTAAGACGAAAAGAAAGTATTAATTTTGGGGAAGGCGAGAGTATGAGAAAAATAGAAGATTTCGTACGAGCCAGGCTAAAATAAATGTATGAATTTTCAGCGAAGAAAATACAAAAGACGTGGATGTTTTTTAGGGGAAACGCGGATGCCAGAAATGTGAGAAATTTTGAAAAAATAAGAAACAAAAATAGAAATACCCTGTAGAAATTTACTTATGAAAATATAAAGCATAAAAATAACCACAGAAAATAAAATATTAAATATCAAAAACTTTAATATCGTGTACTTGCACAAACTACGTAATTTCCATATGGTTCGATGAATTTCTTCGATAACTACGTATTTTTTGTATTTATAAGATTTACAAGAGTATTGGTTCTAGAATTTAAAAATTTTTGGGACGAAACTGTTAGTTCTTCCATTCGTAATATCCTTTAGAATAATTTATGCGGTAAAAATTATTTAGGTGGATTTGGTTAGAAGATCCTCGTGGCCGTTAAATTTCTAACAATTTTCACATCGATTTCTTCAAACTTATGTCGATAGAAAAAAGTTATGCGAATATTCATGACGGCTATTAGCGGTTTGCTTTCTTCGTCATAAATCTTCTTCGCATTCGATGTAACATTTATAGCGATTTTTTGTCCTTAATATAGTTGATCGTGTATTAAGAATAAGATAACATTGAATTAATTATATCGCGTTGAACTTCAGAGACATGACATTTCCATGCATCGATCTAACAAAAGGTGGAAAAATATAGAGAAATTTTTGTAGAGAAAAGATGTGAAAATAAATAACTTTATGGAAAGAAGTAAATTTAACGTCATTTCCAGAAATGCTTAACTACTAAAATTTATCGAGACAAGGTAAATCGCTGTTAATACCTATATATAAAATTAGCGAGGGATCCGATGTTCGTACAACCAGACATTTGATTCTAAAGAAGCCTTATGATGCATATAAATTTTGTAAAGCTACAGATTTTATACAACACGCTCGTAGAAACTAAGGAAATTTTTAAATTAATGACTTTTTATACAGCAATAATTGAGTAATAATTGAAAAAAATTACGACGTCGTAGGTCGATATAACTATGATTAATATTTTAAAGGATATGAAAATACTTGAAAAATATTATAAGATAAAACTGGTTTAATAACATATTTTCTCGTACAATTTTATAAATATCTTTCAACGATTACTTTTCAACGTTTACGATCAAAAGCATCCTCGTGGAGTTGTTAATTACGTAAAAAGTACTTCGATCGAGCAGCGTCGAAGTTTATTAGATAAACTTGATATCGGCATAGTAACGATGGAAGTTACGTGCAAGAATTTAAAAGTTCGTAAATAAATATGCGTATGACGATGTTGCTAGCTTTTTACCATATCGCTTGAAAGATACGATAAACGTAAATTTAAAGGTATTCAAGTTTAAAATTAACATTCGACCGATTACGTACAATTTTCTCTATATCGCTTATACTTTGTTCCTAAGCAAGAATAAATTAAATATACGATAAGATAACAAATGCCTAGAACGCTTGACTATCCAAACTGATCATGGCGAATGAATTTGTTTTCAAATGCCAGGAGATCGTCTATTTATTTTGAGTTATTTTATAAGTACCCATGTTAAACAGGTCGACTCGCTCTTTCTTTTTAGCAATTTTTGAAATACGCAAAGTGCCCAACGACTAATGTTGCGATTCGCCGAGCAATACCACTTTATCGATCGCGAGACACGTTGCAATACGAAATAACTAAAACTGGAAAAAATCTGTTACGTTCAAAGATGCAATCGAGGTAGTTTTATAGAAGCCAAAAGTACAACTGTTAAAAATATATGTAGAATATTTTAATATCTTAATATTAGAAGCGGTATATTTTATATTAAGAGGTTGAGAAAGAAAAATGTAGAGGTTCAAAATGAAATAAGTAGAGAATCTGCTAACGTGAGATTAATTGATGATACACTGAATTTTAAAACTGCTCTGTTGTAAAAAATACCGTTTCTCTGCTGTAGTCTTACAAGGAATCATCTCCGAATTTTTTCATTAATTGGCGTTGTAATAATAATAATCGATCGCTCCATTAAACGATATTCTGAAAATCCAGATTCTAGCGTATTAGCAGAAACAACAATGGTAGGATGGAGCATAATTAAAATTTCACATAGTCGACATACATAAATGCTCTTACCGCTCAGTTTCGTTAAAACTATAATCGTCAGTTTTTGTATACTTTCTTACGAAGATAAGAAACGGTCCGTGGAAAAAAAAACTTTCAAGTTACCGACTTTACGATGAATAAACCAAGATGAGGAGCTGGCAGCAACAACAGCAAGAAATAGATGAAGATACGACAAGAAAAGGTTGAAAGATAAGTCCAGAAGAAGCGTTTAAATCAGCACGGTCCAGCCATGATGTGGGCAAGCTTCGTGAGACGCCTCCAGCAGTCACGCTAAAACGAGACGCGACGTTTCGCTTGGCTGCGATCTCGTATTGCACCCATGAGTTCTTTAATGACCCCAGGACTACGTGTGCAATCGTTATTTTTACGAGAACGCTTTAAACGAGCAACCTAGACGAAGGTTCGCGTTCGTGCTACGAGTACACCGAACGATCCCGTTTTGCGGAGCTAATCGAGATCGCTAATCGATACCGAGACTCGAATAACCTTGATAACACGTTGTTCGTGGTTATGCTTCAAAATAAAATCCAATGCTTAGATTTGCCAAATTATATTTTTTACAAAACTTCACGGATATACGGTGTATTTTTAAAAGGTTTATGCCTTTGAACCTAATTTCTTTCCAAGCGTATGTAAATATATGTGTACATACATATGTATATATAGGCTGTCTTAGTATCGATGGTGCAACTTGGGTGTATATGGAATATTTATTTTTCATTCGAGGCCATCTTCTCGAGAAAATCCAACGTGGAAATTCGTTTAGCGTTTGTACATTTGGCTAAAATATTAAGCGGGGAGGGGACGGAGGCAACCGAATAAACGTTATCCTCCGTTGTATTTGAAGAGTTACTACGCTACGGTAGATGAGCAGTGCTGCGATATACAACCGATGAGACAAAGTTACATTTCCACGATAATTAATCTACGATTTGTTTACGTGTTCTACGTATTAATCAGTTTGCGCTAAGCCTTTTTCGAATTAATTTTTTAAATTATCTTCCTATCTTTTTTTGATACGTAAAATGGTAATTCCCGAATGTTTTACTACGTTTTAAAGCCATAAAAATCGGAAGGCTTTTCACATTTTTCACGTGTAATCTCACCTGTGATCTTTTCAGTGTATTCAGTTACAAAATAAGAAACAAAACAATATTCCACAATTTGCTTTTCCTGTTAAATGCAACGCGGAGCGATATATGCTAGTTTTTTTTTTATAATTTCTCTGCAAAATAACTATCTGCCATTTTCTACAATAAACAGTCTTATCAACGGTCTAACAATACGTATGTTTATCAATCGTCGACCATCGATTTATTAATGCGTTTACTATAAAAGGAAAAAACGCTTAAATCGCGATCGATTCGACAATACTTATCGTTAATAGAATAGTAGCCAAACTGTTGCGCAACTCGGTGAACGAACAATAACAGCGAGGTAGCTGACGATCGTAATATGTATTTGCGATTGAGGATTTGAAGGAATTCTATCAATCCAGCATCGCAAGTCGGTTGCAATGGCAGATGCGTCGAACTGCACTGTCCGTGTAGAAGCTCCGAAATTGTCGAGACCACAAGGCGTTGGTTTCCGTTCCGCGTTTGTTCGCTTGTGTACACTCGCGTCTCGAGTCCTGAACGCGTACAACCGAGGAAACGGACGTGTCGCTTCCACAATGTTCCGTTCACAAGTTTTCACTCATGAATCGCGGTGACCAGCTCGAGCCACCGATCAACGAGCCACGATTACACCTATTAAATCGAATTCTTTCACGATAAAAAATTTACGTGATCGATATGCCACTCCAATTGTAAAACTATATATATAGTATATGGTGGAAAAATTTCCCAAAAATTTGTTAGAAACTGATAAAATGAGAAATAGGGAGATAGAATAAATATCAAATAGCGAATAAGTATATCAAATCGAATACTCTCGATAATAAAGAGACTGGTTGTGGTTCGTCGGTTATACGAAACGTAAAACAATCTGTCGGGTAAAATCAGTGGAAGGTCTATTTATAAAAAGAAACAATCTATCATATAATGACAGCTTTTTGACATTTTCAGATATTATTGATTTCCATATCGTAAATTTAAAAGTACAAAAAATCCTAGTATCCAATCGAAAGGTATTATTTGAAACTAAATATCTCAAAATACGATCGGTTTTTATTCGCGAAACGGATGTATTATTGACGAAATTCTCAATAGAAAACTTGAAAAGGTTTAACCGAGCGTGATATATACAAAACTATCGGAAACAATTTTATTCCAGGAATCAAAATGTAATACCCAGGGTTCTCTCGATCAGTTGCGATAATTTTGATCGAAAAATTGTTAGCATAAATTGCTCGCATAAAGCTTGCCTTTATCGCAAGATTAAAAGGAAAGTAAAAATTCGTTTCAAAATTTTCACGCGACTTTTAATTAAAATATTCGATCCAATCGAAAAATTAAATGCAAATTAAATTTTAATTTCAACAATATCGTTAAACTGTTATTTTACGTATATAAGGCCGTACACGTTGTTCCATATCACGTTATTTTTCGTTTTTCCTTTCGAGATGATCGATTCAAATGATCGTTTATTTACTACGTTTTAAAAGTTTTCTGAAAATTTAATCGTGATTAAATCGACACAGAAATCTCTTACGTTATAAAGATATTCTATGATATTTTAGCATCCTATTTTGGTTCACTTGGACGCTATAGTGTTTTTAAAAAAGGTTATGTCAAGGTAAATAAAATGTTTTCCATGTTTATGTAACGATTGTTACGTCCAAAGATATAATTATTTCATAGAAAATACTAGTACCTCGTTGATACCGGTCTACGCATTAAGTTTCTGAAATCATACTCGTGTTCGACACAGACAACGGTATCAATTTCACGTAAATCACGACAGATACACCTACGTATCAGGAACGGTACTGAAAGTTCTCGCGGAATGGCATTAGGTATCTACGTATGTGCTTATTTTTCTCGGAAACTGTATCGAAATAAATGATACTGGGAGACATCTGACATTTGGAAAACAGAAATTGTTTCCCGTTTGATCGCAAAATTTGTTTATAAGGTAGATAATTGTAGTTGTATAAAAGGATGGACTTGAGTCGACGAGATCGACAAGCAACTTCGTAATAATTGCGAAAATATATACTTTGGTATCAGGACACTGTGTTCTCCTAGAAACACGTTACTCCTTAATTACTACTGCTACCATTAATTAAAACGATGGCTTGGCAACTACGTGTAATTAGTTCCATCGAATAAACGACATATAGGTAAAATTTAAAAGCAAATGTTTCGGCAAATAAACCACACGAAAGTCGAACTAATCGACTTCGTCCAACTACTACTAAAACTACAACATTTGCGGAAAATGTTAGATAGCCTGGCTTTTGAACGATATCCGAATATTAACAAGCGTTTCGCGTATGAGAGTCTTTGTCAAAGTTGCCCGATATTAAACGCTATATAACACCATGCAAAATGTCAATGAAGTTGCTCCTTTCAGCAGCCGCTTCTTCGATCGTTAATTAGAATGACGCGCGGCAAACTGCGAGTCCTTTCGTTTTAATTAGCAAATTTAGTTAACTAGGCAAATTAACGGTCACAAAGTGACTGGCGGTGCACGTGGAAAATCGCAATCGCAGTAAACTCGATGACGAATAGGAGGGGACAATGATGGACCCGTAACGAGCTTAGCGGCTTTCGCGGCTCGCGCGTTAAGTCTGCAAGTTCTTCGGTATGTTTACACCAGGTATAATCGAATTTCCTGCAACTTCTGGACCTGTTATTATAGAAGTTCCCGAACCGAATCGTACCGAACCGAACCGCGGCACTGGCAATTCAAAGGTCTCTGGAGGTTCTCGACCGACCTCGACTATCGTGACAGTTAAGTAACTGGAACGAGCTGCGTTTACAATCGCATATTATCAATGGACTAATCTCACGAACTCTGTGTCTACATTATCTATCTTGTTCCTTATTAATGCTATCCTTTTAACCCGTCCGCGATCCTCCGATATTTCCGCGTCTCAATGTCGCTTAGTTAGCTTCAACCGCGTGGTCTTTAACGATCGAGCTGGACTTTCATTTACATGGTAAGGTATCGGTGATTTATCAAATATAATTCACAAGGAACGAGACGCAATATATCGACGACTTTTTTTATAAAAGTGGCTGGGATGCCATTATCTTCGAGAGAGAGACTTGTTCGGGTGATCGATCGGCAGTAAAGACATCGCTTATACTAATCTCTGAATCTGCGATAGGGCGCGGATGAAGGTAAAAAGAAGAGTACAACGATTTAAAAAATGTGGCGAGTAAATCTGCAGTCGCTTGATCAGATTCGGCAGCTTTGCCCTCCTATCGGAGCTAACGAATTTCCAGAATGATTTTCGCTTCACAGAGACGGAGTATTTCCAATATTACGAAGAAAGACCGAGTAATCCACGTTTGATAGACGTGTACGCCGAGATCCGAGGTTAGACAATTTAAAAGTTTCGCGGTAACTAGCAAGTAATACATACTAACGATACAACTACGTACTATAGTAGCAGGAAAGAGAGTATGAAATTCATCTGCAACGCTATGGCTTCGTATAATTAACTTTGAAAGCAGCTATTCAACGATCATGATTCTCCGCTTGCTTGTGCGTTAGAAACGCGGAGAGACGAGAGTTTAATCAAAAACTGTTTCGAAAAAAAAAAAAAAAGAAAAAAAAATACAGACCCTACCAACGCACACTACTCGCGCCTCGTCTCACGGTGTGCTTCGTACATCAGCAAATCGTTGAAATAGCTGAAACAATAGGGATAATCCTGTGTAGCGACATTTTACGCTCGAGAAAGGTTAGACGAGTCAAAGAAAGACAGGGACACTGCTTCGGACTTTCCCAGAGAATGGGTGTCAACGTTATCTCAAAAGAATCATACTTTTGCAATATTTAATGTACCGCCTTGTACATTTCGAAACGATCCTCCCGCTGCGCTGCTCACAGAGAACTATGTTAATTACCACTGTTATTTTCTCTCAGAAACGATTCTCTCTTTTTCGTTCTCCATATCTTGCCAACCCTCTATTCGTCCTTTTATCCGAGCAAAGCGAAACCATACGATCTATAACGTTCTTTGTACTTTGCTCGTTCCTGCGGGTCATATTGTTTATGTAGAAAAGAGAATCGAGAATGCCAGAGGTCGATAACGATCGAAGTGGTTTGCATTCCAGCGATTTGCATACCGAACGAAACACGTGATGAAAGAGCCACAATGAGAGAACGAAATAGGAACACAGGCTGGCTCTCGATCGTTACCCAAGTACAACTTAATGACTCGAATAACGCGTCAATTTCTAACTTTCAATCGGAATCGTCCTTTGCTCCTTTTCAATCCGATTTCGTTTCCTGTGGCGATTCGTGTTTCTTCGAGAGAAAGAGATAGACAAATAGATAGACAGAGGGGGGCGGCGGATAAAGAGAAACGCTTGCTACGGATCGATGCAAATCGTTCGATTTGCTGGTTCGGTGCAGATATCACAACTTTTACATAGTAGATAAATCATTTTATCATCGTTTAAAATAGAGCGAACTTTTCTCTGCGTTTATTCAAATAATATTCTGAATAATCCACAGTGTTTTTTTTATTCGCGTTATTTGAATTGCATAAATTAAGTAAGTATTCACTTAGGTAGGTCAACTGTTCGGTCGAAAGAGCTGAAACTTTACTGATTCGGTATATAAGTTATTTCTAAAAGAGAGGATAGGGCGATAACGTGCAAATTGTTGACAATTAAGTAAAATTACGAAGGAATTTCACTAGGTCAAATGTGAAAACTAAATACAAAGTCGTTGCACATGAAAATGATATTAATCAAGCAACCCACGACGTTCGATACGTTTGGACCAGTGTTATAGTAACATTGCGAAACATTTTGAAGTGACATTCGAACCATTCGTCCTACTCCTTTGATATCTTTCCATAATTGCACTGGTAACGGAGTTACAATCCGACACAATTGCGTGGTCCATCCTCTATATGCATATATAGTCTAATTAATGAAACTTTAACGTCAATTTCCAAGGGAACAGTTAGGTGGCGACCCATACTTCCCTCGAGACCTTTTACCTCATAATATTACCTCTTCTACGATGAGTAGAATACGATGCAATAAAGAAACCATGATCTTGAATTTCCAGGTCAATTTTGCGCGAACTCCTTTTCACAAATATCCATCGATCGAAAGACGTAGAATCTAACTGTGACCGTTTTTATTACGCTTACTATTTACGCGCTCTCTCCACACTTTTTTCGAAAGCTATATACATGTATACGTTACAGACTACTTTCATCGTACTATGCTCGAGATTAAATTCGCGCGAGTAACGCATACTGGACCGTGGTATTGTTCGGTACACAATCTGCTTCGCAATTTTATATTATCGATCATGTTCTGTTCGATTAGTTTCGAACTTTAAATTCATGTATAACAAATACAATTTGACGATACATTTTGCTAAGTAGAATAAATCTCGCTACATCTAAATTCTGAAAGATCTTACGCGTTTCTAAAATTGACCACTTCGTACGCAACAGCTTTACGATCCATTTAAGATTTATTATTTACAGTGTGAAACAGGCAGATTTAAATTGAGAGGTTCGTAGAAGAGCGATGGAATTGTAGAATTTTTCAACCTTTTGGATAAGTCCAGTAGTCGGAAGCCAGACTCGTAGCGTGGTGTAGTAGATATTACAAAATACGATCAATAGCTTGACTTATCGTCGTGTCGAGATTAATCAGTTTTATAAAATCAACCTTTATCCCGATGTGCAGAGCTTCGTGAATTAATTAAATACAGTTCTTTCGCGATATAATTACAGATGTATCAGAAGCAATTAAACAGTACGATGAGTATTTTGTTGCGAAAAGATGAAATGTATTCCACGCTAAAGAAGGTAAAGATGTCCGAGTATGCTAGAAAAGTTAGAAATGGATAATAGTCGGTTTCGTTACAAGTGCTTCGACTATTTAAACGGAAGATAGCTTGAATAAATATATTATATTATATAAAGATATTCGAATAAAGATATTATCGTGTATAAATAATAATATAAGTAGCAAAATTTGCATAGTACGAAGTAGAGAATCCGAATGAAGTTAAGAAGAAGAAGAAGAATTTTTCGCTCGTGAAATCAGTAACGATCGTTCAGCGAACTATGATTACACCGGAGGCGGCATTTTCCTGGAAAAACTTCCAGAGGACGGGGAATTATACTACAAGAATTTTATTGTTACGCGAAGGGAAGTAAAGGGGCAGCCAAGGTGTCTATCTAAATGGAAGGAACACGTGTAACGTACGCAATTAACCCGGAAAATAATTCTTTGCTGCCCCCTCTTCCCGGGCTGCATCCCTCGTAACCTGACGAAGCGGCGACCGGCCATATTCCTGCGTTTAATTAACTCCAAGAAACATCTTTTAATTATAAGACTATTTCGTACGCTGGACAAGTATAGCGTCACATTCCAACGTTATAATTGTTCGCAAAAATTTACATTTCTTTCGTACTTCTCGTTTCATCACCAAACTGGACGATGAAACCAAGAGAGCAACGTTTAATGGCGGCCAGGAAAATCGAGGGCCAGGATATTCCTCGCGTCTCTCGAAAACATATATGTCTCATTTCGTAGAAATTAGTTCGTTTATCCTTTCTGTTTCGAGTCGGCTCGACCAGTGTGACGCGTTTGTTACGAAACGTTGATACTAAAAGCGCTAAACAAATAAAACGAAGGGGAGAAGTAGACGAAGGAGAAACGAGAAACAATTTAACGCTTCCATCCGAAAAAGAAAAGAAGAAAGAAAAAAAAAAGGGGGAGAAAGAAGTCTATTACAATCGGACCAGTCTCGCCGTTCTATCCCACTTTCTCTCTAGTTTTCGCCTTCCTCGTTACAATTTTCTGGCTGCTATGACACTGCTTATTTCCTTACCCTTTTTTCACCGTTGTGCAATAAACACATAAAAAGACGTTCGCCTTTATATACCGACTAACAAGCTTTCCTGACGAAAAGCCGACGAGCATTCCTCCCTTATGGAAAATTTAAAAATTTACACAACTTCCACCCGTTTCACTGCCGCTGCCTATATTTTCTTTCCAATTATGTCAACCAACTTGTCTTAATAGGTCAAGCTCTGTTCGTGCGTCCGAATTAAACGCATAACTTTCTCCTCTTTCGGTCTTCGTTTTATGAAATTAACGCTATCACATCCGCAGGATTTTCGAAGAAAATAAAGATCCTTGAAGTTGAATTCCTTTTTAATTGACTTTCTCTATTTTTATGCTTCCACTCTAGGCTATTCGAGAAACAGAATTATACAAGAATTTACTGCAGCCAGATGAAGATTAGATTCGAGTAAAGTATAATCAGTTTTTTATAGTTGATAATATCGAAGAACGGTATAAAACTTTTAACTACAAACATGCATTTGATAGAAAATTAACATATCGTTAAAGAGAAGAGTGCTCTGATAATTTTATAATTTTCATTACGGTGACTTGCGAAAGTAGTTGAACGATTACTACGGAAAACTTTTACAAATGTATTATGTGTACTGTACGAAACTTTCTAAAGTTTTATTAACGTGTAACGAGGCACGAATTATCATGTATTAGACCGCACTGGTAGAATTTAAAACCATACCGAACGTGCAAGTTATATAAAAATTATAAACCGTTTGCTCCTCGTACGTAGTTGATAAAAAATGATTACGTATACAGCGCGAATAATTACATTAAAGGAATTTAGTAAGAAAGCTAGTGCCGCTAGATATCGAAGCCGATTAGTATCATGAATATAATCGACAGTTTCTATGCATCTTTGATCTCTGGAAAATTCATGTTCGCGATAAATGAGCTGTCGGAAGCCAAACTAATTAACTCCGCTTTTTATTAATTTTTTAATTTCGTTATTTTGTTTTTACTACGTAACTTTAATTACAAATTAAGAAACGAAACAGATAACTTATTTCCACGAGATCATTCGTCGCGAGAAAATAACGTAGATAACGATAAATTCAACGCTCAAATATTTTATGGAGACATACGAAAGTAAGAATATAAGTAGTTAAATTTAGTTATTCTCCTTTCGTTTAATTATGTATTTATCGTATATTATATAATAAACTGCAATTACGAGCTATATTCTATTTTTACTAAATATCAACGATTCGATTGAAATTCTCGCAATTTATATACTTATATGTAAGAAACAGCTATTCCGCTCTTTCGATGAAAGATACATCGCGTATCGTTGCATTTAGAAAACAAGCATAGTACTCGAATCCCTTGTGTATGTTGAATAAATGGTGTAACTCCGCTAACGGAAATAGCTGTATATACGTTATATTCATAGTCGAATTTCCTTCCTTATATGCATATGGCACAATATGGTTGAATATCGTTGGAGCCTATGAAAGTCTCGATGACAAATTTCATGCTCCGACGGTCGCTAGTTCTAGCGAATTTCACGGTTCATCGAAACTGCCGTTTCGATCGGAAAGTCTCTGCTTGCTCTATTTAATAAAGAATTAAGTCAGACAGATGTACGTCGTTCGTAGACGTTGACGACTGTGAAAAAATGTTGTACGATTCTCTACGTTTCTATTTGAAATGCTATATTTTTCCTTCCCTTTAATTATTTACAACGAGCGAAATATTTTAAAAATTGCAGATGCATCAGAAGTGACTGGCCGTACAAATTGAACGATCTGTTATAAATCTTTCAATACGTTCTAACTGTTTTATTTAATAAAATAAATATCTATAGGATTATAGGATGAAACGTAAGTAGAATTATAAGGTGTCTTGCTTTCATACTTGTAACGATAGATAAATAGTTATTCGTATTAATAAGTTTCTGTTAATAAAATTGCTTTAAAAATTCCGAATATTTTACGATAATACGAGAAATCCTGTATCATACTAAATTCTATTTATCATACGAATTTTCCAATTTCTGTAAAAATCCCTTTGATACACCTTTGTCCATTATCGATCTATCAACAAGTAAGTATGTTGTTACAAATAATAAAAAAAATAAAATAAAAAGAAATATCGTTTACCAATAAACTTATCACGTTTTAATAAATTCTCCCGGCAATTGCAAATTTGCAGGTACGATTTCACTTAGAAACTTCCATTTTAACAAATCTACCTTCGTACTCGATCGCGAGTATTATCCCTGAAATGTACGTTTCAAATCTAAGAAGCGAATAAGGCGTTAAAGTCAAATGAATTTTCGTTAAATCGCGCAAACAACAATCCCGTTGTCTGATTTTTCTACGATTTCATTGAACGACAAAAGGGTATTCGAAATGGAGTAAAATTGTTGGCACGATCGAATCGAAGGGCCTTCCACGATGACAGTTTCAACACACGCAGCCTGTCAAATATATATGTGCGTATATACAATAGCCTTTCGCACGAGTATATACGTCTTCGTCGATTCAGACCGAAGCGTACCACGCGGCAAGCGCATATTTTGTACTAATTGCGGTACGCACGTGCGGACCTAGTTTAAGGATGCATAAAAGACCCTCTGCGTTTAACGAGCAGCACGCGTGTCTCCGAGTAACAATTGTAGCAGACATCTGGCACTATGTTCTATATATCCCTACTAACAACATTGTGCTTTCTTCGTTTGTTCAAAATTACTAGATTACAGGATTAATAATAAATCAAATAAAATTAAAAGACAGTCTAGGAAAATTCAACGATTGCGGGGAAAAAAAGAAATATATATATAGTATATACATAAGTATATATATATATATATATATGTATTGTATATTTTCTGTTACGTGCAACATAAATATGTAGAATAAATCAGAAAGGTGTAACTTACAATTAATAAAATATATAATTTGTAAATAATGCGTTCACGCGTGGTATTTGTAGACAGAAAAATGCAGATTTTGTCAAATTTCACTTCACCTTCAAATCGCAAAAAGGCAATAATCCTCGCTTCTATCGCAGTAATTACGATAAAACTCGCGTAGAAAGGAGTAAACGTAACGCTAATCTCTCTTAAGTACGAGAGAGACATACCGTAATAGACTCGGAAAATCTCTCTCGTAACAGCCGGTTACCGAAATACCAGTTCGATATTTCGATGCGCTATACACACGAGGAAGAAGAATGTATTCGTGCAGTTGACAGTGTATGTACGAGTTAGGTTCGCAGGAACGGCGAAGGAAGGACGCAAGAAGTGGAACGCGAGAATGCAGTCTGTATATGCATTGTACAATGTACACAGGGTAGACATTACCTTCCCGAAGTCGACATTACGACTTTATACCACGCGAGAATTGGGGAATGCAAAGGTGGCTGGGTGAAAGAAAAAGGACGGAGCGAGGGTCGAGGAGGGTAAGGGTGAGGGTGGACCACTTAAATCGAGCCACGTCGATGATTTTCGACTACCTCGACTAAAAATTATATTTCGGTTTTCGACGCGCGCCAATATATCTTTGCGAGATTTTCGCGACCAGCAAAGAGAAACGAAACGACATTGGTTGTCGAATGAAAACGCTCGTGGCTGAAAGTTTCGTCTTTAAAGAACTGTTACACGAAAAACTGTACAAGTACAAGACGATTTTTCTCGTATCTTTGTATACGTCTGAAACTTATTTGAAATATTCTTTGCGCTAATGTAATGTGAATTGGTATCTTCTATTTAAGATTTTCAAACTTTGCTCTTCTATACGTTCAAGGGAGAAGTCTAGATACATCTCGTACGAATTAGCGACAATTTCACCTGGACGCTGTAATTCGATGAATATCGTGGCACGTGCTCGTGTAAAACAAAATAGCCATGCTCGTAATAATAATCGATAATGTTGAAAATATATCGAAATCCACACGTTCTTCATTTTACAATTAGCTACCGACCCGAACATTAGTTATCTAAATTTGCTTGATAAAGAGAAGTTTGAAATACAAATGGAAATGTTGCAGGACGTGACTGCAGATATGCAAATGGATATGCGGTTTGTGTAATTCCACACGCATATATATTCGTTCGATTACGTCTAGTTACGTATTTCTATTCGTCTTCCTCCTACTTTTCGATCCTGCAGACTTTTTTCACTTGCGTACTTTGGGCGACAGATATACCTAGTTCTAAAGTTTCTACTCATGATGCGTTCGACACTACGACTTCGTTAATGAAAACGTATTATTATTACCGTATTCCCTGATTAAATCTTTTGTCGTGAGCTTGGAAGGAAAGAAACGTACGATTCAATTATAAAATTTAGAATGTTATAGCGGTAATCAGATTTAAAACTACGTACCAAGTAATTTATTTGTCAATATTTTTCCACCTTTATCTACTAAAATATAGCTCTTAGATATTAAAGGTAAAACGTTCGAATACTTTCATTCCATTTTTCATTTCACTGACATTTTTTAAAAATACCTCAAAGATACTGAAAATTTCTTACATGGATGCTCTCTGACAATCTGACGAGTGCTCGACTTCTTTTAAAACGAAAAATAGAAACACGTTAAATTATTCGATTCGTGTAACATCGAAATTCTACACGAAGTATGAAACAACGAAACTTGTTAATTCAATTGTTGGAAATGTATCCAAATTTGATTGATCAAATACTAATATTTACAAACTGTATTGCCATCGACGGAAGTTATAATCTTTGTGTTGCTTTATAATTTCTACGAATAAAAAGATTTAAACGATTCGTTTAAGCATCACGTTTTATCAATGTATCATTAAGGATACACGTCGTATTTAACAATGCAGCACTTTAGATAATTAATTCAAACATAAATTAATTTAAACTCTACAGTCTGTCCACGCTTGATCTTTCGTACTTTGGCTGATTTAATTATTTGCGTTATTCCACTCACGAATATTAAAGGAGCGCAAATAAGCGTAAATTAGACGCTTAATGCAAGCCAGAAAATTCTTTCATATACTTATACATCCTTACACCTAATATTATTATAGCGTGAAAAATACTAATTACTACGATATTATTATCGGTCTGAATTGCACGGTAGTTGTATTACCGTTTCAAGTTGCTTCTCTTCGTTTACCAGACAGGGTGCCAAATTTGATCATTGTAACTTATAAAAAAGTTGTAAATGATACGTTCTGCGTAAAAGTATTTTGTAAAGAAATCACCTGATCTCCAAGCGATATAGATATATATCGCTGAAACGGATTTTTTAAACAAATTTTCTCGAAAAATATCTTCTTTTCTTACATCGAAGGATACTCGTACTACGGATAAAATGTTTAGGATTTAACTGATATTACAAATTTTTGTCATTTATCGAATAGGTATAGGTATAGATATATTCCAAATTATTTCTCCGTTAAAGCTATCTCGAAGTTAGAAATAAAAACTACTAAAATTTCGTGATATATTTTTAGAAGCTCTATTATTTTACAGTGAAAAGCTTAAAAAATATTTGGCCTCTTAATAAAGAAATTTTTCGAAAAAAACACCTTCGTACGCGCGAAATTAACCTACTGACATTTGAAAATTGAAAATGACTAAAAACCAATCTCTCTTTTCCCATTCACAATTGAACGGCAATACCATTCAAGCAAATCGACCAATAGTCCCTCTTGTACGTTTTTGTTTCAGGGGAATTTTTGAATCGTTGTAACTCGTGACGCGTTGATTGCAAACGGTAATTCCTGACCGCAGTCTGTGTACCGCGCACCGCACACCGCTCACCGCACGCATTTAAATATTACGCACAGGTGCAGACCAACAGAAGCGCGCAACTGGGCGTTTATTTTCATTCAATCTTTTGATAATGTATTCTTGTCAGACAATCAACGGTTCAACTGTCAATTATCAGGCTGCTGCGACACGTAAAATATTTTCCGAATTACTGACGTTGCGAACCGTACACGCAATCGAATAAAAGGAGAGGGGTGCCAGTGCATGGCAAAGTGCTCGTGCGTTGGGGTTAGGCAGAGGGATGATTTATCGATTCATCTTCGTTGGCTCGCGCAAATCAAATAAAACTGTGGATAACAATTATGCCATAATTGTGTAAATAGTCGATCCAATCGGAAAGCCCCCGGCGTAACGATTGGTATAAGCTAAGGATAAAATTGATGTTAGCTTTTTGCATGGGAATCCCAGTTAACCTTTAATAATTTGCTTTGTGGCAACTTTAGCTGCGGCCGTGTTTAATGCAAACGTCATAAGTACCCTTTCGATAATCAACGATTAAATAGAATTACGTCGATCGCGTCTGCTACTTTACGGCTAACGATTTCTTATTCGATTGCAACGACGAGAAAACGATCGCGATAATTTGCTTTTTATTATCAGCCTATAGTTTTTAAAGATGTGGAATTTCTCGTGGACGAAACCCACCAGTGCTCTCTTAGTTAGTTAATTAATTCAGATTTATCTACGTATATATTGGATTTTACATGGATCGAACGAGATACTAAAAATCGTCGGAGAATAGTTAATTTTACGTTGCGACATCTTCAAAAGCTTCAGCGGAGTAAACTATATTTCAGCCTAACAACACGCCAAAGTATAATTTTATTAAGTATCTTTATCTTTTCGCGCATTTCGTATTTATTTATTAAGAACGGAATCTTTTAATTTTTATACGAAAATAAAAGCTGATATTTTTATCGTTTAAGCGCTTATTATAATCTAGTGATTTCAATATCTGGAAGTAATCACACTACCGTGCGCTGTAAAATATTTGCTTGTTATTTCTTTCATAACAGAAAATAATCCAAAACGAAAGAGAAATATGTTTAAACATTTTATACGAGTATTTTCCATACAAAATAATGAAATAAGTCAATCAACTAACGAGGAGAGCAAACTACTTCAAAAAAAAGTTCGGAACTCTCTAGTTCGTTTCATCTAAAAAATAAAAATTCGTAAAGCTGTAGAACAATTTCCATCGTTTTTTTGTATCGTGTGCTTTCATCTTCTCCCAAAGAAAAAGCGAAAAAAGAAGAAAAAATCACTCGATGGAGTAGAAACACGTACACATAATTAATACTTACAGCAGAGATTAATGCAGCGTTTGAATGTCAACGAGTTTTCCAATTTCGCGTATTAATATGCCAATTGAATCGGATACCAACGAAAGGAATATTTTTTACCACTAGAGAATCTGTAAACGGACAAAAGTTTTTAACTCGCGAACGTTGTCTTTAAGATCTTTAAGCCGCGAATCTGACGTTTGTCCTCACGTCGCGACTCTGTTTCTCCCCTGACAAACTTGTATTTTTCTTCTTCGTTTTCTTTTCTCTTCCTTTTCGTTCCTTCTTTCTTTTAGCGTTCCCAAGAATTATGATACGTACAGCCCGGCTGCATACTTAAGCCACTGTTAACTTTTGAAAAAATTTTCAGGTTAATAGTCCTTCGTCTGTGAAACTAACTCGAGAAAAATTTCAAGATTACGGCGCCGTTGATTTGTGAACACCCGAGTTTAAGAAGCATACGTATTCATAGCCGAGGAATACGTTATTACGCTTGTTTACGTTTTAATAGCACAGAAGGTTAATAGTAGTGTAATTAATTTCGTTGCGTGTTCTAAACAGTCTATACCGAGTTTCTAACTAGGTTGTATAGTAAATGTTCGTATTGGATTTGCATGCGTTTATCAAAAAATGTTTAAAACGTAGAAAAGTCATCGGGCTTTAAAACTCCGTGTTATTGATAATTGAACGATATCTAATAAATGACAGATATAATTAGCGGTATATTTCTTTCTATCTTTTGTATCGGACGCATAAATAAAGGAAAATCTTTATGTGAAATTCTACATAGTTTAGTCTACCGTTATTACCCTTACTAAAAATTTAGCAGTTATTCTATATTTATAATACTTCAAAGTATAAGCAAAGGGATTCCAAAATTTTATATCATAGAAAAGAGATGGAAATAATATTTTTCACGATACGATCGGCTGAACTTGCCAGTAGTACGAGTGTTAAACTAAAGGACGATAAAAGTCGAAAATGAAGCAAAACTTCTTTAAATGTTAGAACTTTTGCGAATTTTAGATTGTAAAATAAAAATATAATTCCTTTAAATTTTAGTTGCTTCGTTTATTAATAATACTAATAATTCGACAGTTCCTGTATTGGATAAGGTTGTCGATGTCGTTCTGACTCTTTCGTCTGAATCTTTTAGTACTTCTGTATATATCTGGAATAATAATTGAATTAGTTCGTAGAGAAACATCGGAAGCGATCTCTTCTATTTCGTTCCATTAAAATATGTGTTTATCGACATGAAAAGATCGACAATTTTTTATAGAAAAATAAATAATAAAAAAAATTATACGATTCCAATTAAGAATACACGTGTCACACTTTCATATGACCTCCACGTGAACATTTACAAAAAAAAATTAATTACACCAGATCACGTCCCCCTCGAAACCATTCCATTTTTGTTTAAACATTTTCTTTGTACGGCGAATTTTATGCAGTTTACCGGCAATTCTCATTTATCGATTGAAATTGGACATCCTATATTTATATAAAAAGCGCTGCTTCGTTCAGCGTACAATCTATCGATATCGTCGCTATCTATCGGTACTGTTATTTCTAATACATCGTGAAATTATTGTATTTGATAGTCGCAACCAATAATTTTGTAACATTTAGAATAGAATCTAAAGATATTTAATTTATGCATCGTTGAAGTAGTCGGAAGATTCTTCGAATTAGAACGACTGACTTGTCATTGATAAATCTTTTTATACGATATTCTTATCGACATATCGGTGCTTTGATAGGAAGGAGAAACTTCAAAGTGGCAGCCAAACCTACTCTCATTGATTTTGATTACTTACTGTCCGTTAGCTTGACACTGATGCCATAAGAGTGGTTCCAGTATCACCAACAATCGATGGTATTCAATAATTTCTATTCCGGTTTCGGGGAACAATATCTAAAACACACCGAGTCACGGTATTTTCCGGGAATGAAAGAGCTACGGCACACAGGAATGGAAGATCTGGTGAAATAATATCGCTGATGGAAGTGAATCCGTGCAGTCCAATCGAGATTGGACAAAGCAAACGAGCAAAATTGAATGAAAGAGTACTCTAACGTTTTCGTGGTTCGAGTACTTATTGTATCTATTCCCGTCTTTTCTCTATTTTCTGCGCATACATATTCAACCTGTTATTTGACGAGTTAAATAAAACATCGAACAAATAAACCCTATCGTAAATCATCCATCGAAGGTTCCATATGAACTATCCTTTAAACCAACGGACCTTTCGAGCACATTCTTTATCCTCTTCTAGTCGATAAAAAGAAACATGATCTCAAAAATTTGAGAGACAGAGACAGAGACAGAGAGAGAGAGAGAGAGGGGGGGGGGGAGCAATTAAGTTTAAACTTGCAAGGAGAGGAAAAGAAAGGTAATATAGTCGGAAAGTTTTATTTTCGTAGAATTTTTCCCTGTGTACCTTCGGTGTATACTCGAAGAAGAAAGGATTCCAGCGAAACTTAACGCCGACGTCCCTGACCACGAATTTCCACTAAAACTTTAAAAACACGATTCAGCCACGCCATTACGTTCAACTGATTAAGACAAACGAATAGGAAAAAGAACGGTAAAGAACAGGGGAAGGAAAAAAGTGGAACGAAATAGCTTATACAAGCCTGGTCTCCAGGAACTTCTCGATCGTTGAAATTGAATCTGACGAAGCCGAAGAAGATAGCCAGAAGAAAATCCATCGGATATCCCCGGGGGCTATTTCAAATCTAAAATACCGGACTGAATCATCCGTGATCGTCGGTAGGGATAACGAAGAATAAGAGACCAAGGAAAAGGAAAAAGAGTTGCTCGACGATAAGTCGAATACATATAGAACGATTTAATAAGGGAAGGAGCCAAGGAGCCAAGGGTTTCCTCCGCTTTAACATGCAAACTGACACCACGTTTTCCCTTCCATATCATATGGTACGTTGTATTCTACTCTCGGGATAACGATCGGAACGATGGGGATACTGTTGATTTGAAATCGACATTCTGTTTATCCCAAGAGGATTCTGATCCAAGAGTAAAACTGATCCAATCATCGTCTTCGCGACGTTTCAACGCGAAGGTGTAAAGATGAACTAGCTGTGAATGGTCAGGCTGGATCCTTTCAAACCACCTCGCTACATACGAATCAAGATACGTAGCGTACACACGCGTATGCATACGTCTGTGTATATTTCACCCCTCGAAGGAGATAACCCGCGAAATCACCGAACCGAGCCATCGAGAGTTCTAGCCACAACTTTCCAGCGTATGCAAATTCACATAGTCACCTTTGGGCTCTCTCTAGTGGACTCTTGTGTGTGATATTTAACAGACAGGTCCGGGAAAACGATAAATATCTGATTGATTCTTACTAAACCCAGTTGCCTTTTTTTTTTTTTTTATTTCTTTCGCAGTTCTCTTGCCATTCTTTGCCTTTAGTTATTAAGCTTTTTATTCTTGAATATTCTCTGTTAGAGTAAGAGATAGATAGAGAGAGGGGGGAAAGAATTCTGGATTATAAATATTAGGTTATCCCAAAAGTTTATTTAGGTTTACAAGGAAATAACAGATACACGACATTTTTTATTATTTTATTGAATTACGTATGATCCGTTTCGTTCTATTGGAACGAAACGAAAGAAACTTTTGAGACAACCTAGCGCTTGTTCATTGCCAATGCAAGGCAATATGGATTCTCTATGAAATTGTTAAATGGAAACAATAACGAGTTACGCTCGTTGCCTAGCTAGCCGATATTTTATAGCTAGTATAATTTAATTAGCCAGAGGCTTCCTGATTTTAGTGCTTCGTTATAATTCCATTGTATTGGAATATATCATTTACAGAGCTACTCTTTTTGCTGAACTCTCGGGTAATATTTGAGCCCCTGAAGCCAAACTGAATAACTCCGCTCCTTGATAATTTCTCCATTTTATCATCCAGATGCGTTATTATAGCGATGTACGATTTTCCAAAATAAGGCAATAATTTTGTTTGTCCTTAGAAAATGGCGTGACAATCGTGAATTTGGAAGACAACTTTCAGGCATAATATTCGCGGCATCGCTTTGCTCGGTCCTAATAGTTTGCCCGTGGTTTCCAGCTTATGGAGAGAGTTGGTCGTTGTAGCTTCTGAGTGGTTCGCTCGACGCTCGTAAGAAGATATAAAAACAAATAATTTTTCGATGAATTTTCTATGAAGCTTCTCATGAAATTTTCTCTATTTTTCCATACACTTCCGTTGCTACCTCGTTATTTCGCGAATCTGTTTCAGCGCCGATTATCTAAATTTGACCAAGATATCGCAATGATCGATACCCGATTTTCATCACAGAGAAAGTACTTACGTATATGTGATTCATACGGCAAAACTGTAGCGCGATAAGTACAAGCCCGTAACTCCGTTTTAGCTTGTCTCTTGAAAAATAGATCACATCGTTTCTTCGCGCACCTCTCGAAGCAACTTTTAAAAGAATATTCTAAAGAACGTTATTATAGATCGAAGCTGAACTATGTTCGAACATATATATTTCGTCCACTTTTATTTAATATATAACGTCAGATGTAACGTCTAATTTTTACTGAAAATTTTTTGTTCCGACCTAGAAAATAGATACCATTAAGGAAAGATTCTAGTAGTAATAAAGAATTTATACTTTTAATTGTTGTTAGCTGCGTTTCTATTTGTTTATGCAATATCTATCTCTTTTGAAGATATCGTACTTTGATAATAGGAAAATAGTCACTGTCTTATTTGCTATCTCGTTCGAAGAGTATGCGAGGTAAACACGATAAATCCATATTTCTTGATTTTCTGATATTTGCGTCGATCGTTGGTAGAAAGGAAGTATATCAGTACGAGGTCGAAGTAGGAACAACTTGTATTATCGACGCACGAAATTTTAGTTAAACAACTAATTAAAAATGCTAATGGTATAATTAGTTTCGTAAGAATTAACTTTTTGAAGTATTCGGAAGAATGGCGAAAATAAATATTTAATCGGAAATAATTTTTAATAATGCAGAATCGAATGCCAAAATCGCTTTCCTATCGAAATCGAAAAGTATGGCCTCGGATGTTTTTCTCCCGTGACCTCTATTTGTAATTGTAAATAATAAATGATACAATAGATCTATGATTCTTCTTGCAAGTATATCAAAATGAATAAAACAGTTGATTAAAAAATCTCTTTCCTTTATATTTGTTCGATGCTTTTGCTCTTCTTCGATAACGCAAGTAATTTATCGTTGTTGAATTTTCGTAACGCGAATAATTTATTTCCACGCGAACATTTATTATACTTTGTGTTTTAGTCTTTTCAAACTTTTATCCGGTTTCTTATTTTTCACGCTTTAATATCTTTCACCACGTATTTAATATAATACGTTTACTTTAATCTATCGCTTCACATTAAACGTTATTTTTGTAGAAATAGAAATCAAATAAATATACGTTACATCGTTAAATTATTATCCACGTCGTATATCGCGCTATCGCGGAACAAAGAGAGCGAGAAATATAAAAAGCTAATTACTAAATAGGGCTTCTGCGCGAACACAAATGAACGAAGTAAGAAAAAGTAAAAATGCCTACGTGTACATTACTATTAAAAGAGATACGGTAGAACCGATTATTCGATTTCCCTACGATCCGAACGTTCTGTTATCCAAACGTTCCATTAACCGAACACGTTTCGCACGTAAAAAGTTCGCTGCTCTCCAACAATTTCTGTTAACGATCAACGAGACTACTGGCGGGAAGGTGATACAACTTTACAGGCAATTAAAACGATTGCTGTTATATGGTGGCATATAGTTGGCTGGCTGTTAAATATATGGTACTACGAAAAAAGCGAACTAGTGAACTACTTTGCGGATACTATGTAGGACGAAGTGGAAGATGATATTGCGACAGATGTAGAAGAAACTTTTTCTGCATTGCACACGGGATATACGATATTCGATGGTGATTGTAATAAAGCCGACGCGACGCGATAGAATGGTTTCAAGGTGATGAATCTTCTACAATCGACCATGAAACTAATGTTACGCGTGCTCCGAACAGTGAACAATTGAAACACGAATATAATGGCAACGACGATATTCCTCGACGTTTTGAAGTATTCGAGGCTTTAGAAATAGAGTTAAGATGGTAGGAGGCGCAAAAGCAATATAACTTTATGGAATTAAATCTGTTAAAAAGGCTGTGTGACTTAGCAGCTGGAAAGTTTTGGAACCTATAAATCTTTAACCGAATCGTTTGATCGTATTATTCGCATTACTATTATTGATATTTGTGTTCTTTTCCGAAATTCATAAGCGAAGATGAACGTCAGGAAAGTAACCGTTCTATTATCGGAAAATCCCTCGTCTCCTTTGTCGTCCGATTAATTCGAATAACCGAGGTTCTACTATATTAACGTATCTACAGTTTTGTAACGACAGAGAGAAAGGGAAGAGGGAAATTATTCCATCGAAGCTATTCTGTCTTTCGCAAGCTTTCGCCATAGTCAAACGAAACTACACAGACAGATGAGCTGCAATCTCTGATTTGCAAGTATATCGTTTAAATACGACTGGCAAAGAAAGACAGCAATAAAACTAGAAGGGGCGTTCGCCCTTTGAAAGGTGCATCTCATTTTGGTTGCAAAGCAAACATAATCAAGCCACTTTCACCCGGGCTTTGCGACCCACGATAAATGATACAAAATTATATTTATCACAAGATATGAAGGATTCACAAGATGAGGTTTCCTCGCCCTCTCGAGCCTTCGTTCGCCAACGTTACCTAAGTAACATCCAGTTCCATCAGCTTCGACTTAAGTATTTATACTATCGTATACCGGCGCGAGGAATCGCTGCACGAATTTTCAAAACAGCTTCTTCATTAACCGTTCTTGTTTATTGTCGCAGCGACGCGTACCGGGTACAAACTTTGAAGCAAACTAATCAAAGGCGACCTGTTTTCGCTCAAAGGACCAAAGGAAAAGACTATTCATACTAATAATCGTAATCATTGGATTAAACATTTTTCTTTCTCTTTTCTTTCATTTTTAATAAAGTCTCTTTGCCGACTGCTTTCTACCATACAGTACATATGTACGTTGTAACGTATACAGTTGCATATATGTATATTTCCAGCTCTTTAGAATCGTCAGCTTTTGAAAAAGTACAATAAACTTCCAAACGATAATTAGAACGAAAGAACGATTTTTCGCAAAAAGATATTATTAATTTCTAGTTTTATTTAAATCGTTTTTATCCTCGATCGAATTCATTCTGTTGAAATAAGTATCTATTACCTTTATAAAGTTTTTCAACGCTTTTTCGAGCCATTCTTCAACTTTATTATCTCGCAGGAGTAGAGAAGAGCGATGAGCGAATAATTCAATGAAACGCGTTTCAAATTAACGAAAAATTGACGTTCGTTAGCGAACAAACGAAAGTTGATTTTTCTCATTCAGTGGCGAAATGATATAGAATCTCGTATATCAAAGGTAATTAAATCTTTAATTTTAATCAGCTATCGAGCATTGTCGCTTTTTTTCATCGATCTATCGGAGCCTTCGTATTAGGCTGATTCGACAACGAAGAATATTGAAAAAAAGAAAGAAATATGCAAAAGAAATCGCTAGAAGCTATAACAGTTTCGCGATCGATCGTTAGTTTAAAGCGGTTTTAAAAAAGAAACATGATTCGCGAAACATGATTTTACATGCGTTGCGACTTCGCGCTTTTTAACGTAAAATAATAAACATGTAACGAGACGGAAATGTGGTGACGGAAAAATAATGACGTCAGATAGCAGTAACCTAACATAATCTCCAGAAAATAATCCTTAGGATCTTTGCAAGTCCCTGCAAGTCGATAATCTTTTAAATCTCGAAAAATTATCGCTCCGAGGAAAATGATCAGAGAGGCAGAGTTACTAGGTTCAGGGTACGTGATTGCTTTACCTTCTACATGTTATCAGAGCGGACAGTATAGATTAGCGGAATCGCTTAGTCGATGCACTGGTTGTATTAGCAGATGCGGTTTGGCACGATTACCTCCCTTAGTTCACCCCTATAACTTCTACCTCGCTGTGCCTCCTTCGCTATCGGAATGGCTTAAAAGCAGAAACTGCAAAAGTTCGTTAATGGGAGGTGAAACAGTTGCTATCGAGCTGGATTCGTTAACATCGAATCATCATAGGTAGCTAGGGTCCCAACTGAAACGTAAAACCTATCGTTGTTTACGACGGAAAACATTCGTGTCTTTATGTTTGACAAGTAACGACGATATATACATCCTCCTTCACGAGTATTACATCTGTAATGGAAACTTAAGTAACTCGAAATATTATTGCGAAATTATTAAAACTTTCGATAATTATTATCACAATTGGAACGTTAGACTATAAGGAAGTCGTATTCGATATTATAGTAGCGGTTTGATCAAGTTCGTATAATAAAATTACATCTTTCTTCTTACTCTTACTTATCTGTTACGTTTCTCGGTCGCTATTTTCATCGAGTTTGGTATTCGTATCGCTGTTGCATTTATTCGTATACGGTCTCGTGTAAGCTGTTAACGATTATATAACGCGGATTTAAATCTTTTCTGTATAGCATCTAAACTAGGGAGCTGTAGATATTCTAATACTTACGAAGGGGATTGCACGTGTGTAAATGTCACGCACTTTTTATAGGACGAACACCGCTTTTTTAACTAACTTGTACAAGTTGCAGGTTTTGCGTATCTTCGATCGATGATGATGTTTTTAATTCTCTGACAGTACCGAATAAGATACTATCGAATAGAAAGATAAAACGTTACAATTATTTCTCTCTTGTATTTAAAGAGGCAAATGAAAAGTTCAAAGTACAAACGGCAAAATTTTTAGTTTGCAGAGACTCCGGATAAGATCGAACAAAGTTTAATAGAAAAATCCGTATGCTATCGAGCATTCGGCGCACCGCTATTTGTGTGTATATGCCATTTTTGTAGATAAACACGGACCTTGTGTACCGTTTCCTTTCGTGTTATTTATTTCGTTTTTTTTAGATATAAATATACTTGAAAATCGAAAGAGTCGAAACAAGTTATAATAACTCACGAAAGCAGGGAATTTTCGGTGCTTTGAAGGTCTTTAAAATCACGTATATGTTGATTAATGATACTCGCGTGATAATAACCGATACCTCGCTGCACTGCAAAGAGCTGGACAAAACAATTCACTGATAAAAGTTCTTTCAACTTATTCGAAGCTCAAATTTACTTGAACACGTAATCCATTCTACTCCTCTATAGCGAGTCTATACACTTTTCATCATAGATGCTTATAAAATTTTTAACGACGAGTAAATTTCACTTGGTAAGATTATAACGAGTACCCCGATACATGTAGAACAAGACCATTTTAGCCCGTCTACTCGCTTCGTTCTTATCCGCCGTTATCAAAGTTGCTAAGCAGAATGTACGTAAGTTTAGAAGCGAAAAGTGAAACAATAGCCGTAAAAGTTTGCACTTTCAGAGATTCTCGATTGTCACCGAAAAGTGATTTTCTAAATTTGAATTCCAAACTACTAATACTTCGTTTTCAATGATATTTGACAAACTTTCGCATAACGAATACTTATATATTACGATACTTTCGTACATTTTAAAGAAATCCTTAGCCTTAGGCGTGAAAATGCTTCGAAAACTTGCTTCCAATCGCAACATCTGGATAATACAAATCTAAGAAAGTATAATTAATGTTATCCACAACGAAACTTAATAACGGGTCGAAACTTATTTTCTTGCTAAGATCTAATTTCCCAATTTTGTAATATTCTCGACGCGCATTTTGCGTTAACCTTTATAATACGTTAATAAGTTATTTTCCAACGATTATTCGTCACGGTCTCGAGCTTGACTGCACTCATCGCGAAGGTCCAAAGCCTCGACGGATCCTCGGATCGCAACTCAACCGTTCGATTGCAAAAGGCATGACAGAGTTTCGTTAATTCCATACACGCGTATAAAACTGATCTTCTTTATAATGTCCATATCTTTGCAATCAATCAAACGCAGGGTAATAGGCATTCCAAACACACCGTTGGATATCCCGTTTCTCCCTTTCTTCCTTTTGATGAAAAGTTGACCAAAGTTGCCGGCAAATCCACGTAAGCTGCGCGAACAGCTTCGACGATCTACGATGCGACGCATTTGCGCTTCCATCGGATCTGGTCACCTACCTCGAGCACCACATCGCCTGGTCACTTTGAACAATTTCTCGGAAGGTAGGTAAGCAACGAGCAAAGCCGTAAGAAATAATTTTTAAATCTAACCTACAAATAAATAAACCTAAACCTAGACACGATAACCGGCTATCTAGTTTTAGAAAATTTCTCGCTCAAGATACTCGTTAAGGAAGGATACGAATGCAAGTAGAGCGTAAAAGAGCGTAAGTTAGCGGGTTAACGTGGTTGCGAGAATGTGACGAATGAGAAATAAAATAATTTCAAAATTCGACGAATAACGACTCGATTAACGATAAGCAAACAAAACTTGAATTATAATAATTTACATCGAAACGAAACGTTTTCTTTTCTTCTTAAATAGTCTCACGTTGCTTCTTTCTCGTTCAATTATAAAGCGAACTGCACGAGGAAGTAAATCAATAGCTTTCTAGAAAGTTCATAAAAATTTATCGCTAAGTCCTACCGCCTTGCCTGGACTCGGCCTCCTCATGCAAATTCACCGACAAATTTATGCTCATCTTGTTTTATCGCGCATAGAATATCACTTTATCCTGCGTGCGTTTTTCACCTAAGATACTTTTTTTCAGTTCTACAATTTCTTACAACGCTACATCGTTTAAAGTTTGCAAACCCGTGTCTTAAGTTCCTTAGGAAAGTCGATAAAAAATACGATCTTTGACGAGTTAGATGGTAACTTTGTTTCCTTCGAACAGCGATCGTGCGAGTTTTTAATTATTTTGATCAAGGCGTCGTCGTCGGGTATCGTACGTTTCTGTATTTATTACTTTTATGCGCGTATCTCGTCTTATCTACGTAATAACAACGTTTGCCGTATCTCGTCTATGATAAAATTTTATAGTCCGAACGATAATTTATCCAGAACAATGCACGAGAAAATATGTGCATTCGGATCGTTTATGTTAATTATACCGTAGTCGCTGCGAAATGAATTGCGTCGTACGATATAAATGAAAATTAATCATAGGAAATGATATGGTAAACTCTATTATAAAGACGCGTGTATTCTTTTAGAACAATAACGATAATAATTTACACGAAAATTAAACGAAATTACGAGATAAACATAAAGTATAAAGAAGAAAGTGTTATTTCGTGTGAAATAAATTCTGAACGTGTTTTTGTCCGACGATGCAAACGTTAATTTAGTACAAGCTACATTCTAGCTTTTCTTTCTATTTTCCACGCTTACTCTTGTTAATATCGCGTCCAGGGAACATTTCGCAAATCATCGGGAAAATCGCAGTGATAAAGATACCAGTCGTCGTACCGAGTCGTTAATAACCTCAACAAGAGAATCATTTTAAATTCACCGTAGCTCTTCGTAACTCTGCGTATTCGCTCGAGAGAAACACATCGATACTATATTCCGATGATTACGAGTGGAAAGCTTACGCTCGAAACGGTCGTCTCATGATCTAGGAAATTGTTCGTCGTCCCTTGTCAGTTTATCCACGTTTGTACGAGAATACAATTTTACGTCTTTCTTCGCATCTTTCGCCAGCTGCTTTTTCTCCCTCTTCGCCGTCCTCTTTCTTTTTCGATCAAACCACATAGAGTTATGTATACCCTGCGACGTGCATATAAACCCGCCAAGTTGTGGCTTCAATACCAGCGGCACATATTTTATACCGGCCGCACAAGGATCCGCGTTTCATCTATGAATTATTCTCCCGTTCACCGAGCACACGCTGAAATCACTCGACGTGGCTCTGCTTACCATCGCCGATGAATTACACATTGTTTGTTCTATTTTCTCTTCACCGTACGTGTCATTATCGGAAATATTCATCTTCGGAAAATAGTATAGATAACCGCGTTATCCGACAATGAGTGACGCGCTTGCTCGCGTTATTTTCACCTAATCAAACTTTATTACATTCGACATTCCCGTTCCGACGTTCACGTCTTCTGAAAGGTAGATGGAATCACGACGGTTGCGTTTGTACGTTTTTACAAACGATAATAATTCCATATAAATCCTACGTCTACGTACGTACATATGTAAAGGATAATTTTGACAGACACGGCAATGACAGAGAAATTGTCGATTTCGAAACATTTTCGGAATGTTTTTTCAAAGAAAAATACAGCGAATGAAAGTTTCATACCAGAGTTAGCTGTTTAAGAAAAATATAGCTGTCGATCTAGAAGAATGTCGAAATATATGGAAACTGGTACAGCAAAATAACATGGATAATTTTTCGATCGATCGAAAAACTGCTATTTCGCTTCTAATAATCTACGTATTATGATTTTCAACTAACAATCGCGGTTCGTAACCATCGATATTGCCAAATCTCGTAAAACGAGTACGCTAAATATTACGCTCGTCGCCGCGAATAACTACTCCAGGATTCATCGACTGCTTCCGAAAGAAGCTTTCAAATTTTCATCATTTTGATATTTAAGACTCGTTCGTTTTCTGCTATTTTCTATTGAAAATCTTCCTTCTCGGTGACGAAGCAACGTTAAAATCAGAAAATCGACGAAAATGTACTTACCGCGTATCCTTGCTGTCATCTTCGTATATCGATTCGCATTTATAAATATTCGTAGGGCGTTTATACTTTTAACAAATAAGTTCGAAACGAAGCAAGCGGCGCGGAAGGCGGTTCGCGTTAACGATAACGATATTCGGCTTACAAATACGACGAAAATTCTAACGAGCAGCCACGAACAAATAAAGTATCGACATGGTTCGGAACCAGTGCCGCTTCCGGTCGTGATATAATTAACTCGATCGGGTGGAAAAAAAAAACGACGCGATAAACAGAAACGCCCCGAAGCGCCGATACGAATGATTAATTCGCTTTTCTCGTCTACTTTGCATTACTCCGTCAGAAGCCGAATCACTGGCTACGAAGAATCAGCAATAACGAATCCCGAGGCTGCTTCCAAACGTCATTAATTATAACGCATCACGCAATGTACGCAGGTTTTAATTCACCGTTGTATCTCGTTCGGATTTCGTATCGTTTTAATTCTTCCAAATGAAAATGAAGTTGAATCGTTGCAAGGTGGACGTGCAATCGTTCGAACGAGCCGAGTTAAATATTTCAAATATTCGCCATTGTGAACAAACGGAGAAAAAAGCATAAACGTGGAAACAATGCAGAAAAAGAAGAACGTAAAGAATTTCATTCCGGAAATATTTTTACTCGAAAATGCGTATCCGCCGATTCGACGTTTGGCAAAAGCTAAATGTTTCGAATAAAAGCAAACCTGTTGCCGGAATTTCACTGATACTTTCACGACTGTGTTCAAACTTATTCCTTTCAATCTATATTTCGTCGTTTGTACGCCGCGTTTCCCTGCCATTTAAATATTCGTTTATTCGCGGAATTCTCTAGATTCGCAAATCGCCGATTCGCTTTGCTTTGATGGCGCCGCTACTCCAAAAATTTCAAATTTCCTTCTATCGAATAGAGAAGGTCTACGCATTGTCTTTCCATTTTTGTCAATCCTATAAAACGGTGTATTTATAATCCCATCGGTTTTGCGTCAGACAGCAAATTAATTACTTATACCGTTATCAACCTGGCCTTAGTCTTACGACAGACTGGCTGGTCTTCGGTTGTTTCGTGACGCTACAAGCAGTGGTAGGTTGTCCCGCCTTGTAGCATCGTTGAGACGACTCGCGAAGACTTCTCAGTAAATTTCGAAACGCCTCTCCTCTAAAGTTTACCTTTTTTGAGTCCTGTCACTATCGCATCAAACTAGCTTCCAACGTCAAGAGTACGAATTCTCCCCAACTACGTTACTATATTATAATATAGCCATACGTGTTTCGAGCTTTTTTTCTCTGTGCTTTGCTGCGGGAATTATTAGCATTAGCAAAGTAGTTACAACTTGACAAAGTTGGAAGTGTCTTCTTTTTTTAGGCATTAAGTAAAGACAGATTCGTTGTACTAGATAAAAATGAACGGTATTCTTTTTTAATTTAGGAAAGATTTTGACTAAATGAGAAGAATATTCTTTCGGTCGGATAGTGAATTAAGCGATCACGAAAACGTCGCAACGTAAGAACGTAAAGCGGCTGTCGTATGGTAGACGGTAGGCAGCTGCGTGCTGTTATTTTCAAGCTATTAAAATCGTCTGAAATTTCAGAAGTAACATCACATCGTTCTTGCCTTCTGCAACAAGGCATATCTGGACGCTAACTGCCATACCGACTACGGTCAAAGTATTAAACCGTACACGTAATACGTAATCGATATTTCCCGAATTAAATATATCCCGATCGATATATAATTTTGAAATTTCCTATAAAACTTCGTGCTTTGCATCGTTGGATCGCGTACTTAAATTTGAACAAATTCATCGAAGTATTTATTAACGTTGTCGTTCACGTTGACATTTAGCATGGAAACTCGTGAACTTTGCGCGATGCAAGCTGTTCAGGTCTTACACGGATTCGGTGAGACAGAGGAATGGCTCACAAATACAGGAAAGCGAGCTATTCTAAAGTCGTAGGTGTATCATGCGATGTTCTATATTTAGAAAGAAAAATTGTTGGTATCGAGTCGTACAACAAATCGGCAACGCGAAATAAGAAACCCCGAAACGGCATTTGTTCGGTAAGATAACCGATAAAGCGATGAAATTCTATCGTACCAGGCAGCCATTTTGCTTCAAATTATACACCACGGATGAAAAACCGTTTCTGACAGACGTCTGTGTACAATAACCACGCTTAACTCTGTCTCGACCGATGACACGAAGCGAAGCTTCTTAATAGAAGTTATACATACGATATTTTATCCTAGGTAACTTTAACAAGTTACACCGCTCTTCGTGTGGTCAACTTTCCTTTTCTACTATCGTATTTAATTGAAATGAAAGTTAGAATCAAACGTATTATCCATATTATGTATGCACCGAATATGCACTGAAAATCACATCACATGGGAAACAATTAATCATAATGATTAATTGTACGTTGTAAATATCATAAAATACACTTTGACGGTAAATGCGAAATAATGGAATTTCTGTAGAAAACTACCGAAAATCCCGAGTCATCGTCATCTAATATGACTTCGCAATATGTTTGACTTTCATGTTAATTTACAATCTGAATGAATTATACCGGGCACAAATTGATAGGAGAGACCAGGTTTGACAGCGAATCGCGTTACAGAATTCGATCGCGTGCACAGCGGTCCCTTAACCTAGGATCGATATCACTGCTGGTTACTGCGAACTTGCGGATATTCAAATCTTACTGGGCCATAGCTCGTATTATCCTCGCGAAATTACAGTCAGGCCACTGAGTACAAGTACATAATTCACGTACAAGTAAGTGTCGTATTAGTTATGATTTGCACCTCCGCGACAACGAAATACGTTTATGCCCAAGAAAACTGGCATTGAATACATTAGCCGATGATAGTCTGCCGGTAGATGTACCATAGAACATGCTAATAGCTTAAGAACCTGGACGTGATATGTAACGACCAGTGAAATTACCGAGACTGATTAAAAAACATTTACAATCGGTCGATGCGGTGATACAAATTAGAAGGTTACTGTCACAGCGAAACGTTGTTCGATCGCGGCATTTCCTTCCTTTTCTTCCGAACACGACTCTGCACTTATTATCGTATATATTTATTACTATTAGCGGTACAAGTCGATACCCGAAACTGTTACTTCGGCCAAACGTTTTGGATAAGCGAAAATCGAAAAGAAGATGTTCAAAAGATATGGAACAGCGTAGAGATGAAACGAAGAAACGGATATCTGATTCAACGGATGTCGAATCGAGTATTCCATTGACGAATGTTTTTATCGCGTAAGAGAAGCACTTGCTTCTATGCAAACTTTGTTAACAACGAAAAATTCTTCTCCGATAACGACAGACCAGGCAACTTTGTCGCCATATAATTCGTACAAAATGTAGAAATTCAAACGAGTGCGAAGGAGCGCGAAACACGGGTTAATAGTCAATGTGACGAATAATTGCACATTTGGGAATTACCGCTTCGAAACTTTCCAGCTAACAGAATTCTCGTAATAGCCGATGATAGGCACGGATGGGGATAAGTTTAAGGGCACAGAGCACTTCTCTTGTACTGGAAACTATTACCGCAGTTTGCCATCGATTGGGAGCTTCGTGGAAATCGTGGGAAATCGTGCAAAGAATGTCGATGTCATCGTGGAAAGGAAATCTTGATAAACGATTTTACAAACTGAGCTAACTTTCTTTAAATCGTTTTTCCTCGACGTCATAAACAAAACAATACCGTGGAATTTAATGTTTTTGCATCGACAGAATTCGGCCGAATCTTCTACAACCATTCGTTTTATACTTATGTTACGACGTGACAACGAGCAAGACGATCTTGTTCACAGACGCCGGATCAAACGGTATCGTGCGTTGAAACATTTGAGATAAAAGTTTTTATTGTAATCGTTTCATTAAGTTTTACGAAGCTAAAATTTCTCCCAAAAGAATTAATATCTCGAGGGATATTGGGCACGTACCGCACCTTTGTTAGCAACGTGACACAAACGTGTTTTTCGAGTTATGACTAGGAGGAAATTCTTTATGGTTCCTTAGGGTTATAAACTAAAAATAGAAGAAAAGATACAACAGTTTATCCCGTTTTACGAGTATTATTCTCCTTACTGACAAATCTCGTTAACGAAGTAACGCGTTACTATGTTTCACGAAACGGCTCGTTGCAATTAAAAGAAAACGCGTGTTTTCGAAGCAAAGACGAGATATGTAAAGTACGTTTGGTTTCTGTATAATTTAAACTATGAAAATTCAAAGTTTATAAGTTTGGTTTCGTTTCGTTTCAAAAGATTCAAAGATACGATGAACAGAATCAAACGGAAACAAAAATATATTTGAGTAGGAACACGTTATTATTTTCGAGCATTTCAAAGATACTTTTCGTCACTCGTCTCGTTGCTTACATATTCGCTGATATGTTTCGAATGTGAACGAATACAACTAGAAAATAAAAGACGGTAATTACCCTGGCCTTAACAAAGTCTGCTCTAAAGACGTTAAACAGTCAACGAGGAATGAAATAGGAAGCGAACTCGTAGTAAAATATTTATACATAACATACAGCGACAGGTAGCAAAATGATTTTCGCCAAATTGTCGGTCGTTGTAAAGTCGAGTTTGTTTCGTTAGTGTTTAAGCGCTGAACTAACGAATCGCGACAAGAATTCGCTTTTGAAAACGAAATAAAACAGATAGCATTGTAGCGATATCGATCGCGCGATGAACAAGAAAAAAACAAAGATCTCCTTCGGAAAAATGATTTGATATTCTATTGGAACAAACGATTGTGCGATATATTAATTTTTACTTCGATCGTTCGTTGCAATTAAAGAGAGACATTCAGAGGTAACAAAGATACGTTAATCAGAGAATTAGAGAATATTAGAATGAGAAAACGCTTTTAAACGAAAATGTATCGTTCAACGATTCGTTGGATTTGTTCGTATTTGCAACAAGTCGCAACTTCGAAACTTCATCCTTAGCGTCTTGCCATACGAATATGGAAAGTAATTGCCATACGAATAAACGTATTAATCCGATACATTTTCGTAAATACGTATAATGCGTATTTTTCACGAAAATAATATAATTTGTCCGATAGAATATTCTCTCTACGCTGAATTTGCTTTTCCCTGTGATCCTGGAGAAGAGCGCCGATTTTTTATTTATGTATTTGCTCTCCTCGCGTAAGCAAGATGAATTTGCAACACGTAACACTTGTACGCAGCAGATTCGATATTTTCACCAAGCCAGTACGTTCGTACAAAGATACGCGTAATTAACGTATGGTAATTTTGAGCACATGTACCATGCTGAATTGTATTTTTAATATCGATCCACCGATAATAGTACTCTGCAAAATATTTATAATCGTAAATTTTGAGCGAACGAACAAATCACGGTGAAATATTACTGCCATAAACTCCTTTGTTGATAATCAGAAAAATACGAGGAAACGACAAATAACCCTTAATATAATCACATCGGTATATATCTGTGTATTTACAATCTAAATACAACAGAACGATAATTTCGTGAAATAATTTCCCGATTGATAATTAGGTAAATATAAATAATTTATAAGTAAACTTGCATACAGACGAAACAAATATATAATTCAAATTATCATAAATGCCTGTGTGTCTATACTATACGTATCACTGAATCGCCAATTGCAAAATTTTAACGATACAAAATTTGCGTTGTTCGTAAAATGATATTTACGAAACATCTGATGCTATATAGATCCCCACAAATCTGTCGATATCGCCGATACAATTATTCAAATCTAGTAACGTCTGTATTAACGTCTGTTATCGTGCATCGTTAAAAGTAAATGAAAAGGCAATTGAAAAACTTTTGGCAAAAAGGTCTCGCCAGATAAAGCGATAAATTGAACCGAAAGTTTCGGTTCTTTTTTTTTAATTGACAACCGTGTTTTTAAACGAAGAAATCCTTAAAAATCCTTGAAAACTTTTCTATAAGATATAAAATATGAATTTGTTACTTATAACGATACCATCGTATAAATAAACTAACGTATGATAACGATACAACGTGTGTGTTTCTTTTTCTAAGTAAATCGGGGAAAAGGGAGTGTTTCGACAAGAACCTCTATAATAACGAATTTATTATATATGTTATATACTTATTATATATATATATATTTCTTATAAATATGAATTTCCATAAAAATCCGTAGTCTACTTATTAACGAAGACCATAAATTACGAAAGAAGAGGCCTTAAGAGGCGACAGAACTTTTCGCGTAAACTGATAAAATTATTTATCGAAAAAGAGCCCGTAAATCTATAAAATATTTCTCAGTTCAAAAAGCTCCAGCATATCGGTATTCAAACAAAGAGAAACTTCGAACTGAAGCACACGCGCAAGTTTCGTGAGACATCCGCGCCATATACAAATCGTACTCAATTTCAAAAGGGGTTAATGTCACGACATTCTCTGTGTAATGAACGTTAAGAAACGTCGACGCAGCGGCGTCACGTCCTTGCACTGTTCCTCGCCATGAAATCTAAGGAAACAGACACCGGGGAAGAAAATCGAGATAGAGAGAGAGAGAGAGAGAGAGAGAGAGAGAGAGAGAGAGAGAGAGAGAGAGAGGGAGAAAGGTAGAGATAGAGAGTGGCATCGAGGGTTAAAGACAAGCGAGTTGAAACGAAAGAGGGAAGAGAACGAAAGCAAGAAGAAAAAAATGGATACGAGATGGCAAAGAGAAGAAGAGACAGAGAGAGAGAGAGAGAGCGTTTCCTCGTCACCCCTAGAATTCAATCACACCGTGTTTACAGCTCAGTACACTTAATCCTCTTTATTGGATTCAAAGCGTTTGCCGGTACACCGTATCTCAGAATTTGATCAATTTTATGGGCAAAGGATCTCGATGATACTTGCGGACCGGCCATCTGTCTATTGACCTTCAATGAAATTATACCGTCATCGAGATAGCGTTATTAACTGCAACCCTTGCTCCTTGACCTATCCCATCCACTACTTTAATTCGGCAAAGAGAGCACTTCTAAATAGCTAAAGGGTTGTCACCGCCGATTTTTACACGCGTAGAACGTTCGTTCCGACTGACAAAGCTGACGCTAATAAGTTAACAACGATTAGACTGCGAATATTTATTCGCATTCGTATCCTTGTGAACTGAATTTAAAGAAGCGGAATCTAAACAGAGATTCGTTTCGCCTATTAAACGTTATTACGAGTTAAACGCACTTTATGTATTTTTGCGTACAAAAAATGCGTAAGAATCCACAGTCGAGTGGTAATTCCTTCGAATTTCCATTATTCTCTATTTAGTTAACTTGAAAATGGTGCTTTAAAATATCTAGTGTTATCACTTGATAGCGTAATCAGTATTTGTCGATGCAGCAAAATTGTAATATTTATCGCGCGATGTTTCCCAATACTTTTATTTCTACCAATAAGCTGCAGAATATCGGCATAAGAAAATAGACAGACCGTGATACCGTTTTATCAATTTTATAACATCGATATTTTATTGCTACGCGTGATTATCGCTTCTTTCTATATTCGGAGTATTTGTTATTACGCTAAAGTATTTTAAAAGCCGTTTAACCGCTTTACGATCCACGAGATAACTAGTTAAAAATTAGAAAATTTGAAGCTTTTTGTTGCATTTGAAAAAGCCGTGCATGCAATGCAGCACTCGTTGCATGTGTAGATAATTTGATAAATTCCTTTTTCGAAACCTTTTTCCTGTTTTTGCGAGGATCGTTTCTTTAAAAGCGTGTTTTATTTACAGACTTCGTATACGGTTCAATTGCTGCCACTTTAGAAAGAGAAAAATCAATACCGCGAAATAAAATGACCGAAATATGTACTTACATCGTAGCTGAACTTCCTATTTGTAATTGAAACAAGGCTGAATTTCGTACTAATAGTACTTAAATATCCTTTTTACACCTATATCACGAATCTGTTACATACCTGTAAGCAAAAAGATATTGCACGTTAAAACGATCTGCAAACGAATATATAGTTGTAAAAAAAATTACCGTTTTCGATTTTATGTTTATAAGGGTAACGTTTAAAGCCGAGAACGATAGCGAAATAGTCGGAAGAATATCGTAAAAATATTTTTTAATGACCAACGCAATCAAAAATGCGAAACAAAGAGTTTGAAATATTCGACAATGGAATTAATTACGCAAGATTACTTTATAATTGAAGTTGTTGAAACACAAAGGCCCCGCGAAAGTTGTAAACGAAATTACGTGCAACTAGCTAGCGTTTATACAAATGACGTGTATCATCACTTTTATACGTTGAATGTTCCTTTGAAGTCCAACCCGCGTTTCGCGGTAGGCTTCGTATGATAACTCTATTATACGTACAAATTATGCAGAGTTCCCGAATTACGAGTATAAATACAGCTTTCAAAAAAATCACGAATGTTGAAGGCAATTCGAAATGAAACGTAGCTCGACTCGAAAGTACTTTTAAGTCGTATCAAATGTACATAAGCGTTTCGTAAATGTCGTCTTTCTTAGTAAAGATAGCAATTCGTTCAATTTTTTTCATAAGCAGGTGATCGGTTGCTTAAATCAGTATCGATTTAAATCCTAGCTTCGCTATGTTGCTGAAAGTGTTTTTATCGCTTTGCGCGCCTCTACCAAGGATGTAATCAAGATTAAACCACGATAAAGCAAAGTTAAACAAAGTTAATCCGAGATAGCGTTAATTATTTACACGCTAAATTCTGAAGGTATTAAGCATCTTATGGTAGAATACTTGGTATCGGTTAAAGAGCAGAAAACATTGAAACGGCAAAAATACTAGTAAATACTGTAGTTTGAGAAACATTGAATATATTCTTCTTCCAATTACAATCTTTACTTTGTTATTTTGAACTAAATTTTCATTTCACTCGCTGCGAACAACATTGACAAATTTAGATACGTACTTTCTACGCGCAATGTTTTCAGTTTTCTGTACATTATGATACACCGTATTTCATAATATCGTAATAAGCCGCATACATAGAATTATTTGCATAATACGCATCATATGCATAAATATTAATATTAGATAATACTTCCCACCACTCTGGTACGTATATTATGCTATATTACCTCGTATATTACACAAGTATAAACGAATATTGAATATTTATAATGCAATGCAAATTTTCGAGTGAAAATCCTGCGTAGAATATTTTAATACTTGCGAAATTGAACCTGGCCTCATCGTCGATGTTTCATAGGATTTCCTATTCTAAACTAATTGCTCTACAATTTCGCGCTGTATTTTGCTTTAATCGATAGTTTAAATCAATTTTGTCGGTAAAGAGAATTTATTAAGACGACGTTTATCGTCTATCGACACTCTTCCATTTCCCATTTTCCCCAATTCGTTGCGTTTTATTTGCTTTAACTTGTCAGAACGATACCCAAATGAGTAATAAATTTAAACGTAACGGCCAAGATGTTCCCGGGCTGAAATTTTGCTACGTGCCCGAGTCACGGAAGTTACGAAACGTTGATACAAAATGATCAAGTTTTTACGCTGACGTATCTCACCGTAGAAAGAACAGTGGAAAAGCTAAGAATACAACAGTTCGTTTTTTACATTAACAAAACGAAGCAAGCTGGATAGTTAATAAATTCGATTCGCGTTGAATACATTGCGCTATTACCGCTTTCTGTAAACGCGTGCGTATATATCCTGTATCGTAATTTGGTAATTGTAGCCACGAATTCCAACAGCGCAAATTTACCGATAAATATCTCGAAAAAATCAGTCGTTTTCGTGTATCTTTTTTAATTCGTTACCAATTTTTCCCGCGAGTATCGTTCGTATATACATCTTCGTTAGTTTCATACATCTCACATCGTTAAATAACCACCTTTTCTTGTAAAAAGAATCGTAAAGCCTGAACTTGTACTATTTTGGAGATCATTGGATATCTTTAATCAAAGAACGATATTTTGTCAAACTGTTTATTAAGCTTAAGTGTTTATTATGGTTAATCGTTGGATCAATTTTCATTCTCGTAGTCATCGTACATAGGTTTTTCAGAGCGATCGACGTATCTCTACATTGCGTTTTCAAAGCGTAGATAATCATTGAGTCAACGAATTACGAATGCTTTTTTAGGTCGTGACATTTTGCAGTGTTTGGTAATATTTTCCACTGAATACATACTGGGATTTTCCTTCGATTGAAATTCGTATATGATTAATTGTTTCAAAACGATGTTTACTGTAACAGTACGTTTCATGCAACTGTGACGTTTTGCATATCATCGTCGTTAAAAAATACGTAAGAGATGAAACTGACAATTTTTTCGCGTCATTTTAAATGTTACTACACGAATGCGAATAAGCTGGAAACGGTTGAACCATCGACTGATATAACGTGAAAAAGTGAACTGGAAATTCATGGCTTCGGTTTCGTCTAATAATTTTTATAGAATTTTTTAATCAACGTCAGTGATTATCTGGTACCTTATTCGATTGAGTTTTAAATTATCGTATCTAGCAAACGAATCGTATCGAAAAGTATTATCGTACGAATACGAAGATATCTGATTTGCATGAACGTAGCGATTGAAAGTGACGGAACGTATGTAGTTACGCGAATAAAGCGATTGAGAAGCATAGAAACAATAGTCGAAGAATGTGAAAAGTGAGTGCAGCTGAGCAAATCTGCGTTAAATAAATTTATAATAGTCTGTAATTTTATTCTGTTGTAACGAAATATTTTTCTTCGCTCGCAAATATTCTTGCGTTACACGGCTAATCGGCGCTGTTCCCTTTTTTTCTAGATCATTTCACGCTATATCGACGAAATAAATATTTGACAAAAAGCAGAATATTTCATTGCTTGAAAACGTATAACAGCATAAAATTGTTTAATGAATTAAAAAACGAACCACAAATACTTTAAAAAGTTGCTTTCGGAACTATTACGTTCATTAGTTTCTTAGAGTTCGACTTAATGATTTAATAAATTTTTCCTGCGGTAAGATTGAAAATAGAAACTCTCGTGGTAAAAAATATGTAATGGCATGTTCCTAAATATGTCTTATAACGGTCTCTTGAAATAGCGTATTTTCAGATATTTCGAAAATCTCGACCTCTCGATCTCTAATAGCGCAGATTCTGCTTTTTATTACAGATTCGTATTCTATGTCAATTTTAGTATCTCGACCTAATTAGTTTCCAACCCAATTCCTCAAGAAAATGTTGACTCTTAGAAGTTCGTTAACAAAATTAATTATATATACGTACAGATCGTTAAATATCAAAAAGTTTAGTTTAACTGATAATCTATTTTAAGAAAGAAAATATACCTTTTATCTTCAGGCGGTAAATTCTTCAAAACGCGATTGTCGATAAATAAGAAATTATAAAATTCCGTTGTGTTAGTTTTATTTCAACAATCGAGTAACAACCATCTATCAAACGATTGAGAACGACGAAGAAACTTTCAAATCGTACCATTATGCTCGTATTCTACATATAACTGAATTATATTTAAAGCGCAAACTCGTTTCTGCCACTTCGATTAAATCTAATTAAATTCAATTAAATGGAAAAGACTAATCGACGTCGGTTGAAATTTATTTTTTCAAAAATATAGAATGTAAAGTTGCGTAAGAATATTTCTAAGGAAATTCTATAACTCTAAAATAACTTTCAACGAAATTCTATTCTATACCGCGTAATCATCGAGGCTTCGCCATAGGTCGAGTAATTAAACCAGCCGATAATTATAAAGAGTTTCCTCTCCGTAATAAATGTGTCCGGTTAAACACTGATCCTGAACAAACAAATTGGTTTTCCGACTTCGCTTCGAATCCGTCGACATCGAGTAATTTTCAATCATACGAAACAAATCTGCGGTACCGTAATCCGTTAACGGAAAATCGTAAGAATTTATTACCAGTCTCTATCTTCTCCCCTTCTTCTTCACTTTTTACTACCCGTCATCCCTCCATAACGTAGTATAACTTCAAAATTATACACAACGATGTGTACGTATAGAGATAAAATTTGATAGAAAAATCTGTATACTTTCAAATATTAAGACACGCTGCTCTACGCGTTCATAAAGATTTGGAAAATAACGCAAATTGTCTAAATAGAGATATCGTACATTTTTGTACTCATCCTGTATTTATCTTAGTTTGAAAAAAAAAAAAACGTGCTCGTACCATATTTCTACTCCGCTCCTCGTGCGAACGTGTTTTTGTCTCAATAAAAATATCCATCGGTATTGCCAAAAAGACTTTTACGTTTTAAATAACTATGCAAACAAAAGCTGGCAATTTGAACAAACAAGCGAGACCCGTCATTTTGATAGTTTTAGCGTTACTAGATTCAATTTGCAACGCCGATATTTGACGATGCGAGCTTAATTTGCTTGTATTTCGCATTTCAAGGTCGATAAAATTAACACGACGGATAAGAGGAGAGAAAGACGGAAGCGAACGTTGCACCATGAATTGTCGTGAAAGAAAGAAGGAGAAGGGAAGGGAAAAAATTAACGAGAGTTGCAGAGCGATCGTTCATAACCGTTCCACGCGCTTCGAATGAAACTTTCCTTCTTAATTCTAATTAATTTGACTTTAGTACTGGCCAAGTTAAACGTCACGTTGCTGTAAACACACAGTCACTACTACGCCACAATAAATAATAAGAAAGCGAACGCGTGCAAATGAAAAACTGAAATACCCGATGAAAGAGGGTGAACTTTTGCTAATTAAAACGTCCTAATTCTGGCGACGCGAATTGATCTTTTGTCGTGTTAATTTTCATTATTTCTTGCTGCTGTACGAGCAATATAAGAATAAAAGTATTTGCAAAGAAACAGGTTTCTCTGACATTTAACATTGTGTTTGACGTTACAACGACCAGAGCGATCCAAATAGCTTTGATATCGAGGTAAATTTGACGATTTTTCGTAGAAACTTTTCATAAAAATTGTACGGCTTTACGATTTTCTGCACAATACGCGTATAAGAGATTGTTTTCTCCTTGTATTATATAATTTAATCTTCGCTTTAATCGTCGGTAATTCTAGCGTTGAAGGTATGAGAATCTCCTTCTATTTGCACGTAATTATAACAAGTTATGATCTAAGAAACCTGTACCGTAAGTTTAAATAATCTGTAGCAAGTCGCAACGTATGAAATATTTGTTACCTTAGGCTGGGACAAATATGCTTTTATTTGTCACGAGAGTTTTATTCGTCGTAGTACACTCTCGCTAGTAACGCACTAGACAGTTGCTGAATTTAAACAAAGTATTCACCGAGGTGATAACGAGGTTTTACAAATTCCGTAGAATAATTGAATTTTCCTCGCACTGTAAACAGTTAACAAGCATCAACTTGATTTTGCAAGTGTAAAATTAATTTACCATTATTCTACGTCTGCTAACTAAATGGCCGGTAATTTATGGACGAGGATGTAGCTACTGTGTTCCATCAAAATCGTAACAAGTTATGCCGCAAGTTCTCTGGCATGAATTTTCTTCCACTGAAACTTTCGAATCTTTGTTAGCTTCTTCGCAGATTTAAGCTCTTCATTTTCAAGATTGGTATCGTTAAGAGAGAATTAAAAAAAAATTTTTGTTAAACCAACGACAAGTAACTTGAAGCGTAAAATGTATAATACGAATATATTCAGCGTACCGTCGGAAGAAAGAAGATGTTAAAGAAGTTGAAATACTATCTCAAAGATACGGGAAACAAGAAGAGTATAAATTAAGGTTCGATTTTCTGAAATCGTAGAGGTAGGAATCAGACAGGTAAACACGACATTAGCTATGGAAGCTGATCGAAGTAAAAATAATGCAGAGGGAAAAAAGATCGTTAAGGAATTTTTCATAAAATTTCGTTTTGTATTTAACTCGATTATTCGCGATATTTCATAAACAATCGATCAATGTTACGTTTGCCAACTGGTCCGATACCTATTGAATATCCAGCACGTCGAACTCGCTAAAAAAATAACATTTTATTCATAAAAATAAAGATAAAATAAAACTCTCGGAAAAGTGTGAATTTGGAGAAAAAAATCCAATTTTAGCGACATATTTCTCCTCTCTCGTTCCCGAACTAAACGATTTTTGTACCAATAATTCTTTTCTCCTCTATTTTGCCTTTTTTAGTAGACTAAGGAGAACGAGCGAGCGTGTATATTTAAGTGAAATATTCCATGGAAAAAAGGGGGAACAAGGAAGAAAAATGTAAAAAAGTAACAAACAAGAAACCTGTACGCGAACTATCGAATAACGATGACAAGCGAGCTTTCATCACGATAATTTTTACAAATTTCGCGGGGTAACGGCGCCGATGCGAGAGCGCGACGCGTACAAATTGACCTGCTCAATATTTCGACATTATGCCTCCACGTGTTTTCGCATTTTATCCGGCGAAACCAAACGGAGTAGCTACGTGACACGGCAATATTTGCGAAATCGCACCTTTACTATATACCGCGTAACGCATCTGTCAAACTTGGTACAATGGATTGGGCTACACCACGATGGACGTCATAAAGCGAATAAAATTTCAAACGAGTGCGAATTGAACTTACGATTTATACGGCTCCCGTAGCCGCGTCAACAAGAAAGTAAATCGTTGACGATGTAAAATAAAAACCAATCCTTCTTATCGCTTTATACCTCCGTTACAACCAATTTCCGCGTGTCCACATTCTCTTTATCGCGTATACTTCTTCCTCTTTCGTGTTTGTAAAATAATAAAAATTGATAAAGGAAGAATTTCTCTCTCGACGGCAAAGCGATTTTCCGTTTAAAATACTTTCGTTGGAAATAGAATGGTTTTCCGTCGTGTATTAGGCGTAACAAATCTTCTGCTTTCAGGCTTACGACGTTCGTATTCGGATGTCTTGAAAGATGCGGTGAAGATCAAACAATTGTCGTAAATAGGTAGATCCACGGTCGATTATCCTTGCAGTCGATGAAACTTTTACTTCTATTATTGGTAACGTATTATGACGTGATACGATATACTAAATTTTTCAAAGGAGATTTTCTCTCTAAATTACAACGTTCGCAAACCGTATTCCTGTAATTGCAAGCGCTTTGCGATGCAACAGCGATAAGATCTATCGCGTACAAAAAGGCCGAAAAGAAGGAAAAGGAATCTGTGGTATTAACGGAGAAGGCTTCGTTTTTAACGATACGATTCGTGTAAAAGAGTTCATAGAAGAGAAAAGCAGAATCTTTTTTCTATATCTAATATTTGTATTTCTGTGAAATTCTCTAAAATCGTACGGTTAATCGAAACGCGAATGAAATATTCCAGCCGGAGAAAAGTAAATTCCCGTTAAATATAAATAACTGCATATTGCTATTGAAATGTCAGGCGAGTTAAATTTTCGTATCAAGATTCGTATCAATGTTATTGTGAATGGACGTTACGTAGGTAAGCAAGATTGTGCGCTTCGATTGCATGGACCAGATTAAGATTCAATTTTGTAGATAATTGAGAAATACGTGGCACCATCAAGATTGAAACGGACTCTCTCTCTTTATATCGAGCAAAAAATTGGAGTATAATTTTGACACTCGGAAAAAGAGACACGGGAAACGAATTTATGAAAGGATTTTTTGCCCCGCTCTTATCCCAGCTATTTGCCAAGCAATTTCTGTTCCCCTCTCGGATTTCCGGATAATGTTTATTCTGTTTGAAACGATGGCCTCGAGAAACTATAAACGATATTAATCCATTAAACGTTGATTAGACGCAATCTACGTCCGGAGAAAATGAAGTTGCCAGCAATGAAATATAACACGGCAAGTTTGCAGAAAAATCGTAAATTTCGAGAAATATTCTACGAATTAAGAATACTTGATCGAACAATATCGCGCTCTTCTCTTTACACGTACGAATATCGCAGAGAAAAAAATATCGCGTTTATCGTTTCCTACGGAGAAACAATTTCAAAATTCAATACGCGGTCGATCGATAAAATCCTAACTCTTTGTTCCCTTTGGAAATTAAATGTTCGTTTCGTCACCCTCTTGCGCATTCCAAGAATATTAGTTGTCGTAGGATTTTTTATGAAACTTGGTTTATATCATTGTCGTTGTTTTCAACGTTACGTCGTATCAAAGAAATCCAATGTAGCCAACAAACGATATGAGAATTAGTTTCTTCCGTGCGTTCTTCTTGCGCGTTTATCTTTTCAAAGTCAACGCTCGAAATGACGCCGCAAGACCGTAAACGCAATAGGTCACAATCGCGTACGTTATATACGATAACCGCTTGAAGCAAAGAAAAAAAAAAAAATGCGTAACTGTTTCTACCTCAACAGTTCAACAGTCTATATACGACGAGTGGTACAATTTTCAGCGCAATTAATCGCTTTCGGTATTCGCAATGTTCTACGTTACGTTACGTTAAGTTTAAGCTTTCGTTCGAATCAACATGCGAACGTTCGGCATTGAACGATGCACGAAGATAATCAAGCAGAATGAAAGTTTCCTCGAATACCCAATACCAAATGAGTTTAATGCCGTTAGTCAGGATTCTGTCAATACGTATTATAAGAAAAAGAATAACGACGACACGCTTGCTTCATAATCGGCAAAGTTTCCTAGAGAATTTCTAAACTTGTCGAAAGCGTCGCGTCAACAACCTCCTGCCGATCCGAACGACGAAAGAATATACACATTTTTCTCGTATTTTAGTCGGCGTGTACCGTTCGCGATAAGATTTCTAGAGAAAAGATCTGTCGTGCAAAGTAACGACAGCGAAGTAAATTTAACCCTTTGCACCTGGGGACTTTTTTCCGCGTGATCCACTTCGATAACTCCGAAAAGAGTAACACTCAAGCGGTAATACAGCTTTGTGAAACGACAAATTTTGATTGCAAAAGGAAGACGGTTATATTTGTGAAAATAAGTTCACCATATATTCTCTACCTTTCAGTCAGTACAATCGTTAAATACGATAGAATAAAATTAGACTGCTGGCGTAATCAAACTAGGTTAGATATGCCGAGATGGAGATTTCGAAACGATAGACAGGACGTTTTAAAACAAAGAAGATCAGCCGAGATATTCGTTGTTAGGGATGAAAGGAAGATGAGCGGACAATTGGCGCGCGAAGGATGCCCTGAAAACGGTGATAGTGTCGGAGTACCAAGGGTTAAGTTTCATTGACACTGATCGACAGACTAGGGAAGAGCGCAAGGATGGAGGACTCGTCACGGCTAAAAGAAACGGATCGGCGCGTGAATGGTTTTCTGTACTCACCGACTATTTCCGGGCGCACGCCAACTAACAAAGTAGTCACTACTAGAAGAGGCACCTGTCGTCTACTCGTGCACATACCACGTTTCTCGCACATGATTTCACTTTAACGCGAAACACGCGCAACGAACGTAACGCTCGTCGCGTCCAGACTGAAGTTCCGAGTTCGTGGGGTTCTCTGTATATCCTAAGCGCACGAGGATCCCCCTCCCTCGGCGACGGTTCAACCCCAGTCGAGCAAGAGTGCTCTCTCCCCGACACGGGGCGACCTGTTCATCCCCACTTGGCCACCATGCTTCATCCCCTTCCGACAACGTGCTCCAAGAAACTGCTGTCAATCGGCTCGTGTCCTATGTATACCCGTCACCTTTGCGAATCACGCGTTTCTAATTATCCCATTACACGATAGACGATGTTCGCTGAATAAAAAGGAGCAGCAGCTCTCGTATCGGTGCGCACGTTGTACGTTTTTAACTCCTTCGCGTACAGATTGTCCGTCAGTTTGCTAGCGAGAACGATTCAGTGTCTTTATACTAATAAAATGAAAACGAAGCTGAGCTCGTAATAGTACATCTATAAGTACGAACACATTTTAAAACGCGTCACGGATAAATTATGCGATTTAACGATTTATCGCGACGATTTCGTTCTCAATTTTTATATAAAAGGATACTCTGACCCTATAGTTATGAAACAGAAGAGTGAGCTAGATTTCTACCGTTCTTCCTTATAGTATGATCTATCCTTTTTCTTCTTCTTATAATCTCAAACGTTACATATTTCTTATCGATACATACGTATTTAAGCTCGACGTATAAGAATTGAAAATTTTTGGACGATTTGCTCGATGAGAAGAATACTACGTTCCTTGGAACAGTCGATCGCTAGATCGCATTTATGAAAATATCACGCAAATTCGTATCTTCGTGGAAATAATAATCGAAAGAATACGACTCGGACAAAATTCTATTTTACATATTACACGTTATAACGAATACTGTACTTTGGATATTTCATATATTTCCGCATATTGTGTGCGTTCTATGCATTTTTGCATTTTTAAATATCCCACGAGCGAAGAAGAATCATCCGTCTACCTAATGGTATACCACATTACCGCGTTAGAATTTCGTTTGTACGAACTCAATTTTTTTTTAACAGAATTTTAGTTTGTGCTTGATTTAATCAACTACCGTCGATCGAGTCCACGTATTTCAATGTGAATTCCTATTAAATGAATCAAAAATCATAGGTATTGGAGAGAAGCGGTGAACTCCTGTTACAGGAATTTCGGAGTATAAATTGCTCGATCTCCGATAGGTCCATGCGAATGGAGTTCCACTATGCGTACGAGTTGAGAAGTTGAAATCGTAAACGATGTACATCTCCGTTTATAAGCATTTAGGCGCTTATCGATGCTTACGAAAGACAATGCTACGATCAGACACATGAAAAATTGAAAATCCAAATAATTAAGAAAGACAAGGGAAGACGACGCAATACTCTTACGTTTATGTTTTTCTTATCTTTCGTACGATAAGTTTTACGACGTTGAAATTAAGATATCTTTTAAACTAATCGTTTTTCAACGCAAATCTTTCGATACTTTTTCCGCAGGAAGCTGAAATGTCGCCTTGAAATCTCGAAGGCGCGTCCATCTAGATTTGTGATCATTACGAAATGCCTCTCGAAACAAGATAAGTTTTGCTTGAAACATTTTTTTCGAACGATAAACAGTTTCGAATTTAGGAAATAATTGCGTGGATAGATTAAAACGGGACGTCCTGTATGTAAACGTATACTGTAGATGATTCTATATCTACAACACGTCGCAAATATAAATATAAACTAAAACGATCGTCAAAATAGGCGAAAATCGGTCAAACACGAAGCGAATAAAATAATTTTCGTACTTATGGCTTAATACTTTGCAAATCTCTTAGGAAGGAAAAAATAGAAAAATAAGAGAGACATGTTCGATTCTTTCAACCTAGGTTCTTTGGATTGAGATTGAAACAAAGAACATTGTACGCCTCTAGATTCCGAACGTTCGATAATTCTTTAAACGTTAATCTCAGATGCAAATCTTTATAATGGATATAATACAAACACGAGCAGAAACAGAAGGTTTTCCAAATTCATTTTTTTGGAAAACGAAGCCTTCGATGAAAAAATGTTAGTCTTTCTTTTCGACTAATTTTTACCTGTATCGTAATCACCATCTGACCGTTTTTGTACCGCGACTGACTTGTATTTGAATAATCCATAACGGAAGTGTAGAAAGGTGCGTTCGTTGCAACATTAAAGAAACATGTTTCTTTTATTAACCTATTTAAAGAAAGTAGTCAGGGAAAATTAGTACGGGACGTTATTGAGAAACAGATCAGTGTCAGTCAGGTTAATGTAGAAGACGTACTCGGAATTAACATTGCCAGAGAACTATTCCAGAGATTCTCATAAAATATAACGACAATCGAAAACCGGATCTACAATTAGACCTTCTAGACTAGATCTCCTAAGAAATGTTCCATTTAAATCGGTGTATGAAATCGTTCAAGCTCGAGACTTGATTATGCTTTAAACAACTTTGTCGCGAATTTAATAGATAATATACATAGAAGGTGTTTCGTAACATGTGAAACCCATTTCTTGCGGAAAACCTGATCTATTTAACTTTATTTTCAAGTTATGGCTATTCTTATATTCCAGTGATTCTTCTTTTTTTTTTTTTTACTGTTATTTAAGTTTTACTTGCACTTTACATGTATATAAAGGTTTTTAACGACAGAAAAATTACATCGATTTAAAGCGTATGTATCAATATACTTTGCGTTAAATATTCTATTAATTTATTATTCTTTATCTTTCGCGAGTAACCGATCCTACTAAACTGTTTATAAGAGTACACAAAACTATCTTGAAATTTTACAAGATTGAGAAGTTCTATAACATGGTGACTAGAAACTTGCATTCTGTTCGAACAAGCGTGAATTTAATTAACTCTCCTTTCTCTCGTTCGTATTCTACGTTGAATTTACACGCACTTGTCTTATTACTGCGCTATTCTAACGTTGTTACAAGAAGCATGATATTTGTCGACACGGCGATTCTTTTAAATAGCGTAGTCAAAAGCGCTTGTAAACGTATACCAATTAAAGTTGAAGCGATCCCTCAACGACATAGACAGAGAGTCAGCCATACATTCTATAGCAGACGATTAGAAAAAGGAGGAGCAGTTGCATTTTTCAGATACGCCGATGCGCAAAACTAGATATAATACAGGAAATTGTTGCCGATATATGCTTCGTTTCGAATTATTTAATTTCTCCTTATACTATTTTTGTAATAAACAGCTGATTAACGCGGTAAAAAATATCTGACACAAAGGTTACTGATATTCATATTCTGTACACAAATATTAAAGTTTTCAACTTTCTCTATCCTTCACATTGAATTAATCCGTGCGTTTACATACTTTTTACATTCTTATTTTTCTCTTTTTTCGATCAGCTGCCGCGAACCTTCGCTTCTACAACATGTATTACATGCTTTGAATTGTCGAAATCTATATTCGTGAAATAAATTCACAGAACGGACGACGTCTTCCGTTATTTCTCTTGCATTCTCTTGGCCTTCAAAGAATCCAATCTCAGTCCGATTTCAACGTCGCTAGCTACTTTAAACCTGCTCTCTATTTCCCTTTGTAGTAAAATTAACATTTTACACATTCAAACTGAAAGTATCTACATTGAGCACCTCTTATAACGTAGTACCTACCTCTATATTACGGTAGTACGGAAATGACTACAACTTGAAATCAAAGTCAAATAGAACGTACATTTTTTTTTTTTTTTTTTTTTTTTTTGTTCTTTTATTAACCCATATAATTTCCTTGCAATGTGTCCGATAGACGTTCGGCAGGTTGGTATGACGTTGGACGTTTAGATGCTACTTTTTTAAATATGGTATTTTTCAGTTGGTGTTATTTTAATACGGAGTGTTGGCTAAAGGATTTGCGTGGTATATTGTTCTTATTTTATAGCTTTCAGACAGTCTTTGCACCTCTGCATGAAATATTCAATACCGAAATACCTTTGTTACCTACGCTCCGAGTTCGTTGTTTTCGATCATACTTTTGCGGTTATTTTCCATTATTCGCGGTTTGCGAGATATTATGGTCTTTTGGTTAAAATTTTGACTTCATAAAGAACTACTTTGAAACGTTGGAATATTATGACATTAACCTCAAGCATCGACGATTATCAACAAAATTGTTAATTGCAGTGAAATCTACAAAAATAATTATGTAATACGCCGCGTAGTAACCACGTTGCATTTAACCGAATTACAAATATTACGTTAATTAACGCAACTCATATTCGTAAGCTAAAATTCGCCGGCTTTGTTACCATACCATATTGCGATTTATAAGATATGAAATAATGAAAATACTCCCTCTGAAGTATCTAGAATTAAGCGAAATTAATAAAAAATTAATTATACAAGCGACGCATTTTAATCTTACTCGATAAAGCAAATGTTATTCAGAAACAATGATTATTTGGAAACCTCTCGAAAAATATAATATTGCAGAGCAAATTAAAAATTTCCATCTTTCAAACTTTGTTTTAACGTGTTATTTATTCACTCGACTTAATTTGCGATTTAATAAATATCCCATTAATTGCACGTGACTTCCTGTCTGTGTTTTCAGTGTAAATTACTTGAAAAATGTTCGTGTAAATAATGAATAAAACACGACAGTTTACTTCAAAAAATCATTACTGTACCGAAGAATATCAAACTAAAAAAACGAAAAATAAAAGATTAAATAAATATTTCTTCTTCCAAAATGAATAATCTATACACGATTGATGTGTCTGTTATTAGAAAAGCGATATTTTTTTAATCTTTTTTTTCCAAAATATATGTATATCTATGGTAGAAAATTTGCGCTCTGTAAACTGAAAACTGAAAAATTTCAAACGGTAAAATTTGGAAAATAAATTTCAACTTTAGTAATTTCGTCAATTCCGTATTAACCAGCAACGCAAAAGAATATTTTTTCGAAAATAGCGACAGATAGTCCGACAAACTCAATTTATACGATACTTCATGTTTATTTAAACATTTCCATTTCTATCGTGTCGCTTAATATGGTCGAAGTATCAATTGCAATAAAAGTTTGAAATCACGCGTAACGTGTCAAAATCTGATTCGCATATAGTAATTAAATAAAAAGTACAAGTTGCTTGACCTCGTTACTTAACATTTTATCCTACTCTGATAGGCCCAACATTGATAAAGGGAATGCTGGCAACGAGCCCATTCACTACGTTGCTGTAACTAACCACGCGTGTTGGTAGAGATTTACTTTCAGATTATTCTCCGATACACAACGATGTATACGTATACTTGGTTGGCATCTATGCCGGAATTAATAAAATTATATCGCGTATTTTCTAATATCAATTTAATATCATAATTGAAGACTCGTAATCCTTTCACATTCTCTCTATAGAGATTTTGTTACAATTGGCCACAACTTTCTGCAGACAGGGTAGTTTTTTCAAATATTTGCTTCGTTCTAATTCGTAATTATAACGGCTCTTAAAGAATTCCTTTTCTTTTTATGTTCGCAAAATAAATAAGAATTTCGCAATTCGATTATTTGACTAGAAAGCACGCTCGAAGCTCCATAGTCGAAAAGTTAAAATGGTAATGAAAAAACATAAAGTACATCTCCGTTCGGTTTGAAACTTGGATCAATTATCACGAATAATCTTTGGAATGTCACGAATTTTTGGTATTTGCGGTCTTTGTACATTTAGAAAGAAAAATCAATGGTAAAGATACATTAGATTAGCCAACTTTGTTCATTTACACGCTATATTTTTATCTTCTTCGATATTACAATCTAGTTAGTATTTATAATCGTAACTTCGTAACGTTTTTTACCATATTCCATTTTTATTTACATATTTACGATATTTACATTCTTTCCCACTAAGAACTAGAACAGAATTCATTCTGTACGAATAGACATTTACAAAACAATTATCGGCCTTGGCATCTACACAGTGATTTAAATTCTGGTAAAATCGTCAAATTCTAAAATAGAGAATCAACGTTGAAAGCGTTTTTAAACCGAGTCCAAATGTAACAAAAGTAATCGTACAGCTAATACGAATAGAAAGAAAAAGGAGTATCCATTTTTAGTGGTTTTACCTCGCACAGCCCATTTTATCGAAAGCAACTAAAACTACAGAACTGTCGAATTGGAAAAAGTTACAAAGCAAACGTGTCTGCATCGATTAACGTTAAAAACTTGCGATATACTGGTTAAAAAAAATACGAGAAATGTCTGCCCATTACTGGAACGAAACAAGGAACGTCCCCGGTCTTTCTACCTCCACTATTTCTGATTAGCGTAATTTTGCACGATGTCAGGAGTAACAGAGCACGATGTGAGAGACGAACAAAGTATCTGGCGTTAATAAAGTGGTCGGACACATCTAGTTTTAATAATAATGGAAACGGATCGTTTCTATTCTACTTGCAGTATTTTACAATGTTCCCGGCGAAAAAATTCACTTGATATAAAACAATTACTATCTTTTTGTTTATTCTTCTCTTATACTCGATAAAATATATCTATAATCTACTAAAATATTGAAAGTTAATTTCCTTTCCAATTATTACAATTGTTGTTTTAAGCCGAGATCCGGAAACAAACATCGTGGTGTTATAACGAAATAAAAACAAATAGCGGAAATATATTCTCCGAGTGACATAGAATCGTAAATATCTTTCATGCGAGTCTCGGAAGTAGATCAAAAATAACACGATATTTCAATTTAATTTGCCGTCCAATTTCGATTAGCAAGGCTAAACGTGCGAGCGAACGTCGATTAAAGACACGTCGTTGAGACAAAGTTAGAATTCGATCATCTTTAATCCAATTGAATATAATTATCATCTTCTTCGCGATAAGCCGAGTATCTGCGAGACTCGATCCGAATTAAAGAATGCAACCCTCGCCGAAATAATTGCACGAGCTGGATACGAAATGGAAAGTAAGAACTGCTAATCTTCGCTAACAACAACGACGCATCCCCCTTTTCGCTTGATAGTACTATGATCAAAGGCAGTTTTACCCACGTGCACGCCTATGCCCGACTATGCCCGACTACGCAGTTTGTCATTTGCTTCGACGTTTTCTGTGGGGTGTAGAGTCTCATTATATTTACTCGATATGTATTTGGATTACGAACGAACAACTCCAACGTATGTAAACGACTGTGTTCGGATATATTCGAATGTCGTGACATCGTGTCAGCAGTTGCTTCCTTTAATAGCGTTCGTATCTTTAAACGACACACACCGTCGCAAATAGAGACCATTCCTCCTGCTCGTCGATATCTTTGTGTCTTTATATTTACGTAAAAATTTCTAATCTCCACCGAACTTCGCATTAGAACCACTAAAACCTTGGGGGGAAATGACGGGCTTCGGTTTTCCCTTTGTTTACGTAGATTCAGTTTTTTCACTTTTTCATTTATGATACAAAAATTCTTCCCGTTTGTTTAAGTAACAGGGAAATTGCAATGTAAAAGTCGACATTCGTGACAAAATTTGCTATAATGATTCGATATTTCATTTCAAAAAATTAAGTAAAACTGAAGATTTCTATTTGAAATTAATCCTAAGCTTTCTGCTACTTCGTGTACGTTCAGCTTACGAAAATTTATTCACATTGTATTCCAATAGTACTCTGAATTAAAATAATTTAAAGTATCGAAAATGAAAATAAGATTGTATCCTTCTCAAAGAGTTAATAAAACGAACGATATATACTATGCAGTCTTGTCTAAGAATTTTATTCGTTTTATCTAAAATCTTCGTTCGGCCGTTAAATAAATTTGAATAATTGAAAACCTTGCAACGTTCTCTGGAATAATTTAAAAGGACAAGAAAACCTAGTGCACACGAAGGAAATGCGAACATTATATCCGATGCAACAATCTAATAAATTAAATAAAATGCACCCAGTTTCCTGTTTCGAATTCTAGCAATCCTTTTCTGTTGAATATGCTTCACATATCAATGAAGAGATTGTTGTCAATTGTCACACGTCGCGTGCAATTGTGGTTAACCACGCACGTTCCTGGTTTGCCGGTGATTAGCTTCAACCAAGTTAGGTGAGAATTTAACTTCGCTAAGGGCGAAGAAGATTTTCACGTGACATGCAATCGTAACTGTCCCTCTTTGTCATGGCAAATACTCATTAGAGATAATAGACCGTCAAAGAAAGAAAATAATAATCTTAAGGAACATATTGCAAATCTATATATACGTACACGAGGAAATTGGCTGTAGCTACCCGAAATTAATATTACAGTTATATGGGAATAATTTCACGTGTACGGAATAAGCATTCAAGGGGTTAAATATAAATTATTTGTCAATTTTATCATAAAGCCTAAAAAATTGTATTTTCCACGCTTCTTGTTTAGACTATCCCCTATACGCTACATATAATGCTACGTTGCTAATGTAAAGTTACAGTTTAAAATTGCTACTTGTTAGTGTAGATGAATATTAGTAACCTTTACGTCGGTAGCAATCATTTATCGCAGAGCATGCAATACTATATTAACTTGTAACTCTTATCAGCTGTAATCTCCTTTCATAAAATTATTTATCCCTTGCACTTTCTTTTCCTCGCCATTGTCTATATTGGCAAAAAAAGATTTATCGGATGTTGATCGAGGATTGAAATATGAAAGAATACAACGGTTGGTGCGATTGGATGTAAAAAATTAATTGCAGAAAAAGATTGCCAAGCCAATAACAACGGTACGAAATCAATGAAAGGATGCGAATACGAATGAAACGATGCAAATTGTAAAGAAAGAATCGGAAAATATTATATTATATCAATATTTTTATATTTGATATCATTGATTTGTTTATATATGAAATATCTGCGCGTTACATAAGCTTTTTTAAATCTTAATGATTCGACAAATTGGTACACGTTATACGCGGCCTTTGGCTCGAGAATCCCGATGGTGGTTTATTGCGAAAAATTGAAGTGCCGCGAAATAATTGGTCGATTAGGGACGATCGAAATTCTTGATAAAGATAGCGAGCGATGGTGCCACGCGATAGAAATCGTTCAAAGGTTATTGCGTGCCACCCCGAACCACCATACGGAAGTAAAAGGACTCACGAAACTACAACCGAGCTAATGATTTCGATACCTAAACTATGCTTTTTCTTATACTTTCTACTAAAAAAAATTACAAAACTAGCAAAGCATATGTGCAATCGCGCAACGTGTTAGTCTCGCGCACGTATATTTTTCAAAAATGTTCTATCAATCGATGCTATAAATCTTTAATAAATCATACAACGAACACAGTATTGTAACTTTTTAAGTAAAAATGTTCCAATAAATATCAGTGAATATTAAATATTTAAATGTTGACGAACGCGACACATTGTTTGAGGCACTGGGCAAAGATACTAACTCTAACCTCGATACTCGAGAAACTAGCAATTCTGTTTTATTTAAGCAATTTGAATCTTCGTAAGCATGCTATTAATTCGTTGTCTGAAACAGGTACGAGCAGAGAGTATTCGACTAAGTTCGTCGCGTTACATAAGTACGTATCTGGATTCAATTTGGAAAAAATGTTTCTTCCAAATTAAATCTCTACTTTTCTCTAATTAATACGCATATTCATCTTATATCATCGTCTATTACATATACCATAGCACGTGGTATATATAACAATAAATACCAAGCAGGAGTAAAACTATGATTAAACTTGGGAACAAGTAGTATTAAGTAGACTTAAGATCGGTCGCGCTAAACTAATACACTTTCACTTAATCTCTAAGTAAGCCAAACTATCCAACGTACGATACATGTAACTGTCTAATAACGATCAAACACCTCATTCTCGACTCCTTTTCCAACTGCTATACGCGATATCGTAACGATAGATTAGACAACAGAAAATATCTTTAAGCGAAAGAGGAAATTTAAAGAAAAAGAAGGTTTAATCGTAATCAATTACCACAAATCATACAGGTTCTCAGGAATTCAACGCTCTTTAATAGATAATAAATTGCAAACAAGCCATGTGCAAAGACAATTATTAATAATCGTAGCTCTTGCGGCATAGATAAATATCAAGAAAGACGATAAATGTATTTGTTTGATATTAAATAAAATAAAAATTCAGAAATAAAAGTAAAGATGTAGGGAATACCATTTAATCGAGTATATAGATAGGTAATTAGCGGAGCAAAAATTAATTTCGCTGTTTCTACGAATACGTTATAAATTACTCGATGAAATAAGATAAGATTTTATCATACCTGTAGGTGTCATATTCTGTGTACGATAAAAAAGCTATTCTGTAAGGTGTCAAGATGTAGCAGAGATCAAACTTTAATGACTTCACGAGACATCACTACTGATGATTTATCGCGTCATAAAGGGGATATTATGAAATTGTTCCTTTCTACTGCTTCACCGATGAACCTTACGGTTCTTACGATGCGATCATCGAACGGTGTCAACGCGTTTGCCTTCTGCTTCCTCGTGCGTTATTACGGGCATCGACCTACTGCACGAGTGTTTTTTACCGCTTTATAACAACCTCTTTATGTTAATACTGCTCATTAATGTAAAAAATACTTCAACTTTAACCGATATAACAGAAACGGAGGTACAGAGCGTCAACGAAATTTAAAAAAGATAATCGACGGAAGAACTGAAAAAGCGCTGATTCTACGGAACATATCGTTGCGATATCGTATCAAAGAACTTTTCGGTAATCTAAGGTATTTTATTCTACGCTAGTAACGATGCTGTTCGTTTTATTTTACACGATTCTTAGCAGATATGTACTTAAGTAAGCGGTACCTTGGTACAAATGATATAATACGCTAAGAACTACGTGCATGTAAGTAGCGGCTGCAAGAAGAATTCGCACGCCATTGTATTTATTATAGCATTTACATGCTGATTAATTAGGCCCAGGTATATTAAATTTCGTATCATTTATCAAAAATACTCCACGACCATGAAACGTACAAGCTAATAAAAAGAAACGCTTGATTATCGTAGATCATCGTAGACGACACAATACGGTAGGATTCCACTTATCTGAAATGATTAGGGAATGTGTACACGTATACGTGTACAGGGTGTCATATATACTAACCTATATATATATATACCCATATATACCTATAGGATACCAACGTAAAATTTTAAACATATATAATAGACTTTAAACATAGACCCGCCGAACATTTAGGCTCATCAATAACGGAGATAATTAATCAAGTCGTTTAATCGCTTTCACGATTTCCGCGAAACATACGCTTGCGCTAAGTATCTCGTAAGTATTTCGTAACCCGCGGTATATTTTAAAAAACGAATTTATCGAGTGTCAAGAGCTCATAACGACGCTGTGATTACAGACGTAATTGTAAGCGGTATCGTTCGCTCGAAAGGTTCTTTCCACGAGTATGATCGGGCCAATAACAACGGAAGTTACTAACGCCAGGAGTCCGTGCAAATGCACGCAATGGCAAGGTTCCGCTCTACGATACTTTCGTTCGTATGCTTTCTACGATTTGTCGGAGTAACTCTCGTGCTACGAGCCGCTATGTCAATCAAGTCCCCTTTCCAAGCGAGAGTTATTTGGTTCATGGAAAACGAACATTAACGTTGTACCCTTAGAGCTTACCATGGCAATTGGCAATCATGATTCCTTCAAATAGTTGCGTCTTTATTGCCCCTGATTGCATAACCACACAATGGAAGAAAGAGCGCGGAAGAATAAAACAGTAATGTCGAACACTAACTTTTCTCATGACTCTATATCATTACGGTTGTCATTCAAGCTGCACGTTTTTCATCGGATTATTTTTAGTAATAACACGTGTCAATAAATGGTCAGGTTTTCGTAAGGTAGAAAAGCCGACGTCATAGAAACTATTGGCGACAAAACAGATCTCTTTTCTCTTAACGTTAATTGCACTTCTCTTTTAGAAATTAACGAATTTATATAATACGTATTGTTTGAATTTATCGAACTCGGCTGATATACGTGTAAACGATAGAAAGCAATTATAAGAAAACAAGATATAACGTGTCGTGTATCGTTATCAAATTCGTATTATATAGCTATTAATAATGTGTATTAATAATGTATATCGTGTCGGTAAAATATTAAATTTACGTACTGGATTTATACGTATAGTCGTAGCAATGTATAGTTATTTATATACATATACGGTGAGAGACAAAAATAACTGGGCAGATAATGGAAGTAGATAACGATAAAGTTCGATCGACCTAGTGTTTGATTACTATATATTCTTATAGTACATAGATTAGTTCGTAAATGACCGAAATTAATATTTACCTCTCTGCGTAAACAAACCGTATTTAACGAAACTTCATTGGCAATTATTTCCACCGTCCGTCCATTTATTTCTTTTTTCCCACCGTGTGCAACGGCGTATTTTTAAACAACTACGATATGCTGCTTAAAATTGAAATGGGATATAACACATACTTTGTGGAAAATACGACGAAAAAAGCAAAAATCTGAGTTACTAAGGTCTGTTAAAATGGCACATCGTTCGAATTCCAAAACTTCAACGTACAGGTATCAGCGTGCATTCCGCGTACGTATTTCTAAACCTTTCGTGAATTTTACACACTGAAAAAAGTAAACTAAATTCCGATGCTGCATACCGCGCTACTTGCATAAAAGCGGAAATTAAAGTAATTTGAAAGAACTTCCATTCGAAAGAAATCGAAAAGACTTTGAAACTCGATACTCTTGATTGGGAGAAATTTCGTTTGATCGCGCGCTAAAGGAAATCGCAGCGCGCTAAGTGACATTGCCGCTGGAAAATCCAACCTTGCGCCTGCAGCTTTCTACAATTGTATTTGTTCCAAGGTATACGTTGTACGTGTAATCGTTTCTCTAATTATCGCAAGTATAACAAATTTGTCCCATGTACGAAAAATAGTCACGTATACGATATACACGGCGTCGATAATAAAAATGTGGCGCGTGACGAAATCATCCGTTCGAGTCATTCGTTTGCAGCGATCCTTCCATAATGGGAGGAGGTTTAAGCGACGATGGCGGAGACGGTGGTGTTATGGGAACAATGAGGAACAAAACCGGTTGAGCGATCATTCGGCATCAGTCAGAAACGATTCTGCCAGAGAGTTTCTATGCGCTCTTAGTTAGTCGACAGACGAGTCAGACAAATGATAGCTCGCCCCTTTAAAGGGAGAGCAAGGGGAAAACGCGATATGTAAGCGGCGAGAGTAAGGAGGAGTAACGCCAGGCGAGTTTAGTTTGGCTGGTCTTCTTGTTTACTGAAAATCCTTTGGAGAAACGGCGCGGGCATGCGGAGAAGAGATGTCCCCTTCCGTGAGCTACCAACCACCTAACTTGTTTTTCGCGTTTCATCCTCGAGTTTCGCGCCCTGCCTCGTGCCGATAACACGGTGAAAACAGCCGTCGAATAATCGAATCGATAACGATCGCCGCAGAACGACCACTTGAAAGCTACGGAATTACAATTTCGTAACTCCCTCCGACACGACTGGAAACGGGTACATTTTACCCAGTTCCTGCAGCGCTCTCCGACGATCGTGCCTGCACGAGTAATATCATTCGAGTCTCGATAGACCGAAAAACGGGTCACTGTTTTCCCTTCCTATATTTTCACGTTACTCGTTATGAATGCGAAATATTATTTGACAAATTCTGATTAGTTGCAATGCGTTTAAAGCGGTAGAAAAGTAATTGCTACGGTAGTAATACGGTCGTGTGCGAGTTTTGTTTTAGCTGAATAGTCGTTGTTATCGTAAGTTAGAAGACCATCCAATAATAGAGGGCTCGCTTTGAAGAACACGCCGATGCTTTAATCACGAATATGAATATACCGACGAGTGGAACCTCCATTAATACAACTTACAGTTAATTTTCGTTATAACCTCATTTGGTTTTTGAATATAGAAACTAAACGCGTTTCCATGGGCGAAGATAATGCGAATAATGTTACACAGAGTGTTAAGGACGACGTTACGACTTTATAAAGGAGAATAAAGTAGAAATATTTAAGAGTATTCGTACGTCAGTTCGTAATTTTACGTTTGAATAAAAGAAGACAGGTCGAGTAACGCTTACGATAGGCGAAACAAAATTTGTATTATTTTCTCTTGGATTTTTTTTATCGATACGTTTAAAAAAAATATGTCCCTCTTCTCTTTTTCTACGTTTAAATTATATTATTTCGCTGCAATTACGCGTTACTAAAAAAAAAGCAAGATTTTAGGTTTTACATCGATCGAGGATCATTTACTAATTATTTGCCTACTACGAGCATAGAATCGAATTACCATAAGACTTACAAATAAAACTTTGGATGCTTATTTTCTAGCGTTTTGCATAACATAATTGAAGAGAAGTAGTTACGTAAAGGTTATTTCAGAAGATTTATTATACCACGTACACACATAAAAAAATCTATAAGTAAACGAATGATATCGAATTTATTTCCATTACCTTGCATTATTCGTCTCAGGAAACTATCGAAGAAATGCGATACGATAGACCACGAGCCACACATTCCATTTATGAATCGAAGATATTTCAAAGGTTTGCTGAATAATAGCACTAACCAATACCTTGAGACTATAAGTTTATGGAATGGAAAGAAAAGAGCCTGGAATTTCGTTATTAATTTGTATCGCCATTGTTATTCCATAATTATTTAAGTTACCGTTCCTTTTATTTTTGTTAGGAACGTAAAATTTTAGTTTGGAAATACTTTTGCATCTCAAGTACCTACCTACCTGTTCCTCCGTTCCTATTTTTATCGCAACGAATAAATTGCAAATAAAATTCTTGCTCTCGTAATAAATCGTAATAAATAACCCGGTAACTGGTCGATTACCGAGCAATTTGAATAGAATAATGTAAAATGCAAAAATTACGGCAAATCTATTACCTGTTCGAATCGTATATCATAAATATTCCGCGGCTAACAAAAGAATGTAGAGCCGACAGATGCCACTTTCGATGAAACGTATATAGAAAATAATTCTCGGAAAAATATTGGCTCTTCGACCTCTCGAAAAGGGTGAAAACGGTCTTTAGAATTGCGAGCGCTGAATTTATGTCTTTTGCGATATCTTAGGTAATGGAAGGACTAACGCATTGATCCAGCGAGCACCAAGAAATTAATAATTAATAACTAGAGGGACCAACTGCGTAAATTCGATTCTTTCGTAATTCTCTGTTGCGCGATACAGGATTCGGGCATTCGCGAAAATTTAATAAGATATCATTTAAAAAATATTACAGTAAGAATTAAACTAACTTTTGGTAATCTTCCTTACTGAATCTCATTTCTTCTTTCTCGCGCCCATTACTTCGTGTCGACGATGACTCGCGAGAGTGTTATACACATCATTATGAAATTTCATTGGCACTGGAACGACACCAGCTCATGATTATATCGATAAATTGTAAAACGATTCTGAAGATATACGCGGGAATCGCAGGATATTTAGTACAAGCGTGTCGAAAAAGTCGACTATTTTTACTCGAGAAATTTTCAAACTCGAAACGAGTTTGTCGAAAACTAAGCTTCGGGCGAAGGAACGTTCCTCTTTTGTTTCGACTTACTTTTTCGTTTGTACCATTATACGCGACTGTAGAAAACGCACAAAGCATGTACGATGTACGTAGCTATACGTTTAAAATTTGTCTATGCGTTCGATACTTTCGCGAGCCATTGCGTAACGCGTAAATATTTATTATCTCGACTACGACGTAAAATATTAACATCCGCCGTGCCTGCGATAAAAATGGCATTAACGAGAGATCGAATAGTCGGGATAAGCTATCCAAGTGGCTATCGAATAAGTTACTGTTTACAGCCGTACGAAAGACGAGGAAGCGCGCCAGACGTGTATGTAAATATACGAGTAACGTATATTCCGTGATACGTTCCACCGGTTCCCTTTTCTTTCCTTCAAACTGCACCCTGGCGTCTTTATTTCTTGATTTCTCAAAGGCACCGATCAACTATGGAAATTTTGTAACTACTACTTGAAACCAGCTAGAGCAGACATACGTGTGTTTCAGAAGTACGGATTTTATTGGATCCTGCTCTACATAGTTTTATTGGCTTCGTATGAAGCTACCGGTGACATCCCCTTTGAAGTTATTTACATATTTATAAGTACACTGCATGGCTATGTATAGTCATGCTGACATAGCCATGCAGACGATACATAAAACGTATAATCAAACCAATGTTAATTCGCTGTAAGTATTATTAGATACAAACGACCGTTTTGATCGATGCGTTCGATCGTCCTTCCCGTTTAATTGGTTCCTCTTTAATTAATATTAACGACGCGGCATAAGTCGTCACAGACAATATCGTAGTTAGTATTTGTAGACGATGGAACGTAGACGATGGAACGTTTAAAAGACAAGGACTGTAATTTATATCTTACGTGTTGAGATGAAAAAATAGTAATTTTTTACGTTAAAGGATTTTCAGATTAAATTTTGGAAGGTCGTGCAAGGGGCGTAACTTACAGTTTCAAAACATGTTAATAATTTTAACAAGCATTAGTGGGAAATAATGGCTATCAAACGTAAAGCTACACATCGATAAAATCCGTTCCACGGCAAATTTTATTTTACACACAAAATTGTATTTTGTGAGTCACATTGTATAGCGTGCCGACACGGCAAGCATTTAGGTTCGAAACGCTTCTATCTCGACAATATGATAGCAATACATATCACATAAATACTATTGTAAGAACTATAGAACACATGTGCAAACAATTATTTTCTCTTTTAAAGACAGAAGCGTATAGAAATATTAGATCTTCTTTGTATCCTCTCAATAACAAAGACTAAAATCACGGAAGAATACATTTTCCAACTTGCTTAATTCGCATCGCATTTTCTTTCGAAATGTTCGCTAATTCCTAAAAAGATCGTAATTCGAACGATTCGATCGGGTTGTTAAAACTTGACAATTATCAACTTATCTCGTCGTTTATATTACGATTGTTTTCTGCGCAGCAGTAACAAAGCAAGTGGATAGATATTCGTTGAATTGACGAAATTTTTCTTAGACCGTTATTTCGATTCCATGGAAAGAAACTTTTAAAGAAAATGCTTTATTCCGCTAATAGCGCCATTTCTTTCGAACGGTTCATAGCGTATCGCATCGAGATGCTCTGCTCGTCCTGGGGCGGTCTACCCCTTCCTCGATTCTAGAAATACTAAAGTTTAATAGCCTTGCATTTTGCCACGCGTTATCAAACCGCGGTCTCCTCGGCGCAATTTTATTTGTCATCTTGGAGATTAATTGACTAATAAGCCTGCCCCTCGAAATCAGGAGAAGAAAGGCGTAAATAGTTCCCATTTAATTGGAATAATTATCTCTGCATACATAAAGCAACGTACAATTATACGAGTAACATAACTGAATCGCGCTTTTTACAAATCAATTTTAAGAAAGCAAAATAGTAAAACGATAAATACGATACGTGTCGATTAGGAAATCTATTTTTGATATACAAGTTTCTGCGAATCTGCAACAGAAGTATCTACGTATGCCACGTAAATAGAAATATTTATTTCGTAGGAAAAAGTACGGCATAAACGCAACTATAATTACTAGTACTAATTATTCGTAATCAGAAAACAAATAATACAGGACGATATTTAATTCTTTTAAATAAATGCAAAAGCTCAAGTGGAGTTGATTAAAATTTTAATATCGCTGATTAACAACAGCCGGGTTTAATAAAGTTTTCGTTCCTCCGTCTATTCGCGAGAGCTATATTTGAAGGATTAAATAAATACAATTTTATATCTCTAACAATAAGTAAAACTAAATGCAAAGCTGAGAGTAATAACATTTTTTAGTGAAAATAACACATGAACGACGAGAACTGTAGATAAAGATAGAGATAAGATCTAAAACAATCCCAAAAATTTCGATCCAAACTTCGATTCAAATACAATTGAAATTTCGATAGAAATTCTAATTCAAACTAAGCAAACGTCCAACGTTCGGCGAATCCATTCGATGAAAACAATATCATACTTATTTTAGTATACGATCCGAAAGGAAACGGGTTGCAAACGCGAGAGAAACGATAATTCTGCGCCGAAATTACGTAGTGCGAGGGCAAAAAATAAAAGTGAAGAACGAAGAAAAGATGCAGCAATATCGATTGAATATTAGAATCTGAGAGCGTGCAAAATCAACGAGCACGCATTAGCCCCTTTCACTTGCTAAATAGGTTAATTTGAATGTTTAAATTCCGGGCCCGTTCAACTCAATTTGCGAGGACTCTGCGTCTGTTTAATTCCTTTCCTTCGTGCCGCTATCCAGACCGTACCTGCATCAACCACCACTAAACCAGACCAGCTGGCCTGTTAACTTCCAACACGTTTCGAGCAGCCGACATACGGAAACGTCCGACAGCCCCTCACACGGATGCTTAAACGGGCCATGTGCTTCCCATATCGTTTAACTAGAGACTGCCACCTGTGCTTTACACTGTGATCTTACATTTCGTACCCCCTTCTAATTATCTTCCTAATGAGAAGTCTAAATACTTGTTACAGGTTTCATCGCAGTTTAATCACCGCCGATGATTAGATAATTGTTATACGACCGATCATATTAATCCGGTCCCTTATAGCAAGTTGGAACTTACGAAATTCTACGTCTATATGCATATCCTTCGTTCTGTTGCTTTATTATATTTATCTTTGGAGCTATTTGTTGTATCGTCTATTTATTGTAATCACATTGCGATTGAACGATCTTGTTATAAGAATTGCTATCTTCAATTTTCAGAGTGAAAAAGAATCTGTAATTAGTCGTAATTTTTTTTGTTCGCAAGGAAATTTCCAAATTATGGTTCCTACGCATATGTCAAAGCTATAATATCTCGTAATTCAGAAATCGTACAAAAGGATTGTCATTTTGTTAATCATAATGTACAGAATTTTAACGAAAAATGTTTCAGACAAAAGTTGGATGATGGGGTTTCGAAGGCACATAATATATTATTAGTAATTTTATGACGATGAGTAGTCGACATAATACGAAAGTGAATTTTCTTAAACTATAACATACCGACCACGTTGTTTCTAAAATCCATGTATACGGCAAAAGTACATATTTTACGAATCTACTTTGCGATTCACAAAGAAAATACTCTTATCATACAATCAAGCAAGCCAAACCAAGTCAGCAAGCCAAGTCGGTTAAAGCAAATTTTTATTTTTGAAATTAATTATCCGGGATAGCGCGAACGCAGTCCCGACTACCAAAAATTGTACGTCCGAGATACCCACATTAGGGGTATTCGCAGAGGTCAGCTCGACCGCAGTGCAATGGAAGAGCCTCACCCTGGAGAAACCGCCTTCCTGATCACGGTAACCTCTACGCCAGGTAAGTATGTTTTTCACCCGGCTCTGCAGCTTATTTAAAGCCATGGGGTGTAACTACAACAGCGAGAAATTATGTCCATAGCTAGCACTACGTAACGGTGATATTTGGAACTAACGCGTAATTCGACTTTACGACCCATGCAAGTATCTGATATATAATCTTTAACGTAATCTGCAAAAAACAATTATCGATGAACCAAGTAAAATTCAACTTTGCTTTGAAGTTTACATTTAATTAACTTCCTTTGTGTAATACGTGTTAATAAATTTGTTATAAATCGTTAGAATATTTTTATTATACCTATACGGAACTTATTTGAAAATGAAAACATTGGCGTTTATCTATAAAATTCAATTGCTCGAACGAAACGTTTTTATATAATTTACGTACTTGTAAAAAATTTGACTTTTATATGTAGTCTGAAACTGAAAGCTCGCCTAATTTACATCTTTAAAAACTAACGAAAGAAAAGATACGTCTATGTGTCGTTTTAACAATTTATATGCTTTCTAGTCTTTATAAAAAATGCAATGCGATGTAAATATGACTTATGCATTTCTACCATTATTATAAATCTTCGAAAGGTACGACTACCACGCGCGTCACTTCCACGGTTCGGGTCAATCAAAAATGTAGAACGATAGTTTCAAACACTGCTGAAGCAACGAATAAAATAATTCGAAAAAAGGAAACGGCAGAATTCTTCAAGAAATTTAATGACACGCTCTACAACGTCGTGTAACTTCAAAGATACGTATGTGCAAATGCGTATTCATATACTTATGTATATTTTAAAAATATAGCTTTTTGTTCATCATTATACCATTATATTTAATTAGCATACTATTATTCCGACACCAAACAATATACATATTTATAGAAATTACTGACTTCTCATTTTTAAGTCAATGAGAAAAACTGTTATAAATCGCAGTTCTCGTGAGCTAACAAAATACTAATTATAAAAATTTAATAGCACGTATTGTATATTCGAAGAATTGCAATTCCACAAACGTAGATATAACAGTTAACTTCAACCGAATAGCAACATTTGATCGCTTGGAATTTACGATAAAGCAATAAGCGAACTGAAATACTAATATTAACGTAAATTGATGTAAGTAAAAAAATGAATCTCGATAAAATTAACGCAGCTTCGTTAAAAATATGCAGCGTGCTTGCTTCTTAAATAAAATATAGCATATTCCTCTTTTTTTAATCGAACTGAACTTCGTTCAAGCTTCCCAAGTAGCCGAAAACTTTTAAAATTATTTCGACTAATTTCCTTCGACTGCGTGTCGCATAACAAGCTATAGAGTATGAATTTCTTGGAAGTTGTACTCTACTGTCTATAATTTAGCTGACTATGATTGTTGGCACAAATACGTGAATTAACATTCAGAATGTTCGTTTGAATGTGAAATCATTATTAGGCATATGCACGTGCTCAGATATTGTGTACGAAAACGAGACACGAAGGTAATATTTAATCACTTTGTATATTGGCATAGTAATTACACAACATTATTAGACTGATAAGTACTTTGAATGAGATAATGATTACGAGACACGAAGTATAACAAGCTAAGAACATATAACTGAAACATTCCATTTCAAACGTAGATCCTATTATTTATACTTTTTAGAACTATGAACATAGAGTTACGAAGTCATTATTTGTGATATTCGCACAGACTTATACTTAAAAGCTCTTCTAAATTTTTACTTTTATTTTTAATAAATAACAAACATATAATGTACAATTTTGCGAAATAATAAATAAAATTTTTTGCGGGAAAAATTTTCGTTGTTCGAGTCAATTGAACGTTCTTAATTATTTCTTCTTTCGATATCACGGTTTTGTTATTAGACTCTGCTTACAACGGTATACGATATTTAAATACTATATATGGCACAAGTTACTTACGTATATAAAGGAAACATCCTAGGTCTAACAGAATCGTAAAACAAGGAATTATAAGACTACTGTACAAAACGCAGCTTCACGGAAACATAAGGAATTAAATACATGTTCGTAAGAAGGAATAGCAAGCAACCACTTCAATAAGGAAAGGAAAATTAAAACATTCACGTATAAACTTGTCACAAATTATAGTGGAACTGTAAAACCACACAAGAAAGTACCAAAAACAGTCATAAACAACTGTAAATGCATATAAACAAAAAAGCTACATCCAAGTATGATCATAGATTGATTATTAAGTTCATTACTAAGCAATAACCTTGGCAACATAATGGCTCTAAAGTCAGCATTTATAGTTTTCTTTGCATTTGTCTATCTTCTTTCTAATATGTATATACGCATAGTAACTAAGAAAAGTTGAAACAAAAGATGAACATTCATGCTACTTTACAAAGAAGAGAATTAAACTTATTTTATGAAATAAATATGAATGATAATAATCAGAAAATAAAGTTCTACTGCTGAATAATTATATAATAACAATTAGAAACTATTGAAACTTGGCTAAATTTGTCTTTATTGGTAAAGGTACATTGCTTATTGAAGTTTGTTAAAAATTTTAATCTTCTACCATCTTAAATTTGTAGAGCACAATGTATAATTATCCTTAAAGAACCCTTATAGGAAAGAGCGAATAAAAATTATTTACTCTTTAACTTAAGGAGATTTTTACAACTGTAAAGAAGAATTATTTTTTTCCAATAATATTATCCGGGATAGCGCGAACGCAGTCCCGACTACCAAAAATTGTACGTCCGAGATACCCACATTAGGGGTATTCGCAGAGGTCAGCTCAACCTTAGTGCAATGGAAGAGCCTCACCCTGGAGGAACCGCCTTCTTGATCACGGTAACCTCTACGCCAGGTAAGTATGCTTCGAGCCCGTTTTTCGAGTTACTTATGCCCATACAGTCCGACCGTAACTGCGAGAAACCGTACCCGTAGCTAGCACTGCATAACGGCGGTTTTTGGAACTAAGAGACTGATCCGACTTGAAACCATCTATATAGGACCATCTATACATAATAATTCTCAATTTTTACCTGCAATCTCAAAATGTAATTGTAGATTTCGATTTTGTTTTAGATTGTAAATCTTTAAATTTCTACGTATAATATAAATTACAAATTTCTACGTATATATTAATTAATAAATTAGTTCGTAGGTCGTAATTTTAAATTTTATGAAATTGTAGGATCTACATATGTGCTAAAAAAAAAAAAATAATGATAATGCTACTTGATTGAAAGAAAACGGTAAATATAGCGTGCTAAGAATTCAAAGAAAATATATATTTAATAATTAAAAGGAATTTAATAATTTGTATGTGTGATATAGCATGTTTTTATACATTGCTAATATTGGTACTTTTGAGCTTTCTGAACGATATTTTAATTTAATAGTTGTTAACATTGTGTACCTAATTTAATTTTACTATTAAATAATTTTTGTAAATATTTCTCCGAAATCTATCTACGAATTAACTGCAATTTTGAAGATAAAAGTGTATTTTGTGTACACGATAGAAATTTTACTATTTTTTATTACAGTAGTGGCATTTTTAATAGCACGATGCAGCATGAAATCTATACCACGAAAAAATTAAGCATCGACGAGCTGCTTCTAAATTTTAAGCTTTAAGCTAACTGCAATATCAATGAAATATTAGAAACTCTTTCCTCTTAAATACGGCTTACTCTCGAAGATCTCAGAGTTGGTTAACCGTAACAATACTAAGCTTAAGTATTCAGTTTGACAATCCGAGCTGTGAAACACTCGATATTATTATCGTAAATTCTAACTTCGATAAACTCGAAAAGTCTATCTTATTGCTTAGTTCGTATAATTTAGTTCGAACACCATATATCTTACGGTTGAAAAATTACACGAAACAATCATAATTTGTTAATTATGATATATGACCGCAAAATACTTTAAACTGTTTTAACTTTCTATATAATACATGTTAATAGCATTAATTCTATATATTTGCAAAATTTTATACCCTGCAGGATGGAAACAATTCATAACGCGACTTGTTGAGAAATCAAATATAGCTCAAACTGGTACGGGTCGATATTTCTTTTAGTCCCTTATAAATTTGTTCAACTTGATATGTTATATAAAGCTACAATAATGCATTACTTTCAGAGTAATGCCCCTCCCCTCCCTTCTAATTTAATTTTCAGCTGTACAACACTTGCTACATCATGCAGCATTCAGAGAAATTACTAACTTTTCGAAAGTCTTATTTGCAAAAAGTTATTTACAAAAGGAATTGCACAAAAACCTAATTTATTAATTTTTATTTTATTAGAAAAGAACGAATGAAAATTATTTAGTCTACACAACTTAGGGAGAGTTTTACATCTGTAAAGAAGAATTATTTTTCCAATAATATTATATTCGGGATAGCGCGAACGCAGTCCCGACTACCAAAAATTGTACGTCCGAGATACCCACATTAGGGGTATTCGCAGAGGTCAGCTCAACCTTAGTGCAATGGAAGAGCCTCACCCTGGAGGAACCGCCTTTTTGATCACGGTAACCTCTACGCCAGGTAAGTATGCTTTCCTGCTGCGTTCCATGATATTTGCTATAGTTACATCTCATTTTCATAAGCGAGAATAGATGATCGTCCAAAACGCACCATAGCGGCCGATTCAAGAACTATATTCTACCGTTTGAGACAAACTTTATTTCTTTCTGAGAAATATGCGACATATAATCTCCATATTTTAAATAATGTACAATACGTTTAATGTAAAAAATATTTTCTGTTAGGGTATATATAAAAATATAATACATAAATACTTCAGAAAATATGTTGAATGGAAAAAGATGTTTTGCATTATTATATGTGTAATATATTTTTCGAAATATTTGCGATAATAGATTGAAATGGAGCACTCTTTGTGTCTACGCATTAATCTTTGTTTCTTTGGAAAAACTACTGCATATAAATGAGATGAGACGATATCGTTAAACCGGTAAAACATGAAAAAAACAATGTACCATTTGTTTATTAACATAGAATAATTTTTAATCTATATTATACAAAATTAAACTTACATAGAATATTTGCTAACACTAATATATATTTATGGGTATATAATGTGCATGTGTTAACACTATCTTGTACAACAGTATACTCATATATCATGGATAAAAACTACCAAGTGTAACAGGTAACTTCTATATATCAAAATATTTAAAGAATAGAATAAAATATTTTGGTCATTGCCAGTTAAAAGTATCAGTTACCTAAAACATATTATTCGCTATAATCTCGTATACGTGTAACTTTTTTGTTACTTATTGTACTTGTAATCAAAGAATATTGCTATTCGAGTTACAATATTACATTTCCGGTAATCAGTTGTAACATAGGCAATACATGCTTCGTCGTTTTGCTTTTAATTTATAAAGTGTCCACGTTCAAATATATCTATTGTTATTTGTATAAAATATACATATGGTAATTTCAAGTATAAAATTGTTTACATATCGATGCTTACTAAATTGCGAAGAATTTACTAACCTCGTGGTACTCCCAATTAACATCATGGCGTCACAGCGTAATTCCATGGAACTCTTCAACATTCACCGTCCCGCAGTTTGTAGTAATCTATGGATCGATAAAACACATTGATCAAATTACGTACTGAGTGATTCATTATTATTACTTACTGTTTCTATATGCGATCACGACATATTTCTTCGTGTCATTTACTGTGACAGTAGAAAGTCGCAGTACGAGACAGCGATTGTAACATAACATATGACAAACGCTTGGGAAGGTACGGTCATTGAAATCGCGATTTCGAGCGCAAATAGTACGATTGCCATCGCCGTCGCTGTCTTCTTTATATAACAATTTCGTCGTCGATGGTACGTTTTCATTTTCCTCCTTTACATCAGTTTTTACTTCGTTATTGCAATGATCGCAACTACAAGACGGTTGGTTTTCTGGACTTGTATAAGTGTACACCGTGACAACTACAAGTACTAAATATACCACATTTTCATGTAAATTGTATTACTACATTTCGATTTATCTCTATTGAGAGTGAAACTTTGAAGCGAGAGGATGGTAGTAATACTGACTGTTAGTTAGAATAGAATATTAACAGTGACATATGTTTACTAGATTATACTTGTTATAGTGGCAGTTACGCTTTCTATGTTTCATGTTTAAATGGCACTTTAAAGATGAATGGCAAATAACGCTGACTGTTAATTACAATACTTATAATTATATGTATTCGTTATGTTATACCGGTAGTTATGGCTCTTCTAGCATGAAAATCATGAAATACGTGTATTTGATACGTAAACCTGCATACATACATATTATAATTGCTCTATACAACGACAGCATGGCACGAGATTGAGCGAAGAAAACTGGGATACGTATACAAAAATCAAAGTCACCAAAATCGATCAATGAACGAGCTTGCAAACGTTGCCAGTTCAAACTGAAACTATTCGATGATTGTACGATGTTGTATTTAGCGTATTGCAGTGCCGTGTCAAATTTATTTTTATTATTTTTATTCAAACATTATTTCACCAACGGCGAACGTTGGAATAATGTTAACTACAAACAAAATCTGATAAATTCAACAATAAAAAAAAATGAATTTCAGCATTTATAATGCAGTATATGAATAAAGCGAAATTTATTACAATAGTTTCGAGCAGAGATTACAAACACATGAAATGTTTGCATTAGACGAGGCGATTCAAATATACGAAATTATACGATATACATATATGTATATCATATTTAGAATTACGACTTGAACGTTAAACTTTACGCAAGTGTAGAAAATGTATGAAAAGCACTAAATGCAAGTAAGTACGTTACTGTTTTATTGTGTGTCAAAGATATCGACACGTGACCTTTGATATCAGTGCAGCAAAAAATTCAATACGTATCAGTGTTACAGTGACATACATTTAGTCGGCTAACAAAAAAGACTTAACGTTTGATTGTTAAGTGTTGACAAAATGGGGCTATATTAATAAACTAAAATCACAAATTGCTTAAACTTTTTATTCTATTGTTATTTTATTGAACCGATGGCAATATCGTTTTTCAATAAAATTCTTTGGCGTAACTGTGCGAATAACTTCTTTGTTCAAGCTTGAAGCCAAATCATTGATGCCAATCTCGATGTAAATATTATAAAGGAATTTTTCGTTACCTCACGAAGAACTAATCTCACTTCTTAGAGCTAATTCCTTTCGACGCTCGGATCGTGATTTATTCGCGATATTTCTGACAGTATTATACAGTTTTACCATGTAGCGAGGGACGATAAAGATAAATAATATCATATTTCAGATAATGATAACATTTATAAAATGATTAAAGAATAAAGATACGATTATTTTCATCTTTTCGACTTTTATGTTGTAAATTTTCTAAAGCGTTCTTAGTGGCATAGATACAATCGATCGAACGGTGCAGCTATTTATAGTACATACGTATCATTCGACAACATGAATGTGCACCGCCATTTCATTCAAATTTTCAGGAGTAGGTACATTAAGCGTATTTTTATTTAAAACCTTTTGAATTTTTGCTTCTTTTTATAAGGAAATATTTGTCGTTAGCTTTTCCACGGTGTTATTATCTTTATGCTAATTGTTTGCGGATAGCGACGCTCAAGGTGATATAGTTATGGGTCCAGGGACACAGAAGCAATAACACTGAGCTCTGCGCTCGTTTCTACCTTGACCCGAAAGGAAAATAATGAACGCTAAAGTTCCCACTTTATTTCCATGAATTAACTGGTAAATCGCCGGCGTCGCGTATATGCATGTTAAAATAATATCTCCTTAATGAATGCGGAATTATTTGCCGGAAGCTTTCAGCAACAGAATTAGAAGAATCAGAAGTTATACGTTATTACGAAACTGAAACGTAAAAGTATCATAATGGAAAGAACTCATTACCGATTCTTTTTCTAACTTATTGGAATTGGTAAATAGGCGAGCAATGAGCTGCTAATACAGCAAAAGCGTGTCATTTATGGATCCTAATAATAATTCTGTTCTACTATACGAAGATATGGCCTTTGAAAAAGATGCTAGTTTATAGTAAGTAGATCAAATTATAAAACATCATAAAACATAAATCCAGATATATTTTAATGTTTACCTATATTTTTCAAACAATCTTTCTGATACACAGTCGTATCAGTATCATAGTTAAATAGTAAATTAAAAATAAACGAAATTTTTAGCTGTATAACAAGTCTATGGATATAAATAAATTTTTTGTACGTGAAACATTTTGATATTTTTAGTTTTGTGACAAATTGACAATATAATTAGAAAAAATACGTTAATAAAAAATGCTTCTCAGTTTCTTCTCGCGTAACAGTTAAGAATTATTTAGCGAGACGTTTGGAATATTTCATAACTTTAGAGTATGTCGTGGCGTATAATAAAACGACATTCTTTCATTTAGGCCATTAAGCTTATGAGAGTAATAAGGTTGCTTCATGGAGAAAGTAATTCAATAACAACTTCGCATACACCCATGATCATTGTAGGAAATTAAGCTCGTACCATAACGTCTAGAAATGTCGATAAAAGTGGAAAGCCGTTCCCACTTGTAATTTAATGCTCGAATCTTTGAAGTTTATTGGCATAACAATGGGTATTTCGTGGCGGCTGACAATTGCATAATGTTGTGACTTATGAACTAATTTACATCTTAATCCGAGTGGCCATTGTTTGACGCTATTGTTACTCAAGAGCTCACTTGTGTCTAAGGTGGCAAACTTCGAAGGGCTGTAAAAACACGTCGTATTTACACTCGTCGATTCGCAGTTCTATCAATGGCTCCGAATACGAAATACGTATATAAGATACTTCTATTATGGTAGGATGAAAAGCGATTAATAGAAAGTAAAATAAATATGCTGTTCTTTCACAGCAATTTATATCGAAAGTTTCTGAACGATAAGGAATTAAGATACTTGTAAAGATTTGTCGAAAAACAAATTCCAACTTCTATCCCGTCCTCTCTGACAAGTAATATTTTTAATTTAATTTAGTTTCGTATCAAATCAAGGGACTACCTGTTTTCGATATGTCGTATAAAAAGAGACGCCACCGTTAATTAATTTCGTCATATTTAATCTTCTCTTCAGAACGTGAAACGTCCGATTGTACACCAATCTCTAAACGAATATAAACGAACGTAGTAAGCGGGGTTGCCATCGAGCAAACGAATATTCCAATTTTCAGATGACATAGCGCGTCTTTTTCTTTTTTATTCGTTCTTTCTCGTCCAGCACTTGACTCCATTAAGCCGCTTCCAGACCCTATCGTTCTGCTTTTACATTTTCATTTTCGATAAATTCATTATAAAGGAAGTCAAGTGCAATCAATATTAGGTATCTCATAGATATTCTTCTAATTACAAAATTTTTTATCGATCGTTCTTGACTGATGCTTGCTATGTTGAAACTAACTTTTGTTCTACTTTAAATAGGACTAGCATTTTTTTAAACGAGCGAACATTTTTACGACATTAAGAAGACGATATATAACGCAACGATGGTATTCTAGAGAATTTTTGAAGTAAACATTACGTACATAATGTTTAAAAATGAAATCTATTAAAAAATAAATACATTTGCTTATATGTATAAACTCTTTGGCCTATAAATTGAACTCTATTAACTTTGTTTATTTTCAATTACTTTCGATATTTATTTCAAGGGCTCGCAGAACCTGTTTCTGATCAATTTGTTTATTGCCTTTCGTTTACCGAACGGGCTTTTAAAATATTCCATCGTTTTCAGCGTAAGTAATTCCCTTAACTGCTGTATGGGCTTCGTTTATTCGATTAACATCGATTCGAACGAAGCTGTACAATTCTGATTAATCCGAATAACAATTTTCGCATATCCGTAATAATCAGTACGAACGCGGCTTTATATGCAACAGAAACGAAACGCGATTTCAAAAGAGGGGTATTGAAGTGATGGATAGTGTGAGGAGTGGTGATGGTAGAAAAGGGTATTGGAGGGTGAAGAGGCCATGGAAAATTGTCAATCAGTACGAACCATCTAGACTTGATTACAACTCCAGCATTGGACTTGCAGTTTGTTTCGATGTTTCAGAGGTGGATGAATTTTTATGCTGAGATAGCGAGGTTCAGTTACCCTTATATCACTAATAAATATTTGCGGTTTTATCGTTTACCCTCTCTAGAGATTTCCTTTGTCACTTTAGCCTACATTATGTTAGGTGGTATCGTTCGTAACATTTCTTTAATATATCTAGAATATTATGCCTCGCATCTAACATGTTTTTTTTTTATAATTCGTTTTCTAATAATCCACAAACTATAGTCATTCGTGGATATTGGTTATTTTATTTGTTTGTCTTAAAAATCATTATCGTTCTTTGGATCAATTAACTTTCTAATGTCATGCAGTATAACTTTTGTGCGAATGTTGTTGCATAAAATAATAAAACGTAAAATATCTGTTTCCTATATCCTAGAACAAGTATAGATATTTCCCTTTTTACGTTATATTGTCTTAATAAACGAAGGAATGGAATCGTCTTAATAAACGTTATTAAAGCAAGCGTGTTAATTAGGTTATCGTATTAGTAAACGAAAAGTTATTATTCTATAAAAATAACACATGTTTATATGTTTCTCGACATTTATTAGAAATAGGATACAGCTATAAGGGATAATAACAGGATAATAATAGTTCAGTGTTTTAATACAGCCAGTGATATTACGGATTATCGCACATTTTATCTATTTCTTTACGAGATTTGGTATTATAGATAAGAAGGACAACTTTCAAGGTTAATGTGGGGCATTATTTATATTCTTACAACGTAAACAAATTAAGTCGAGAGCCAACCTCTGTACTATGTTACAATATCGAAAAGATGTAGGCCAAAGGAAAAATACTGTATCGAATAAATAGCCCTTTGTAGGTAGATCATGAAGAAAATTAAAGAAAAGTCCACTGGCAGGTCATAGGAACATTACTACATGGATATAAGAGTATCAGAAATTTATATTTAACGCTACTCGATGTTTCTTATTAAATTTAATTGTCAGGAATAAATTTTACGTAATCGACTTTTTTCATAGGGCAAACTGATACTCTGCTGCAATATCGAGAAATGTGAAATTATGGAATAAATATATCTTAAAAATAAATAGCATGTTTTACATATGTATACATACATATATTTGCGAAGTTATACTCTCACTTAAGAATTTTCAATATTTTACGAATACGTATGTACATAGTTGTTTCCGACGAAATGGAATTTAGTCGTAGTCCGTATGTGAATATGCATACTCATACATCCGTACATATACACGTTTCTAGACAATTCTAACTCTTGATTTCACATTCAATCGGCTCTCTGACTTTCAATCCCCTTTTGGTTTATTTTGCTATCTGCATTGATATGCGATCGGAACAATTTCGATCAACGCACACCATGTAACAGTTCGGAGGTAGTTGAATATATTTAATAATTGTAAATTCAAATCAAGCATTGTAAATGATACGTAGAGTTAATTATTATTATGATCATATTTGCGAAGAAAAAATCTATCGTTTTTGTAATTTATAAAAATAATACGTATCCAACTTCGAGATTGACACGTAATTCTATTAAAAATTATTACAAATTTTACGATATTTTGAAATCTTTATGTCATTTTAATGTAGAAACATACACTTAAATAAATATTCAAGGCCTTCAAGGCGTATCCTAAGTTCAATGTTTAACGTGGAAAATGTCGTCTTAAATATTTATTTAAACGCGTTACTTCTATGTAAAATTGATTGTTGTGTTATGGCCTTACGATAATTTTGATTTTGCAATGTACACATATTAACGTTAACGTAAAATTTATAATAATGCTTAATAAAAAGTTATTAAGAGGAAATTTGACTTGTACGACATGTTTTTATTGGAAATTTAAATATGCAAAAATACGTAATGTGCATGATATATGCAAGGATATGCGAGCTACCCAAAATGAAGCGCTTGTTATAACATCGAAGAGGTGAAACAAACCTCCATTTAGGTATCGTCTCTTCAATTGTATTCGTAAAAATTTGAATTCGTATACGCGCTCGCAGTTTACGTTAATTTCAATATGAAATTCAAAACTCAATTAACAATAATCGAAACATAACACCTATCTATCAAAAAGCGGTTCTATCACGCTATTAACTATCTTTGTTGTTCGTTGTTGAAATTAGGAGAACCATTGTGAAAATCAAACGTAATATAAAGAATAGAGTGCAATCAAGAGAATCAATTGATAAGAGCATACGCGTCACTTCCAGACACGTGACTACCAACGTTCATCCCCGTTTGTCAACCTATTCACCCCTGATCTATTCTCGTGTCAATAATAACAGTTAGTCGATGCAAGCGTGTCCCATGTACCATGAAACAGTCGCTGTACGTGTGTCTCACCATGCATGTCGCACGTGCTTATATGATTACAGAGGAGTAAGAGTTCACACGGCAGAAGATACATGAATGAACCAACGTACACACGTATATGTGTGTATGTACGTACATAGGCGTCAACTACCCTTCATTCACCCCTAAGTGACTCGTAGTTTCGATTGAAGAGAGCGAAAGTAAGATTGTTCGTCAGTGTGTACAGAAGCTTAGAAGGGAGTTAAGAAAATCTCTTTAAGAGAAAATCAGATAAAAGAGCGATGTCTGCCTATCCTGTCGAGGAAAGTTTGTAATTCATACAGTTCATCCGGAAATTCATTATATGCAATTAATCCCATTTCTCATCGTTATTTCCGACCGAATTGTCTTTGGATTTTTGTTACAAGATAGTTTATTTCAAGCATTTCATTCGTAGAATTATCCTCAAACATAATTATCTTCTATTTTAAATATACTGACTATCCGTTAAAGTTTAATTTTACTGTTAAAAAGCTCTTTAACAGTTCTTCGGGATTAAGTTTTTAATAAATTTATTCATTTAAGTTTACTGATATAGATTTTATTGAATAAAGAATAAATTGCTTTCTTTATGGGAAACGAACATAGAGAAAGATAAATTTTAACATTAAAAGGTAAGATTACAACGTTGGACATTTAAAATTCGTAGAAAAATAAATCTCTTATTATTATCGAAGACTAAAAAAAACGGATAGCAAGAGAACAATAAAGAAAATACACGCATTTTGACCAAGCGTATTTTTCACACGTGTAACCGTTCTTGCGAGTTTATTTCCTACAATCAATGAATTAGTTCTGATTTGCGAGCATTTTGAAAGGAAAGGATCAACGGAAGCAATTTATGAAAGAATTTTCAGATAATACAATTTATCCAGCAACAGTTGCGCACGTGCAATGTGTCAAATAAAAGATTACGACACGCGTTGGACATTATGTGGCATAAAAGATTGCGTAAACTGGGAAACGATTTTATTCGTACAATGAACCTATACATATACATATAGATACGTATAGAAATATATAGATAAAATATAGGATACATAAGGAATAAATCAAGCAATTAATAATCATATTCTTTTCGTTATAATTCAAACTAATATAATATATGTAGCTACATAAAAATTAATATCGAAAAAACATCGAAAACATCGAAAAGACAAATATCGAAAAGATATGTCTAAAAATATCATTTATAAATAACGCAATTAAATCAATATAACTATGTAACCTGTATAATGTCTGTATAATTTATATACTTTGAAGCTGTACTTTACAATTTGTAATTATTAAGAATTATCATTTATTCGAATTTTTCGACCTATCTTACTCGTTCGAAGCTTTGTCTATCCATCTATAGAACATACGAAAGGCAAAGATGATATTCGTCAAATTTTAAAACAGCAAATTTTCATTAAATATTAATACACTTAAAAAGTTTATGGAAAAGCTATGTTGAAAAATGTAGGAAAAATGTGAAGCTTCCAATTGTTATTCTGTAATTGTAGAATAATTGTAAAATTATAATTATAAAAATAAAAGTTTCAAAGAGGATTTGAATAGACATTGAGTATTAATACCGTAATTGGTATTCTGATCGATGTTCACGCTTAAGGGAGGTATCAGATATATCAGTCAAGCAATTAAATGCAAGAAATTTTACTGGTCTCGACGTTAATGGACTAGTGGCCTACCGGAGAAGAGAAGAGAAAGATAAAAAAACTTAATTAACTGTTCGCGCAAAGGCGAAGCTAATTTTGTCGCATTTCCAAGGAATCGCAAAGAAAGTCTGCGAAGGGTGGTGACATTGGACATTTCTCCGAGCATACAAGATCCAAGAAGTGACTGGCAGAGGTCTTTCCTCCCTTAAAATCTACAGTTAAAACGGCACGAAGGTAACATAGACGGCTATAACATTAATGGATTGAATTTTCTAATTTTCGAAAGTACTTTCTATTAATGTTGGAATCATTATTGAATTGAAATTTCAATCGTAGCTCGGAATCGTGACGAATTAATTGTATTGCGATAAATTGCACCGATACTCGGTTGATTTTATTTAAAAAATTACATTGAGTTTATTATCTATATAGGTGGTTGCTGGTTTGATATAATTCGTGAGAAAAAGTGAAAAAGGTACTCGATACGTTATATAATTATTGAAAAGCATATGCTATTTTAAAACGAACTGTTCGTTAACGCATATGTATGTAATATGTGTGCTTGTATTATAGATTTTAAGGGCATGTAATTATCTAAATCGAAATTGGGGTCGTATATATCACTTAAACGAAATGCTTGCAATAAATAATGAATTGTCTCGTTCACAAATTAAATATGGTTGCGGCATTACTTCAATATCTTTCTAAATTCATGTTAAGCTTGAACCTATCTTTAATATAGTGATTTCATTTTAATTATGTACTAATAAAATTAAAAATTTAATAATACCTTATATCAATCTTGAAGTAATATTCCAAAAGTAATATTCTATCGGATTGAATAGTTTAAACGCCATAGAAACTTTCACGATAATCCAATAATAACATCGTTCTTTATTTAGGTGACATTTAGTAAATATAATTAATTCATAGTGCAATTTATAATAGTAAAATATTCCTGAGTACATACTGTGAATATATATATTTCACAAATAACTATATTCTACTAAAATCTATCGTTCTTTAAATTTAATGCAATTAAACATATACATAAAAACTGCTATACAGTAATAAAATTATAACAATACGATATTAATTAGTTTAAAAACTTAATGCTACAGTTTTAAAGAATTCTACTACTTCTACGCGAATAAAATATAAATTTTAATATGCCGAAGCCGAATATTAAAGTGGTTATTCGTACTCGTATATTAATTCGAAGATATTAACCAAAATATTTTCGCAACGTAAGTATGTTGGATACTAATGGGTAACGTTCATTACTGGAGTATTATGTACATGGGATAACATGTAAGGATACCGGTTAATCCTACGTTGATATGCTGAAATTCTCGTTTCCACGAGATAAATATGGCGATCCTGAATTTTGCAAACTCAACGTTTCTCCTGCAGCGTTGTGCAAAGATACACTGAGAAATGTCTCGCTAACGTTGAAAAGGCATATTTTCCTTCATATTAGCAGTTAAAACATATTAAAAATATTCTCAAATAAAATTTTCCTAATGTCATGTAATAACCTTTAGGAAAGTTTCATCGTTTAATTTTATCGTTGGTTTATTCATTCTTTGAAAAATTGTATGCAGCGCTTTACCTTAATTTATCTTTTTTCTCCATGAATATGCATTCTATGTTACATGTATACATCTGTCAACGATACGTATTTAATTCATAAAGTAAAATGCATGCAAAGACTGTCGAGAAATCATATTCGATAAAAAAGTAACAAATACAACGTAATATAATTTACAAAATCTACTTGATTTTAGTGATCGTAAATTAAAAATATGTTATAGAATAGGTATATCAAATTATTCGCTGATGCACGTATAAACAGATATTCAAGATGCTCGCATGGACATAGTGAATAAAATATGCTTTTCCTTCCTACGATATACTCCACTATAGCAAAGCCTAATTACCGTAATATCACCAAGATGCAAATAAAGCGCATTTCGTACTTGAAATATTAAGATATTATCTACGCGTAAATACGATGCAATCAGTATACATTCATAATGTAATCAGACGTATAGACAGCAGACATATCAGGTAAAAAAGAGTCGTAATTCGTTTATATTTATTGTCAAGTTAGAAAAGATCGTATTTCTCGCAAGAAGCGTTCATTGTTCAGTCTACCAGCTATGTTTACGATATACGCATTTACCGAATCTCTTAGCTCGGCTGTTTCAATTTGATGCGTTATTAATCAAAAATTCGTCATGGTTCTCCTCTGTACGCTTTCATTAATCTTTGATACACGCGAAAAGTACATCGCATTAACGTGACGAGTCGATAACATCGAAAAAAAAAAAAATATTACCTATCTGACGTACGGCATACCGTGGAAATTAGTATTCAAAGGACCGATAATATCGCGTTAACGGGCCTTTCGTATTAGGAAACTTACGAAGTATTGATTTTACCGAAGCTTTAGGTAAACTGCGTTGAGCATACGAGGCTCGTTTGATCGACGAATTAGCGTCGATGAACTTTTCTAACCATTTTCCATGTTGTTCAACCTTATTTCATTTCCTTTACGAAGAGTTAAATGCCTATCAAATCGATTGGATACACGAATCGAATATTTGCTTCGATTATGAACAGTGGCCAAGTTAAATTATACGAGATATTCTTCGAAAGTAACTTTCGTTTCAGAGAAAATAGATATTTCTATCGTTTGTTGGCATTATTTAGCATAACTCTATGCACGAAATACAAGTGTTCCAACATTCGTAGAAATTTTTTACAGATATATTACGCGTTTTGTGCGAAAGAAATTTTGAAACTTCGTCAGCGTTGTTACGAGACTCGACTATTATGATTATATTGGTAAAATTTGAAATAAATCTGAAGATGTGTACATATAGAAGCTACAAGATCATCAAAATATTCAGCCAGTCAGATATTATTAAGGCACAATATGCAGTGGAATCATCTTCAACATCTATTCTATTTTAAAGTGACTTTTATCAAGTATATGTTTGCAGTAAATATTTTGCAACATCTACGTACATTTTCAGATCGGTTGCAAAGTTTACCAATACGATCGTGTCAGTCGCGCCTCCTTAAAGTGACAACGAAAATTTTTTACGATAAACGATCAAGTGCTTTTGCGAGCCATCGTTTGGACAAATTTTTCTTACATTAAAAACCTACCAATAGGAAAATTTCATAAATTAACGTTGCATGAAATGAAAAACGAAATACTCTAACTCGTCTCATCGCGTGGACGTATTTAGAGAAACGGAAATTTTTAAAGATGAACTGTAACTCGTTGTTTATACCACAACGTATTAACTAGGCGAACAACTCGTTGGTTAAAAGCATTATACGTAGTATGAAAGCTACGGGTACAAACGAGAACAGGTAATGAAGTAACTAAGGTAGATGAAACGAGGTACGTTGTTGTAACTTTGCTTTCTAGCTCTCAGGACTAGTGTAGATCCACTAGGTGGTTCATCAGTTCAGTCTGTGGCAAATGTGAGGTTACTTCCATCCTCTTTCATCCCTTCGTTCACCCGTACTTTCTCTGGAGGCCATCAACTCCCTGTCCCCTTGCTGATCTATAGAGAATCCCACACTTTCCCTCTTCCTACACCCCTAGCCTGAAAACCAGACAAGACTGACCTTTACTCGTTTGACCAGAGAGGTCAGAGATCCGCTTACGCTGCTACGAATTTGAGATTCCGTAAATCCACCAAAAGTTTGACCTACGTCACTGGCTTTCCACTTATCTGGCAAACATACAAGGTTCGTGGGAACATACGAGACTATATAGTTTCCAACACGATGAACAGAAATTGCGACGTAACGACGAAAGGAAATCCATGTAAATTCCAGTTTCCTTTTCCTGAAAAGCGATATTCGGCTATCTACCATTACTGTCGCACTAGCGAAATATTAGCGGGATATTCGATTCCTGCGGGACTCGTAATAGGTACAGCCAACAACGTGTATTCATAACACTATGGATCCGACAAATCGCCGAATTTGAGCTAATACAGATGAAATAGGAGAGAATCTAGAGAAGCAGTTAATTTCTCGACACAACGTAAGTAAGTGATATATGTATTTGTATGTAGTTAATTGTACGTAAAGATCTCTATCGAAGAGAAATCAAACAAATTTTCATATAATAGATTATTATTATCTAGCGATTATAAGTATATTTTTTCATTTTCTCATTCGTCGACGCTATCGTAAATTCTTATTTTAACGAATCGCATTCTTATTTCTGTTTATCCTAATAACGCTAAAAATACTTGATTCAAAAAATCAAGTACCAAATATAGCGTATAGCTGTTTCATACATTGACTATTAGATGTAACGCGGTTACAATGTCTATAACCAGTATCTAGCATGCAAATTTCATTTGTACGTCGTGGTTTATGTATACCGATAAATCTTTATTTGTGTTCTCCAAATACCGTTCGTTTAAATTATGTATATATCGAAAATATCAATCAGCATAGTCAAACCAATATCGAACTATAAACTAAACTCAAGATGGATAAATTCGAATTGCAGCTGTGTTCTATTATCTAATTACTTGATAATTTCATGCATTTATTGATAATACTTTTAAAACGTTGATTTATCAGTGCGAAGACTATCTGACATTAACTTTTGACAAACAATGATTTAACAACCTTTTAATAGAAAGCCATATACGCATAAAGTTATTGAAAATATATTCAACTTTCTAAAAAACTTTTAATTCGTTGTAATTTCCAATTATGATACATAGTACGAGACTGTACTAAATAAATAAAATACGAATGAAAAAGAGGTACATGATCGTCTGCCAACTCTTAGAAATAATCATGCCATTATAACGGATTAGTTAAACATTGATATTGAAATTTTCTATTCTCGAATGTCGCAGATATAAACGAAATTTGCATATATATTAAATGGATATTTACATTACTTATATAAATTATATGTGTTATCTATCAAAAATAACTCTGCACATACTTTTTTCCTACTCAAAATAGCATATATAATTAAATTATCGCTTCATAGATTAGCATTAAATTAAGTGAGTTAGTGTGGGGATCCGAATAATATCAGGTCTAAAATACCAAAAAATGACTGACAATCAGACGTTTTATCGTGAATCTAATTATTGACGAAAATAACGAAGTCGAAGTGGGTACCAGGATATAAAAGAAGGGAAAATGCACTATCTTATTCGCTTTTGCGAGCGATATAGCAGCCGGTATACACTTGATTCAACAAAGCAAATCAGAGTTCGACACGCGAAGTCGGTATGAAGCATCACGCGAGCTATGGCCTCCCCCTTGGCCAATCTTTTTCCTGGTTTCTTAGCCTTGCCCGTGCTTCCTTGTGAAATTAGTGTCAAGCTAATTTCGTGGCTGAATTTAGAAAACTTCTTTGATCGTGTGTCTCAATGCTACCCAGCTAATTCTCCATGATCAACCTTCTGCCTTACTCTTTTCTTTCCCTTCCTGCTACTACGCTATTTCCTTGAAATAGCAATTGCTTTGTAACGTCGAGTACATTACGAAACTTTTTACCGAGTTACTTTTCGACTTTCACGCTTTCGCGAAAAGGAATATGCATGCGATTCTTTAAGCAGCCAGACTTTCAGTGATATCGAATATGTACTTTTCATTTGCTTCTTTTTCTTTTTTCCTGCCTTACGATAAATCATGGGCTGTTGAATTTTGTCTTGCCAGCTGGTATTCGCGAGACAGTTTATTTACGAGATAATGAGAATATACACATAGCGATGAACAACAGTATTGCCACAGACCAACTAACGTAGTAAATTTCTCTATGAATTTGTAAAAAAACACGATTCTTTATTCTCAGTCTTTTTATGAAATATAAAAAATAGGGGATTGTGCGCGAAAATAGTTTTGATATTGATATTGGTTTTTCGAACAATTACGTTTAAACTTTATTTTCGATAATTGCTACGAAGCACCTTTCTATCTCGGTGGATTATTTTTTTGATTCTAGGTCGGTTCTAAAACGGTTTCAGAATCGATTCTTACAGGTATTTATTATAGGAATTCTAAAAATAGAAGGAATTTTTTTTAAGGGAATTTCTAAATTTACTTTTCTCGAAAGTGAAGCAGCAAATAAAAAGTCGTTATTCTGTATCTTCGAACTATTTTTTCTTAAGAAATTCACCCATATCTGATTGTATTACTCGTACCGAAATGCCCTATATAGGATAATATTACCAATATTGCGACAAGGATCGAATTATCGAAACATTTCAAATAAGTATAAATTAATATATGAATTAACATTTTACATCGCATACATGTAATGTACATAATGACATAGTGTATAATGACACTGTACATAGATTTTTGTCATTGACACATTCAAATTTTTGTTTCATCCTCATCAAGTATATATACATATTATAGTATCAAATGAAAAAACACTATTGCTTATATTTACACATTACTATTACTTTAATACTTAAAAATAATATTTAACAACTTTACTTTATCGATTCAGTGCATATCCGATAGTTAGAATTATTTATATACCATTCAATATTTGAATTTGGCGCCTATATTAAATGCTCACATATTACAACATACACTTGTATATATTTATGTTACGTAATATATTATAATATACCTACGTATAGTTTATATTACGTAACATAGGTATATTTGAAATTAAACGTATGAAAAAGAGAAAAAAACGCCGAACAGTATTCTTATGTTTACGTTTACGTATGTTTACGTTTCCTCATCTTTTATACGCTGAATTTGACAAATTAAAGTTAATCTATCTACTAAACTAATAATTTTTCGACATAAACAGGTTAATGCTTTTTTGTAGGGAATACTCAACTGTATCGATAAATGTATTAAAAGTAGATCAATTACACTTACTTGTCTATGATGCTTAATGAAAACTTCGTTAAATGAAGAGAAAAAAAGAAAAACGATCACTATTTTGGATACACACGCAACGCGTTCAAATTAAACTCGTCAACTATTTTGATTCTATTCCTACCGCCAGAGTGCGCAAAGAGCAATGTGAATCATAAAATCAAATGTATGTATTGTACATGAACATTCATAATACACATAGTACATATTTCTGATTTAAGAAATGTTGATTCTATTTGTGTAACGAGATTTTCAATTATATTACAACAACTTTAAAACTAGTATGCATAACTTAGAAAAAATGCTTATAAAATCTTTATTTGCAGTTCGTGATGCTTTTTGTAAATTGTGAAGAAATAATTTTGGACCTTCTGAGAAAATTATTAAGGACATATTGCTTGCAAATATACCTGTATATGTATCTCGATATTAACGTTTATTTTTTCTTGCTAAATACAACAATATAATCTTATAAAATACATACACACACACATATAGTGGCCTATAGAAGATTTCTTTACTGCCATCTATCGAAAATATTTACAAACTACATATATGGACATGCAGGAAATCGTATCGAGTATTCCGTTAGTACTTAGTACCAAACATTGATAGCGTGGCGTTGTTGTTACAATGCAAAAGGTTTGCATGTCGGGCGGGTCGATTAGATGATGTAGAAATCGAAACTACAATCATTTCTGGCATTCGTACCTGTGAAATACTTTGCACGATAAAAGGTGAATGTATTCTACGTTTTTCTAACTAAAATGGAAAGTTTCCAATTAATACATTGCGTAAATATTATTACATGACAGATGGACATTCTTCATTGAATTCAGTGCAGAACGTTGTAACATGAATATTAATTATTGTGTTACTCATATCTATACCATATTTCTCACTTTTTAAATCGTTTGCTTTTTCATATCTGCGAATATTTATTATTTATATATATATTTATCACGGGATAAAAATTGACCTAAAACTGACGTCATAGAACAGAAATCAATAATCGCAGTAAATCCGGTTGAAGTTCCGTTAATAAATTTCGTGGAATCTGTCAAGGATTTTATAATTTCTACAATGTGATCAAAATCCCTTCGTATAGTCTCAAAGCCTTTTATTAATGTTATATTGTCGAATATTGTTTAAGGTATTAAGAAAGTAGCACGATGATGTCTGACAGGAAAGCAGAACTTGAAAGAAAAAAAGCCAAACTTCAGGCTATTAGAGAAGAAAAGGAAAGACGTAGAAGAGAAAAAGAACAGAAAGATGTAAGAAATTCTTATTTAAATTTAATGTTCTTAATTATTTTACACATTTATGTATCTCCTAAACTTTTGTATTAAAGGTTGAGGAAGCTACAGTTCGTGCTGCAGGAACGGATAAAGATCATCGGAAAGAATTAGATGCTATGCTTTCATCCTTGGGTGTAGCACCAGTTTCAGGTAAATAATTAAATTTTAATGTTATGTTTATTTTAGTTTTATAGATATTATTTGAATGCAATTTATTTTGTTCGCAGATGTCTTATCCAGTTTATCTAGTATGAATTCTTTGACTCCAGAACAAAGTGCTAATGCTACTCCTGATGCTAGTTTACAGCCATCCAGTATAAATTCTGCTCAGAGGTATTTATATTATATTGGATAGTTCTTCGTATATATTGTATAAAGATACGCTCAGATTATTTAATTTCTATCTTTTTTTTTATAACAGCAGTGCCAGGAAGAAGAATCGGGAACTAACGATTGTTTCTGTGGCACATACCAATATTCCTCCAAAAGAACCAGTTGTTTATACCAAACAAACACAAACTATTCAAACATCGCACACATCTCACGACGGTGAGTCACTATATTCAATTTTTAAATAATTGCACTTTTGTGTTGCTCTTAATTGTGAATTTAGAACTATATATGATCATTTAAAACATTTTAATATTTGTGTTACACTAATGTTAATTTAATCGAATTAAAATATCACACGAATATAAGAAAATATAATCTTTTTGACGTTTATAAAAAATGAATTGATTATAATGAAATATATGTTATTATTGTATATTTTTTATTTAGTCACATTTATATATTTATTTATTTATTGCATCGATTGTTAATCCTTTGTATTCTAAAATTGTCAATTTCATAATAGATTCATTTAAATCTAAATTTATATTTCTTCATAGTAAAAAATTAAAACCTAAAGAAAATTAGTAGTTGAATTACAAAAGGAGTAGATCTTTATATAAAAATTTTTCGCACAGCTTTCTTGTAGAAAAAAGATAATTTTTAGTAGTTACTCGATCACGTATGATTATATATAATACATATAACTGTAATTTTTTTATTTGCTTTTATAGAGATTACATTTATTTACAATATGAGATTTAATATATCTCTACAGTTGTTATAGTTGAATAAAACTCTCTATTATAGCTCTCTATTATAGTTTGATGCATTGATGAATAGATGTAATCCGATGACACAAGTAAGAACATTATCAAGCTTGTAAAATAACAATAAAAATTAGAATTATTTTGATCTCATAATATTTACAAATAGGCATAGATAAATATGGTGGGTTATACAATGATATATGCAGATCGATTATCTGATTTCAATGGAATTTTCAATCCGTTTGTGTTCTAAGAAAGCAAATACTTTTATAAAAATGTTTTTCTATAAAAAAAATTAGCTATTCTGTGACCAAGATTTTGGTGGGATCAATATATTCATCAATAGATTCAGATTGACATATAGTTGTTAGTTGGTAAAGTAGGTAAAGTTAGTAAAGTTAGTAAAAAGAAAATCTTATGTAATAAGATTTTTGTAAATAAGGATAATGTTTTCATACTAACTTATAGCTTGTTTTCCTCTATGCATTATTAAATATTGAAAATCATTATAGTTGAATTTTGAAAATTAAAAGATATTAAATATTTAAATTTATGAATTATGTTTACAGATGAATACAAAGGATTATAAAATTTTTGATATCTTTTTTAGTATTTTAAAAAATGCTATCACTTTCACATATGCCTATATATGGTTGAATATGGTAAAGTGGGTGGTGTATATAAGAATGTATATTTTCAAAACATATATGCCATTACTGACAATATTAATAGGTACCTAATACCATCGCCAGATGTAATAATACATACATTGTGTAATAACACACAACCAGTCATATCAGTGTAACTTGTTTTATTTGTGATCTTGATTTTATTGTGATAATAATGAGAATTGATTTACTCATTTATATTGTATTTTATGATTAATTTTAACTAATGAGGAAACTTACATATTCTTAAAGTTTGTTCATATTTAGAAATAGCATGTCACATATTTGTAGCACTATTGATATTTTATTTACTTATTTTTTTATTGTGTATATTAGCTTTTGTTGAACTAAGTTTCCAGCAGTTCTCAACATTTAAAAAAGAATAACTATAATCGTGAATATAAGATACCTGCTTGAACAGTTTTTGCATATATTAACAAGTGAATTCATTTATCTTTAATAATGTTTTTGTTACCATTAATAAGAATAATAACAAAGAAGATTGTGCTTTTAATGTAAATTTAATGTTATTGAGGAAATAATAATTCTATCGTGATATTCAAGTATATTATCTAAGGGTATTCTAACAGTTACATAGAGAATGTTGTAATGTTTTTATTTGTATATTTTTACATATTTCGTAGAAGAAGTATTAGTAGAAATGGATAACACTTAACAAAATCGGGTTATGGAAACAAATATTATTTTTCTTGGTGATGGAAACTACTTCTTTTTTTTATTTTCACTTTCGTTTTATTAAACCGCAATTTCAGTTGGTTGTGATTCTTAATTTTTTATTTATCTTGGAATTTTCTTCTTAATTATATAAACATTTATAAAAACTGTCCAAAGATTGGGATTTTTTAATAGTTCCATTTCTTATACCACCTACTTTACTACAAATTTTTTGAATTATTCAAATACTAAACATAAATATTTTTGAATATACTATTCTTAAAATAAAACATAATTCGTTCAAGTATATTTTTTAAGATAAAGTTTAGTTTTTTAGTGTTTCTAATAATAAAGTATTATTTTACTTATAATGATTATTAAACTTAGAAAAGATATTTGGTATAAAAATGTGGGATATATTACGTGTTACATGCGTGTCCCGTTATCTAACTGAATTTGCGGCATTATTAAATATACGCGTATTCCATTGTCTTGCGATACAAACGGTCAAATCAACTGGTGTTGGACATAAGGACTGTCCGCATCTTCTTCTGCATACACCATCTACTCCTGTTCAACAACAACACCAACTCACTCTTACTCCGCAGGCTACTTTGAGACTGACTGGTGGCGTCCCAGGAAAGGTGGGTCTGCACCAAACTACCTATGTATGTTCTGTCTTCTTTTTATTACCTTTCCTATAATTGTTGTACAACAATATATAATAGAGGTAGATACACAGATATCTATGTTCGCAACAGAGGAGTGTAGAATCAAAACTGATAATAGTTTCTATTTATATTTCTATGTAGTATTGAATATTATCAAAATTGAACTGAATGATGATTAAGTTTGATTGATTCTACAATCTCAGTTAATTTACAAATATTGTATATGGAGATAGATATACAAGATATATAGATGCATTGAAATATTAAGAATTTAGAAATTTCGCATTTTAGTCTTTGAATTGAGTACAATAGAATGTAAAGTTGAATTAAGTACAAATATTTTCAGCTGCATTATGTAGAAAAAAGGAATTTTTAAAAAACATTAAAAATTTTAGTTTTCTAACATTATGCAGTTATAATATATATATATATTTTATCTATCACTACCATATACAACGTCCACTTGTTTGCATAAATAGGCTTCTAACATGCTTTATACAATTTAATTTAATAATATACTAACAGTCTATTAAAGTTATACAATATATTAACATTAGGCGTCCTGTTTGTTGGGAAAATTCAAAGTTTATTACAAAAATAAGTTAGTATACCTTGACTCATGTGTGCTAGCATTAAATTTATTATATCAAACAGATAGATGATTATTATTCATGCTTTAATAATTTGTGAATATGAATATTCGTAGAAAGCAACATTGTTTTAATTGTAACAATTATTACAACATATTAGCTATCCAGTTACTTAGTATTTTGTTTAGTACTTAAAAAGAAATATTATGTTTAAAAACGTTTGTATGTCATGTCTATTGTTTTTTATTTATTATAGTGTGCAAAATGTAGTGCATTATAAACTTGTCCAATACTCTAACAAAACTTTTATTTTGAACAATTTATAGCAAAATTTATTTCTGAGAAACTTAGGGGGGTGAAAATAAGTGTGACAAGGAATGTAAGTGAGATATTGAATATTGCTTATTAAAAGCATCCATTGGTAGTCACATTCGATAAGAAATATTTTATAACTTCATGTTAAAAATAGTCAGTACAAAATTTAGGAGGTATTGAATTACAACAAAGATTGAAATTACACTGAATCATACTTCAATAATGCAAGAAGTATTGAATATGTATGTTTCCTCTTACATGTAGGAACCGCAGCACAGCACAATATAAAAATTTACAAATCTATACCCACCTAACTACATTCAGCGTATAAAATTCTTTTTTCATTTTTTTTTCTTTCTTTTTTTTTCCTTAGTACGATTAAAACATCAGTTCTATTTAGTCTCTAAGAAACGATTATAAGAAATAATTTATTTTTATAAAGGCAAATATATTTTTACCGAGCACATGCAAAATAAATTTTAGTAAGAAAATATGCTATAAATGCTTTGAAATAAGTTAGTAAGAATGAAACATATTATTTAAAATTCCAATTATAGACATTTGGCGCGACAGTATCGTGTATTGTTTTCTTTTTATTTGATTTTTCCTAGATATTTTATTAATAAAACTTTTTTCTCTTAAAATGCTTATAGTCTGAGTGTAGAGAGGTGCTATTAGTGTAGTGCATTCTTAAAAGATTGTAACTAAGTGCAATTTTTTTCCCTCCTCTTCTCAGCTCATGCATTCGACTATTACGGTAAGTTATGATTTCTCTTGGTTTTCAACAAGTTTTAGGTTCAGATTTAGGTTTAGATATATTCCATTTATTCTCTTAGAATTGACAATATGTAAAATGTAAACGAGATACAAATTTAAAGCATTAGGACGAAATAGATATATAAAAGATGAATTCTATATGCGAAAATCTAAATTTTTAAAATTATAATAAATTTTAAAGGTAAGAGACCATTACATGGGTTAGCTAGTAAGCTAGAGAATGCACTCTCTCTCTCTCTCTCTCGTTTCTCTCTCTCTCTCTCTCTCTCTCTCTCTGCCTCTTTCTTTCTACCTTTCTCTTTAGCTCAAGTATTCATGTAAAAGTTTAATAGCAAAGTGAGCTATATTTGAATAAAATTTACCACTATTGTAGACATACAAAATGACTCTCCACCCAGAATCTAGAATATCTTCGCTACCTTATATCTTGCTTTGGACTTTTTGGCTCTTTTACTTCTTATATCAATATTTCTTTTTTTTTTTTTTTGGTGTATTTTATCTTTAGTTTCTGTATTTATCATTTTTTGAGAATTTATCTGACATCCCGATTCTCAAACGGAAATATTTTAACATTTATACATTTATGAAAGCATGCACTCTAGATACTTGAATGAAAAGAAATAAACACTCATTGTATAAATTTTACGATTCGAAGCATAATAATACTAAATACTTGTGAAAAATTGGAAACCAATTTATATACAAAACACAATGTACAGAAGACATACAAAAAATTATTGTACAGAAATTGAATTGCAAAATGTAATTCCATGTTTCCGACACATTAAATACATAGTAAAAATATTTAGCCTTTATATTCGTTAGCATCAAATAAATATATTTTGGAAATTTGTAGACTACCTTTGGAATACTTAACTCTCCATTTACAGACAGAGTTAAAAAATTTTATCATAAAGAATTTAAATTTTGTACTTTATTTATAATTCTATTACACTTAATGATATCTTTTTTATTAACCGAAATATATTTCGGATTATAACATAATCATAGTATAGAATATTCTTACATGATAAAATCATATTTGCTGATAAAACTTTATAGAAGTGATATGGCCGATCTATATTAAGTAATCCTTACCAATTTGTTCATTAATAAAAAATTTTCGCACTGTAAAAGTTTATAAAGTAAACTATAGATGTTTTAACGTTCTGATATTTGATAAGAGTTTATAATAAATAGTACATTTAAATAATTTATCGAATTATTCGATATTGTTTGAAACTGGGATTGTCTGAAACAAAAAATATTTTATTGTATGAATATCCATTGACAAATCTTGTCACAACTTAACGCACCTTCCAGAGTTCTCGACGCGATTTCACGGTTATAGTCTTCGTAGTTATTTGGGTTACTACAGTGTACTAACATGGGAGCGGATATTATGGTGTTAGAGTTGGTAAATATTGTATAAACAAAGTTTTCTTTTTTTAAATAGAAGAAAAGAACACACAACAACGAGTTATGTGGCTTGAGCTTTTAGTGTCGCAAAAGTTCGATTTGCAGATGTTGCTTTTTAACAGCACGGTTTCGTTTTTTGTGAAAATGATATAGCAAGAAAGTTCATTGAATTAGTAAAGATTAGCAATTGTTTGTTCACATAGAAATACATTTTGTGAAAATAATACATATTTCAAATGTTATTAATATTTTTCTTCCGATAAAACGTCTCTTCGTATTATTTAAACTTTGTGATAATATTTTACTTTTAATAGAAGCTATTTTATTTCATATCTTACAAACGGATTAGAATATGATGAACTCGTTCATATAAATTAATAGTCGGAGATGTCAGTCTATTATGTTCAAATATTTAAATTTTGTCAATTTTTCTTCGTCTTCGTTTCTTCTTTCTTCCCTTTTTTTTTCTTTTTTTTTTTTTGTTGCTGTTCTACAAAAACTTGTTTCCCAAATTTTGTAATATTGTGTTTTACAATGGAATTGATTTATTAAAAAATTACTATTCCTTTAGATTGTTAAATTAGCGACGTAGTTGTAAATGAATAAAGAGATTACTATATATATATATATGATGATTTTTAACTGAAGTTTGTTCAAAAGCCTAAAGGGATTGCAATTTCGCAAGATGTACGTGTATTATTGATATAATTTGGAAAAATTAATGTTAGAAAAAAATGTTATAAGAAATAGACTTATTAATTCACTATGTATATATCGCGAAGGTGGCGAATTTTGTTAGAAAATCAAATTTAAAAGTATAGAGCAGGTATATTACACAAAGATCATAAAAAGTTTTATATTTTTTATCGATCCCTTTAGAGCATAATCTTGTTAACAAATATGATGATGTTTATAGGATATTTTACTATACTATTTGCATGTATATAAATATATTTATGATTAATATTAGCGTCTCCAATCCAATATTACCATTTCAATCTTTCTAGCTAATTGTTGATGTATCTTGCATGATAAAAGAGAAAACATTAACGAATAGATCTTATACGTAATTGTAACTGTTTCCGATCAAAATGCTATTGGATTCAATATTAATCGATAGGCTATTTATAGCGTATATTTCGCGTGCTATTTTGGAGAATAATTAACAGGTTTTGTTATATCCATGAAGAATATGTAAGTATATTTTCGTGGCATACATCAATAATTTTCTATGAGAGACGTGAAATTAGATACAAACATAACTAACATGATAAAACACGTGATTGATTGACATTTTCTTTTCCCTCCTTCAAGACGAGTACAATCTAAATCCTGGTTTAGAATGGGAGGACGAATTTACAGGTAGGTAATCCTCTCTAGAGACGATTCACTCTACCTAATTAATATCACCGATACAAGGATTATATTCATTTTCACAAAATTGCATTCGACCAGTAATTTTTCGTTCGTTTTTTTTCTTCTATTCAGTTATTGTATTTGTATGCACTGAAAGGAGGGAACTTGTACTATCGAATTACACTCGAACTTGCTTGATAAATCATCAGATTGTTAAGTAGTTTTCCATGGTTTTGTTTCATAACTGTAAAAACTTTGCTTCATTTGTCCTGCATGCGTAGATGTCATACATACATAATTTTACGGTTTTGTTCAATCATTCGTCATATTTCATTACGCATGATCGACGTACAATATAATAAATCATCATTATCATTTTCATTTCGTTTCTCACTTAGGCAATTTTTTCTTTTTCTTTTTTTTTTTTTTTTT